>OZ010584.1:39909121-40021621 GCA_963932145.1 Acanthosepion lycidas
AAGATTAACTTATTAAATAATGTACAAGTAAATTAGTTATTTTGTACATTTTTATTGGCTGTTCATTTATGATTTGAACTATTTTTGTCATTCAGATAATGAAATGTTTCTTGAAAGTAAATTATCTTGTAAGCTCAGTTCAGTACTCTACAGAGAATATGAAAACTTAGATATCTTTCAAAGTAACATAGTTGATATATGATCTAAGGAACTGCAGGGAGATATAAATAATTGTTTTTTAAATTACAGGAGGTCTATTACTGGAGTTTAAGGAATTACTTGTGTTTTTAACAATTCTAAAGTTTGCAATGTTATGTTTTTAGTATTTTTATAGTTTTAGCAATGTGATTATTTTAGTTGAAGAATCACAGTTTATAGCAGACTGCTCAACTGTGCACTTGAGCCACCTTCTTTCAACACCTGGATTTTCATCATGTAATGTGAGTGCATTAAATATTCAGGAATTTTAGCTACATTCTTCTGATTGGGAGTGCATGTTGCATATTACACACACATTTCTTTTGTGGGTGTGTGTAATGTGTTTTTTAGGCTGACTTTTATGGTCATAAAACTAAATTAAACATTTGTATTTACATAAATTATCTCTTATAAAATGTTAGGTGTGTAAAACTTTGAGAAATGACCCAGGGTTCAAGATTTTTTTGCTGTGTTTATTGAAATGATTATAAGAATTAAGTATCAGTTAATTGTACTAATTGAATTTTAAAACTATAATAAACTAAAAGTATTTTAAAATAATTAAGATTGAGTAGTGTTTAGTGTATTAGTTTTCAACTGGGAATAGATGTGTATGGGATATAAAAATCAGTAAAAAAAATGAATGATTGTTTTACAAAACACAGCATGATAAAGTTAAGAATGTACAGATTTTTAATAAGCTTTAGGTTTTCTTAAAGGAATGAAATTAAAGCATCAACTAAAACATGAGCTATTTTATTTATATTAGAGTTCTTTAAATTCAAAATTGCTTCTTTACAATCTATTTTCCATTTTAATCATTAACTTTTTCATCTGTTTCAAACAATTTGGAAAATATTTAGTCATTGATATGAACAATTCAAATGTTAGATTATGCTGAATAATAATAAAAAATATAAAAAAATTGTATAGATTTTTCACTAATTTTACGAGTAAAACATTCAGAAAATTTAGATGCCCATCAAAGGAATAAGCTCAAAATTCATCTACACATTTAGATGGTTAAGCTGAGTGAGTACAAGAAAGGATCTATTTACATGTTTACAACTAATTATATTTGATAGCAGCCATTTACTTTTTTGAAATTTTGGTGTCTATAGCCAAGAGCAATAACAATATAGGCTTGATAAATATCAGTCACTCTGGTGTTTAAGCCATTGGAATGTAATTTTTATATTGAGTTTTAAGATTATTTTATTGTCTCATATTGTCCTAAATGTGTAGATATGTAAAATATCTTGAAGACTAAACTTTTCTGCCTTAAATTTCTTTGCTCATAGCATGACTCTTAACTTTTTTGTCATTATTGTAGATTACATTTCTGTATCAAACTTCAAAGGATGAGGCACAGAAGCATCACCCACTATAAAAATAATATATTTGAAGTATATCTGTTATATAATATTTAAAGTTGTATTTTTCATGAATTTACTTAGAAACTTAAAATTTGTCAGAATTTAGATTTATCATGTTTAGCTGCTTACACTTACCTGCTAGGGTGGCTAACTAATCCCTTTTGCCGATGCCTGCTCAGGCATATTTGTGTTTCTCTAACATCTACAGTTGCCAACATGTGATTTCTATAATAATTATGCTGACTGAACTTTACAGTTTCTGAGAGAGAGAGCATATAATCTAATCTGATCATTAGTTGAACAATACTCTTGGTCATGATGATTAGCACAATGCTTGATGGCTTCCAAACAGTTTCATGTATCCAATTTCATTAATTTCATTTGAGTCAACCTGTGCTATTATTTTCAGGTCTTTGCAACAGTGCCACATGCTGGGACTGTTTCTTCAGGTTGTCATTATCAAGAAGCTACCTCCTTGACAAATTGCCTATGGTGAGATTCAATCTTGGCTATCATGGTCAAAATGCTAATGTTCTGACCACTTGGTTATGCCATGTTTATATACATATAACTTATTGAATATATTTTATACCATTACTGATATATTGAAATCTTATAAAAGCAGCATCTAGGTCTAATATAAAGTATTCCAAATTCTATGTAATTGATCAGTCATATTTTATTAATGTGCATTTAAATAGCAGAAGCATTAATGAGGGGAAAATTATTAATTAGGACAATATTCTTAGGTGGAAGGAACAACAGCAATTATGAGCTTTGTTTGAAGTCTTCTGTTTTTATTTGTTCCCTGGAAAATTGGTTTGAAGTCAGTTTCACTATCTCTGTGACATAACCAAACAAACTCAATTGACACTCTAGAATATTGCATTTAAGTTTGATATTTCTGCTTTAGTTTGAAAATTACTAATGTGCCTTATGTTCTGTTTAATCTCAATTAAGACAGGAAAAAGAATAAAGAAAAACTTTAGGAGATGCATTTAATTTTTCCTGGTGGATATAGTATTGGGAATAAACAAGTTTTCTGTTTAGTATTAGAAATTTTTGCATAACATTTATCATAACATTGTAGAAACTTATTTTGAAATAACTTTTTGTTTCACTGAAAATGTATTTATAGATACATAAAATATTAACTCGGTCATTATTTCAGAACATACTCAATCAACTTCAGCCTGTCTGATATATCAATGATACATGTATCATCTTACCAAATTCCTTGTGTCTTGTATGATATTGGCCATTGTCTGTGTTGTTTATACAAATGCTTAAGTATCTAAAGTATTTAATTTAATAAAATAGAGTAAACAATATACTTAAATAATCTTCCTCAAATAAAACTGCAAAGGACTTCAGGAATCATGGAAAGTTTCTATTTTTTCTTTGATTTATTTATCAGCTAAAACATGTGTTTAATAACTTGTCAAAAATGATTATGTTGTAATTAGTAAAAGTAAATCTAAACAAGTTAATGACCAGCAATTTTTCTTAGGTCAGTAATAAAGATATTTGTTTGTTTCTTTTTTTTTTTTTTTTTTTTTTTGACTTAAGGGATTGATATGTGTTGTGCTTTTTAGGCACATCTCCAACAGTTATTTTAAAGCCATTTGTGCTATATTTTAAAGTTACTTTCTGATTTTTGTTTTAAAATTATACACATATTTTCCAACATAGAATACAAACAGTGGATGAAGTTTTGTAGTATTAGCTTTTGAAGAAAATAAAGACATCTCAAGAATTGTTGAAGTCTAATGAAAGATTAATCAAGGAGCAATGTAATCTCTGGAATTAGGATTGGTTCATGTTGAGAAAGCTTTTTCATCTATAAATCTATCTAGTTTTATGTGTAACAGTAGATACTCAAATTACTGTATTGTTTTTTATGAAACTTGTGGGGTTTGTAGACTTGAAATAGGTTAACTTCTGAAATTTTGAACTAGTTAAATTTGTTCCTTGTAAATACACTCTTTTTCAATTTTGCAAAAATTACAAGACAATATTTTTTCTGTCATTGTCTTCTGACAAGCTTAACTGAATTAGTTTTGCTTAAATTCTAGCTCTCTATTTAATTTCACTTACATTTTTAAATTGGTTAAAAAAATTAGTTAACAATAGCATTATTCTTATCTTTTATCTTTTTTATGTTGGAATCATGCCTCTCTTGATGTATTTTATTCCTTTAAGTAACATTAACATTGTCACATCCATTTTTGTCCTTATTTTACAATTCATTCATGTAAATTTGTTAAGTAGGCTACTCTTTGTTTCTCTTGCTTAAAGTATGTCCTATGAATGTTAGTTTCTTCAGGCTCTCTTTCCTCATTATGTGCCCTAGAAGTTCAGTTGTTTGTTTCTAAGTATCAGTTTCCTTAAAACTTCTTTGTTACTCACATATTCTGTGTATGATATTCTCAGCATTTCTAAGTAGGCTGATATCTCCATTGTCTCAAGTCTTCTTTATCTTTGAGGAGATTGTCCAATATTCTATTTGAAGGATTAGATATTGCATAGTTCAATGCTCTTTGTTTCTAAAGACATTTTCCTATCTATTAAGACTTTGCTTAATTTCTAAAACACATCCTTTTCTATTATATGCTTTTAGATTTCTGATACATTTTGTCATTTGTTATTAAACTGTCTAGATAGTTAAATTTGCACTTGGTTTTGGTGTCCTAACTATATAGCTCATGCCTTGGGCTGTTTCTTGCTGACACTCTGTCTTAAAATTAATTTTTTTTTTCTCCTTACTTTTCTATATCTAAGTGTACTACTTTGTTTTCTTTCTGAACCTATATGCACAGTGTCATTTGTATTTTATATTGAGATTGTCTACTACTAATAAATTCTGGTAGGTCTTCAGTTTTCTTAGGATTGTCTTGATGTACAGACTAAATAAATCTGGTGAGAAAATTTATCTTTATCTTACTTCTCTAGTGAACTGATGAAATTAAAAATAATTTTCAAAATCATCCTTCTCTCTCTCTCTCTCTCTTTTATATATATATATATATATAAATAATTCCTATAGGATAGAATCCAGGTAGAACTCAATGTCCATGACAGAGTAAAGATATAATAAAAAGGCTTAAAAACTAATATTCCATGGTCATAATTTATTCCATCAGAATCGTAAATACGCTCCAATTCATTAGACCTATATATATATATATATATATATATATATAGCAAGCATTAAGATTAGGGATATAAGAAGCTAAAATAAGTATTTTCTCTCTGCTGAAGATAGGGTGAAAGTTCAAATTCTGGGCTAGTGTGTTGCATTCACTTTTACACTTGGGAATGGCATGAATAAGTCTCTTCTTCCTTCAGCTAGGGGATAGATAGCAGAGTATAAGCACTCTAGCATTGGATGGCAATTAGATTTTTAAAAATATCTGAATTTCAAACCATGGATAAGGCAACAGGAAATCATTTCACTGTTTTTTCTAAAAAATTCACAGATAATAAGGGACAGGAATCTGGAGTGTCATGATTGCCTACATATTGAAGGGACATGATATTCTAAAAAAATAAAAAGTAAAAATCTTTGCTGTAATCATCACCATTTGATGATAATTTGTTTTTAAGTCCTAGTGGTGGGCCTATTTTTTTATTTATTTGATATAGAGAAGGAAAAAAAAGAAACAGCTAATTATGAAATGCATAAATTAATTATTCTCATACTTTTCATAGTTTCTACTTATATTGATGCTCTTTGGGAATAAGAAATAATATGAGGCTTTCTGAAAAACTCTTGGCCCAGCCCACTTCCAGAAAATTGGCATTCTGATGTTTGGCTATTAAAATACTGATTTTAGGTAATGGGTTGGTCAGAGAACTTTTCAGCACCCTCACATATAAGGCTCTGTTTTTACTGTTACATTTTCTTTATATGCTTGCTAGTTCTATCCGTCCCCCCCCAAAAAAAAACATATGAAAAAAAAAGTAGCAGTTGCTGTTATTGCATGACTCATATGGATATCAATGTTCCCATCAAATTCTATTCCATACTGTTTTTTAGTATTTAAGTTTTACTAGAAATATGTTCTCTAGCAATTAAGTTTTATTTGCCAGTGATGTTGCTTGATTTGGAAACTATTTCAACTTGTTTAATAATAGGTTGAAATAGTTTCCAAGATCATTGTTAACCTTTACTAGCTAATTTTAATTTGTTTGATATTTTTTTTTTTTTTTTTTTCCTTTTAATTCACAAGGGAATAGAAACCGAAAGACGGGGGGGGGGAGACACCACTGGTCATGTCTATCATTTTAAGTGTTATACAAAATGTTTTTTCTTTGTATGTGTATTTTTAAATCATTACCTCATTGTAATTTAAATATAATTCAACAAAGAGATCCATGGTAGGTAGTTTATTATTGATAGTTCCTGGTTTTGTTGTCTAGTGTTTATGACTAAGACAGGAAATAAGGAAGATAGATTTAAAAAAATTAACAAGGACATGTTTATTCCAGCTGATATAATGTGCACAATTCATGATTGTTACCAGACTGATTCTGGGAAATCAAGGTCCAGTAGTATCGAGACACTTTGAAAGAATACATTAAAAGCTGAGGCTTATTTTATGTGACACAAAATATGATTGTCAAGGGAATGGAAACCAAAGGTTTAATTTAACATATGAATATGCATAGTGATACATGGACAAATTTGGGACATTCATTATTTAAATAATGACTTACAAGTATTGAAATATCCTTAAAATATTTCATCTGACTCCCAAAAGTAAGTAACAAAGAGATGTTTTAGTATCATGGTTTTGTTTTTAGTCAAAATCTGCCTGCATTTTTCTTGCTAGCCTTTTTAGGCAGATGTCACACAAATACGCAATAAAAATATAGTTTTATAGTACGTTATATTTATTAGTGAAAGTGCTCATTATCAGGGGTAGAGCATATGTAAACATAAAAATGGACATTGAAGTCAACACCCAGTGACAACAGTCTGTTTCATACATGAAACACTGTCGCTGGATGTTGACCTCAATGTCCACTTATATATCTTATTATAGTTATTCTCTTCATCTTAATCCCTAGAAGACCAATTAAGTATTGTCACATAATCAAAATGTATATCTTTTTATTTCAATTTAATAACATGGCATTCTGTTATAGTACCACCTTTTAATCAAGTGCAAACCAATTTAAATTTAGTCTATAAAATGTTAAAATGAAAGAAAATGTTTTTGTTTTTCAAAATGTTTCCATAATTACATATATGCATTAGGTAAAAAAAAAAATGTCATCCTTTTGATTTCAAAATTTTATTTTTTTCTGATATTCTGCTTTGTATAAGAAAGATGATTTTTCCTCCTCACTGACATTTAAAGGAAAGTGCATCTGAATTATTAATTTCTAAAGATTTTTTTATATATTAATTTTTTAATTTTCTAATTTCTAGTCATTTCTTTAAGTAATTATCTATCTCAGTTGATACAAAAAAATTAGCTACTAGAATTTTAAGGAAGATTCACTTTTTATTTATTTCTTTATATGCAAATGTATCAAGTAAACTTGAAGTGTGAATGGTTAATGCTACAGAGTAACTAGCTTCACTTTTTCTTTGTTGCTCTATCACAATGTTTCTTGTAAAATGTGAATATGGTACAAACAAAGGAATCTGTTAATCTTCCCCACAATGCTAAAGCCTTCTTCATATTCAGTTAAATAAACATATAGTGTTTGACCATCCACACTGTAATATATGTCCTTCTTCATAAAAATTGCACATTATTTTCCTTGTGAATAAATGAATATATTATTTAAGAACACTATTATATCACATTGGTGAATGTTATCTCTTCCTTAAAAACAAATCAGCTGAAGAAAAAAAATGAAAAACAGATTGTTGCTTGCATACCTGGCAACACTCAACATATATTTCTGTTAGAGTGGAGGGAGAAAGTTTATTATCAATGCTTAATCCCCATGGCAACTAATACTAAACTGACTGCACTTTTACTGAAAGTTATCTAGATATTTGTATGGAAGACCATTGAAGAAAAGGAATAAAATCTGACAAATGGATGTTAGTGATGAAACTGAAAATTACTTTGAGAAAATTTCATTACTTTTTTATGATGTATTATCAAATCACTGACTTTTATTCATATCTATCCTGTTATGTCTTAACTAAGAACAAATGTTTTTCTTTTGTATTAATATAAAATATCTTATCATTGAACATATAAAGAAAACTTTTGTCTAATAGATCTTGTGCAATGACCTCATTTATGCTCATCCTACAGACCTACTTATAGGTTCAGTTCTCATGTAGTGGCCTTATTTCTTAGATAATCTCTAGGTGATCTGTAACTGTGGTTTTGTACGAGATTGAATTTAGTTCATTTAAGGACTCAAACCTGAACAGACTGAACCACTTCCTCAAACAGTAATTATAAAATTGGTTATGACCATAAGCATTATTAGGAAGTATAGAATAAATGAGAATGTTAGAAAATCCTGACTTTTGCTGACTCAAGATCACCACCCACAAAGGTAGATAAAAAATCACTTTTAATTAAACATAAATTATTTCATTGTAAATTGCAAAGTTCCTTGTAAAATTTCTGATGTAATTACCATTTCTGTATCTACAAAATTTATACAGTGGAATTAAAACAATATTTGAACATTTTTTTGCTTCTGCAGCTGTAGTCTTTAGAACTCTACCCAAAACAGAACCTTAAGCTGATTATCAATTATTGAAGGCATGTTTTACATGTCTATGGCTCATTCCATCCTTGTCTATGATATATATTTAAAAGCAATTATATAGTTATGTAATATTGCCTGGCTATAATGTAATTTTTTTTTTACTTCACTTTTGGCTGATAGATCTTATCAAAATACCTTGTTTATATTTTTGTATGGATAAAAACAAAGTGAAAGTTAGGAAATTTAACAAAATTTAAAATACTTGGTACAATATTAGTGCTACATCCCTTTCTCTTATTACAATGAAGAAGTTTAATGTTGAACACTGTCCCCTTTGAATAAAACTATTATAATGCACTCTAAAGCCCTTAGATAAAGCTGGAAAATAAGAGGATGCTATCTACTGAATTATGTGAAATGTTGAAGTTTATAATTTGTTTTTTTGGTTTAGAATGGTCTGAATAAATATCTTATTAAATATCTAACTCCTTATAACTTAGAGGTTTTATTTAATACAAGTGCAAATTATTGAATCCTTTATTTTTAAGCTATCCTATTTTCTGACATCACTAGATAAGGGATTTTATTATGCAAATTATTAAAATTTGGTATTATTGAAGTTGAACTTTTTTGTTTGCTAAATTTTTAACTGACTTATATTCTTATCAAATTCCTGACAAATTGTCTTCAACCAAATTTAAGAAATTAAATTGAACAAATATCTCCATTTCCATGGCCCATTTAGAATCTTTGAAAAGATGGAAAAATTAGTCTGTGTGTTCATAATTCAATCTCTCTTTTTAATATGTTGTTCTTTGATTGTATTCTTTTATTCATACTACATTATATGACAATAATGAGAGATTATACCAATTAAAATTTAGTTAGGTAATGCTTTATTTAAAAAAAATGTAATTGTTTCATGCTTTCATTTCATATTTCTAGGTAAATGGCATCTTCATACAATCATTCTGCTATACTGGTCCAATATATCATGCTTTAGTTATAAAGGATGGTAATTTTTTTCTCTTTCCTATTCTGAAACATACATTTTTTGCATTTTCTTTCCATAAAGAAAAAAACTGATATTTTAAAGAGATATTTCTACATTGTCATTATAAAGCAAACACAAATCCTGACAAATACAGCTATTTTTCAAACAGATTTACTTTGGCACTGGTCATTAGTGATACAGATATTAATGTTATAGATTTTTTTTTATTAAATATGCCAGCTATATAATTTCATGATGTTCCAATTTTAGAAGTGTCTGGAAAAATAGAATTCTTGACAATATTTACTTGTTTGATGTACTGGCAATAATCACAAAACTTTCTTTGGCCCTAGCTTGTTTAGCTCTTCAAGCATTCAGTTTGTGAGTTTCATTTCAGCCACAAAACCATATGAAAATATTAAATGACTATTATTACCACATGATCAAACTAAAATATGAAATCGGCTAAATTTGTATGTAGCTTATAATTATTGCAATTTTGATTCCATGGGTCTACTCAACAGTAATACCATCCTTATATAAATAGTTGTAAGAAAGTAAGAATTATTTTTACTGGAGAACCAAATATTTTTTTTTAATAATTTGCTAATTTGAATTTTGTTTGCCTTATAGATATTCGTAACTGTGTGACTGCATCTTTTTTCAATAAAAATTATCATTTAGCAATTTCAGTATAGTCTCTCATTGAATATTTGTTTCTGTGTTACTGTCAAAATCAAATGTGCTGTTAAAGAATAAAGAACTTAACATTCCCAACTTGATTAATCCAAAAATCAGAAGTGGACAGACATTTTTGTTTGACTACTACATCTGATTCCAAAGTAAATAATTCATTTCCCCTCTCTTTGTTAATGCATAACTTGGTAAGTTCAAAGATAAACAAACACTGACACTCACTGACACATCACCGCTTTCTTTCTGCTGTGGTCACAAAAAAAGTTTGTGATTCATCCAAACTTCAGAAAAATTTTAATTCTTAATTATTTTTTATTAGTTTGTTGTGCTTCGTACGGTGATATTGAAAATGAGAACAATATTTATTTGCAAGTTTATCTTGGAATGTTAACTTAAGAAAAGAAAGTAACTATCGATTTGGAATTTGGATAATTAATTTATAAAAATTCTTTAAACATTGATTATTACTCTGGAGGATTTTCATTAGATTCATTGAACCTTAAAGAAATGAACAATATAAATTTAAATGCTATGCAAATGAACTTAAATGAAAAACTAATATTACTGAGCTGATGATGTAAAAATTATTGAAACCAACTAGTTACTATGTTGCTAAAAATTGTTTTTTTTTTTTTTTTTTTTTTGTTTCTTGTCAGTACTTGAAAATTCTATAAATCTTAAAGCTACCTTCATAAAAATGATATAATATCCACAAATAAATAGGTAGAAATGTTATTTAATCAAATGACTATACATTTTTTTCTTACATATTTTACTGTAAAAGTTTTACTGTACAGCTGCCGATTGATCAGATAACTCAAACTGTTTCGCCTGTAGTTTTCTTGTTGAAAGTGCATTTTATCACTTAATCGATTGTAGGTAGTATATAATTAATTTTAAGTTTGTTAATTCTTCAATCTTATTCTTAACTGTAACAGCAGCATTTTTTTTGACATTTAATTCCTAAACTAAAAAAATGTTCTCGAAATTTACCTTGAACTGTTTTTTTTTTCACTCAGTTTAAAAAACTTGTGCTGAAGAAAAACAATTATTATTGATTGAATATTGATAGATTAATTTTTAAATTAACTATGAATAGTAATACTTTACTAAGTTATTCTGCACAATTCCAGTATGTTTTTGTTTTTTTTTAACTTAAAATAAATAAATGCACTGTACTCTCTACAAATAAAACTAAAAGTCGAGCATTAATTTAATAATGGAAAAATAATTGTTCATGAATCAAGTTGTATTTTTAATTGTTAGATTTTGTCGATTCGTTTGAAACTGACTGAAAATTTGTTTTTAAACCCCCAAAATCAGTTTATTTCGCTAACATGTGAAAAGGTTTTCTCAGTTTTCACATTTTGACACCTGTTAGTGTCAGCTTCATCTCGGATTTGGCCTTAAGGTCGTCTGAGAACTTTTATTGTTCGTAAGTTTTCCAAAAATGTATATAAAAAACAAAAACAAAATGTTTACTCAACTGTTAGTGTTATTGTTGATTTTCTTAGTTTCTTCGTTACCTCTAAAAACCCTAAGTAATGATTTCAAAATATTTATTTTTCATCAAGCAGAACCATTATCTTGAAAATAAATATAGGTTTTTAAAATTCTGAATGTAGACTTATTGATCAAATTACACACAAGTGCACGTTTCTGTCTCGACCTTTTCCGACAGCACATATGAATGAATGGAAAGCATAGTACTAGCAAGCGAGCTAGAAATAAATTTTTCACTTCTGAGAAAGTAACAACTGCTGGGGCAGGGTAGATATATAGTTAAGTGCTGCGCATGACACACGCTGGAAATCTCTTGCGGGGAAGAAACCAGGTTCTATTCAATAGCCAGTCACTTTCTCGTGGCTAAATCTCAAATCTTTTTTCCTCCCTGACATTTTATAGTGAAAACGATGGAAGGGGAGAGGTAAACCGGCATCGGTTTCGTTGTGGAACATACCCAGATTTGCCGGCGGGCAGGAAGACGCTGAGCATGCTCTGTGACCTTGGCTTTATATGGTGCGCTGACCTTGTATTCACCTCAGCCCTCCTCATATTTAAATTCCTTCTCTTTTTCTTCCTTTCTATGATTTAAGCAACATTTTTCTCTCTTTTTCTGTCATTTTTATTTATTTAACAACCTCCTCTTCTGTCTTTGTCTATCATCATGATCCTCTTCTCACTGCACTAATTTTTTTTTACACATCTAGCTAGCTCTTCTCTCCCTCCTACTATCATCTCTGTTCAACCTCCTCCGAAGTTTAAAAAAATCTCTTTACAATCTTCCTTTTCCTCTTGCATTAAATTTGCTTTCTCTTCCAAGCTTTTTCTGCTCCTCTTCTTTTTAATTACCGACTTCCGCCCTCTTTGTATTTGCTTAAAAAAAAAAAAACAAAAAAAAAAACTTCCTTTCTTTGTACTAGAAATTATTTTTACATCTCTTTCTGTAACTTCTTTTCGACTTCCTCTGTTTTTTTTTACTCTTACTTTTTCCCCCCTCTCTTTTTAAAATTGTCTCTCTCATCCTCTTTGTTTCAATGATTTTTTTTTTTTTTAACTTTTCCCCTATATTGGTGTTTCACTTTGACTGCCTTTTTGTACTCTCCCTCTGTCTGAAACCTTGCTTACCCTCCTGCTTTCGATTTTAGAGTTTCTCTCTCTATTGGTTTTCCTTTCGTTTTTTTTCATCAAGCCTCCCTCCCTCTCTTTCTGAAGTGCTTTCGTCTGCCGTTGTCGCTGCTGCTGCTGCTGAGTGCCAGGAATGTACCAGTGTGGTGGCGGCGGTGGCCGGCCTCGTCTGTTGTTGGCAAGACTTGCATTAAGCACTAATAGTAGTCGTCGTCGTCGTTGTAGTAGTAGTAGTAAGCATTATTAATAGTGTTAGTAGGAGTACAACACACTCTTTACTTCAGACCACCTCACCTCCATCCGCACAGCTTCTCCTCCTCATTGTGATTATAGCAGCAATTTTTCCCCGTGGTCGTGATCGCCTCTATCAGGCCTCAAAACGCCACTTAAAAAAGAAGGTAAGCTGGATTTTTCTGTGTCTGGCATAAAAAAATAATAATCAGAGAGTGAGAAATTAAGAAAAATCCGAAACGGTGAAGTGGGGAAAAAAAAACCCTCCCCGGTTCGACCAGATAAGGCTTTGACTGTGTGTGTACGTGACTGTGTTATGTTGGCTGCCGACGACAACGTGCCATGATGGTGTAGAGAAGAGGGTCCAGTTGGTTGTTGTACTGGGCCGGGGACAAAGAACTGCTATTTATAGCCACTACTCGCTTGTGTAGATTCATTGTGGACCATTTGCTGATCGTATATTGTTTACGGGATTACTATTCAAGATACTAGTTAATGCCGAATTTATTTCCTAAACTATAATTTTTTTTTCTATCGACTATTTTAAAGTAAACTTTCTTTGCTTAAACTAATAAAGCGCTTTGTTTATTCTTTTAATAAACAAAACAATTTCATCTTTTGACTCTTTCTCCATCTCGCTGTCTTTACAATGTTCCTTTATTGTTACTCTTTATTGACAAACTGGGTGTCGTTAATGGAAGTAATCTTTATGGTATGGGTAAAATGAACTGTATTTTTTCCTTCCGTTTTTCTCGATAAAAAATAATACATGCCTACGGTTCATCAAGCGTCGATATAGATTTTAGTACTATCGAAAACAAAAGCATTAGTATGCCGAGTATACCTACTCGTAGGTAGTATTTCCTCATTTCGCCCTTTTTGTAAAAGCAAGTTTAGTAGCAGCAGCAATAAGCTCTGCTGATGACCCTTATTTTTTTCCCAATATTTGACTTGGTTCATTTAAATCGGTTCTTATTAATTTAATGTTGGACAAATGATGCTTCTCTAACGATTGTTAGAGTAATGCTGATAAAGAATTGTTTGCTTGTTGTGTTGCTCTAGCCAGTACTTATATAGTACATATACACCATTCTGTTATTATTATTACTATTTTGGCGTGAGTTATTGTTAGCAGTAGCAGCGGCACGTGTTGGCATGGAAGGAAAGAGCGAGTGACATACTGTCTCCAAATGTCTACCGCCATCTGCTCTGACATCAGCCTTATGAAAGGTTCTTGTCAACAGAAAAAAGAATGCTAGATTTTTTCTTTCAATAACTACTGAATAATAATATAATTGAAAGTTTCTTTTTCACAATAAGATGTACTTTGATCTGGTTATCTCTTTAAGTTTAAACTCTACTATTTTCTTTCATTATTATTGTGTGTGACAATCCAAACCTCTTGATGTTAACCTCGTTAGCTTTTTAATTGAGTACATACATGTATTGTATTATTGTTACTTGTGTAGACTTGTAAGATCTGTTATTTTTAAATTAATCATTTATTTCTAATTCTGGTGAAACTAAAAAATATAACATTTAACTTGTTAGCCTATGGATTGGATAAGAGTGTTTGTAAAACTCAAGCAATTTTAGCTGCTTAGCTTATGAAGCAGCAGCAAACGGATCCTCAGCATGACTATAAAGGGAAAGATTTTTTCGGAGGTCAGTCGAGGACTGGCAATTTTCCTTGAGTTTAAGAACATTTGCACTATGACTTTGATTACACTGTTTTGGTTTACTATCCCGCATAATATATAAAAAAAAATTGGAATCGCAAAGAAAAGCAATTTTAGTGTTCCCGTTCTGATGACATACATAGTGAGTTGATTTAGAGAATTGGAAAAATAATAAATCCTATTGATTTGATCTAGTTTCCCTTCACCGATCGTCGTGTTGAGTCTCGTCTTTTCAGTTTTTGAAACTGAAGAAAACTACAAATTTGTTTCTCTTTTAATCTGTATTAATTTTCTTTCTTACGATTGAAATTTTATGATTTTATAATGGGTCTTTTAGTTACTTTAGTAATCTTACTGTCAAAGTTGTTATTAAATAACGATCTTTGGATATTGTTGGGTTAATAAAGGTCAGCTTTTGAGATAACTGAACTTCTCGTCTGAGTGGAGTAAAGCTATCTGATATTAGTAATAGTTGTCCTCCTTTCTCTCCATGGTAATGGGTGTGGAAACTATCGTTCCTGTTGACGATGGCTCCCTCTTCTCTTAAACAAGACACAGGCCTGTTTTGTTCACTACACTAATGGAGAATGACTAATCGCAATGAAGCCAAAAAGGAAAATTGTTGATTCGTTGAAAAATTTCAATGATTTTTTTTTATTTTAATCAATTTTTTTTTTTTCATAATGGCCATTTTGTTATTGTTCGCTGCCAAACCCTTCTTCCAATCCTAGTAATTATTTTGGTGAGCACATGTATTGTAAACTGTAAAGAAATTCTCCATGTTTGTTACTGCTTTCCTTTAAGTACTTTTTGTTTCGGCCGAAAAGAATATTTATTTACTCGCTTACCGATTCTTATCAATTATTTTCGTCAAGCAAAATTTCTGTGACTGACTCTTTTAGCATCTATTGATTGACCTGGTTACGTGAAGATAGAATTAGAGCATATTTTACTTCCATGTTTGGTATTCTTTCTCTTTTAGCCTGTAAATGTGAATTGCTTTGAATAACCTTTATGGAAACTAAACCAAGGTTGTAGCTTTTCTTCCATCGATGTGTTGCTATCAACTAAACTTTAATTTTAAAAAAATGTTATTTCTCCTGTCTTTGTTGATAAATGTAAATATTATACAATATAAAGCATTTTTGCCATGGTTCAATTTTTTCTTACCTGTAAAAAGATAAATTATTGCGAGAACACTTGAGTAATCTTTCGTCTGAATTTTTGTTAAATCGTTACCTAAAAAAATTATCTATTGAAAAATTTCATAATTTCTAGCGTTCACTGACAAAAATGTTACGAATGTAAGCCACTTTTGGTTTATTTCATATTCTTCATTATTTCTTTTTTTTTTTTTTAAAGAAATCCTAATGGTGTTACTGTTAAACATTTTGGTTCATTACAATCCAAATGTTTAAATAAATCCATTAAGATTTTATTGATTTCCAATTTTAAACTCTTTTTAAACCAGGAAGCCTCGCTGACATACATAAAATAAACATTTCTTATTTATTTATTACGTTGCTTTAAAAAAACATACTCAGTTGGCATACGGTAATGATGATATGATGTATTTTAAGATATTTAATTTCAGTATATTTTTTTATACAAAAAAATTCTTACGTTACGTGCCATTGTATTTATTTCTCTTGACATTCAGTTACGATGTAAAAGTAGACTTTATTTTTAAATAAAGTTAATTTTAGTTTCCAATAACTTCTTTAGCGCGAATTATTAATGCACATCACATTGATTTTGCTAAAGTTTTTATTGTCATCCTTCATTTTTAAAGTGTGCAATTACATCTAGAAATGTCAGCATCAAAATATTGCTTTTAAAAGTTGTTCCATGTTATTGTTGGCCCACAAAGTCAAAAAGTGCATTAGTTATCTGCAGTCTTCCAGCTTTACTAAATTCTTTGGAAAATAAGTCAGCTGTTACATTTCTGCAATGTCTTTTAGCTTCAGAATTTAAACATAAAGAAGAAATTTACCCCTCTCTCTCTTGTAAATAATGAAAACAAATTGCAAAGTAATGATAATCTAAAATTGCAATGTTTTGGATTTTAAACTTTTGCCCTAGTTTTGAACACTATTATTATTCATTCATTGATACTAGAGATATTTTCTCCTAATCTTTTATAAATTGTTTACAACTTTCCTTATTTGAATCAGTCTTGTTAAAAAAGTAAAAGAATCCTAGTATTGATAAATGGGAATAGTTAATTTGCTAACAGTAGCTGATCTTTAGTTTATTTATATAATTTTCAACTTATTCTATTGTTATTTCAACGTCATTGAGTTTATAATTACAATGTTTGAACTTTAGTGGAAACTTGATTGAAATTTTCATATCCAAAGAGTATATTTTGATTTTTAGTAAAAAGGTAAGTTTTTAGGATTAATAAACATTTATTTGTATATTTTTAAAAAAAAAGGTTTCCTTGATTTTGTATGGTAGTAAGTAACGGTTTTAAATTCAGAAAATTTCATTGCTTATGTTACAAAAAAAAAAGATTTTGATTTCTCTTTAAAGTTTTTATTTTATTTTACGAATTTCAAGTAATTTTATTGAATGAACATTAAAAAGATATTTGGATATACCTATTTTTAAAAAACTTGTAAATTTATTTGTAGTTATTTGAATATTTAAAAAAAATAGAATTAGCTTTACTAATTTTAAGGTTGATTGACACTGAACTAACTACTAACTAAATAATTTTTTGGAGGGGAAATCCCAAATATTAAGATCACGGATGTCACATTAACTTCAAAGTAATGCAAACACAGCACTGGAATATTCTGAAACTTGCCTTTATTACTCTTTGTAAGTTCTTCAGAACTTTTAATTACAATGTTGTAGTAGTGATTTTCTAAGTGTAGCTTAGATGTGGCACTAGGCCGAAATTAGGGGGCACCTAGTGAGGATCGAACTCACTACTCAGTCGTAATTGTTCTAGCGAGCCAAGCTTGCTAACCATTACACCACCTTGAGGTGCCCCAATTACAATGTTGTAGTATCATCTGTTAACATTGTCTCAGTAGAATGTCAACCCCTGGTATAATAACATTTACAAATTTAAGTTTTTGTAAAATTAATCTTTTGTTATTGTTTTATTTGAAAGTTAAAAACACGATATTAATTTTAAATCTCTGTCCATAATTATGAATTTGCTCATTGCATTAAACAAACTTTTTTATCAGAGTAATAATTTGCGAGCAAAGTGATCAATTAAAAATGCTTAGGAGGGGTATAATTTGAAAGGAGATTTAAGAATAAGATTGACATCCTTTTTAAAGGATTTGAGTATGTCCCCATCTCAATATACATCCTTTCTTTTTCCTTTTTTTCCCTTCTGAAGTTGCCACTGATGGATAGTATTGTAAATCATTTAGTGTATTTATAGTCATGTTTTATATATTCTAAAAGGGCTCACTTAAAATAATGCATATAACTACAATTAGATTGAAATTGTTAGGAATAAAAAGGAAACTTAATTTAGAGTAATTGATGCAGCTAACATCTGACTTTAAACCTTTTATTTAGCAAAATATCAATCTTGCTATTTTGGTGAACAAGTCAGCTTCTCTGTGAAATATGTATACAAATATAAATTAAATTTTTGAGAAATTTCTACACATTAATCTTTTCTTAGCTCATTTTTCTTATTTGAATAATGTTTAAAAAAAAAAACAAGCAAAACTTGTTCAGTGAATAGCTTAGGTTGTTTTGGAAAGATGTCTGGAAAAAAAGGCTTTGTAAAATGTGAAGTCGTGTTTTGGAATTGCTTTATAACTACATATATACAATAATTGAATTGCATTAAATGAAATTTTTTCAGTAAGTATGAATTCTATTTAGATGAATTATTTCCCCTTTTACTGTCTGCCATTTCTTTATTGTTGTTTATGAAGGTTAGCTTAGTGTGGCACATGGCTAAAAATGGGGATAGAAATGTGTTGTAGGGTGGGTCTGCCAACCTTGAAAATCAGTATTCAAATCCTGACTTTTACTCGAACTTGAATATAATTATCACTAACATCACTCTTAATTCAACAAGCAGATTTACTTGGATTCAACATTTTAAATGGTTCTTTTTAAAGTAAAAAGAGATTTGGATATTGTAAAATAAAATATATCTGATACAACTAAATCCATTTCCTTGGAATATATTGATACCAATTCAATTTTCCAAACAGAATAATAATTTTTTTTTTTTTCTTTTTGTAACTATGAAAAATATTTTTATTTATTTTATACAATTCTGTAGAATTTTACAAGATAAATTATCTAAGCAACTAAGGTATTATATAAGTTTGCATGGCACATTATTTTGTATATCATATATTATTTTTATATGTCTTGTTTTGTTTTTTTTTAATTCAATACCGATGAAAATGATATTTTAAAAACTGGATATATTTTTATTACCTGCTTTTATCTTGATTTCCCACACAGAACTTATAGAAGTTTGCTCTTAGAAAAAGATATTAACTTTTTTTTTCATTGATCAACTAATCTTAATCTAAAATGTTGTCATTTTAAAGCAGAAACTTTTGTTGCTAGTATGAGAATAAATGAACAGGAAATGCTTTAAACTTGACTATTGTTTTTCATTGTTTAGAAAATAATTGTATTGAAAAAAGATTAGTTAAAATTTTATCATTCATCTGTAGAGAGCTTAAGCCTTAGTGTATACACACAAATTTTGTGTAACTTTAATCACATTGGTTCCAGTGAATATCTACTATAAAAAGTCATATTTTCTTGTCTTCAATGTGGACTGAAGATTGATAAGTACAATACTATAAGCATAATTATTTATGCTTACAGTATAAATAGTACTTATCAGCTACATTTTTATATGCAATTAAACAGGTTTAATAGGCAAAGCTGGTATTGGGAATATTGTCTTTTCTTTTGAATTGACTTTTAAAAAAAATATTTTTTATAATGCAAATAAGCAACAGAATGTATCCATTTTGTTTTTTCTTGAATTTATGAAGAAAGTAACATTTAAACTTGTACAACTACAACAGAATCCATTAAACTTAGCTATTTTTCATGTGCTAGTGAACATGTTAATTCTCTAAAAGTTAATGAAAATTAGCTGCTGAACAGGGTTCCACAAAGTAGAAAGAGTTCCCTTTCCAGAAAGTCGGATGGATAGAGAGAAGAGAGGGTATGTCTGGGCAGAAAGTAAAAATCCTGGTGGCAGGGAGCTAGAGTATAACAGTTAGACAGACAGGAAATATGAAAATATCATTAACATGTCAGTAGCAGGGAGCAGCTAGTAGCTGTAGCAGCAGCAGCCAGCTAGGGAGTTGGTTGTGATCAGTCTTCACGTTCGTTGGCTGTTTGCAAGTATAAAGATGAGTAGAACTGTAGTAGGAACAGGAACACTGAATTTTATATATATATATATATATATATATATACACACACACGTCCACATTTCACAACATGCAGAACCATCTAAAAATTAAAATTCCTGTTATAAGTATATAAATGTAAAATAAAAAAAAAAAATGTAATTTTCTGGAAAGTCCTAATAGCTTTGATCATTTTACAGTGCAATTATTGAAAGCTCATTGTGATTTGGTGTCTGTCTGTATAAAATTATTTTTTCTGATAATGCTTAATGACTAGGAACTAGCAATTGTAATGGAATATTGTGAAAGAGATTATGCATTAAAAATGTTCTTAGCATTTATTAAACCTAACAAAATTTGACAATTTTACTAAGGAACCACATTAAGTTTGATGTGACTTGTTAATGTTAACTGACCATTTTTGAGTTAAATTCAAAATCTAACTTTAATTGATATATGTAGTAAATCTATAACTCATCAATTTGTGAATGAAAAATTTTAAATTACCTACAGAGTAATTTAATTTTACAAAACTTATCAATAAAGAGTTTGACATATTACCTTAAATCCAAGAAAGTGAAATTATGGAGAGTCAAACTTAGATTGACTCTCATTGTTGAAACAGTTAAAACTGGTATGTTTGTACTTTTTTTTTTTTTTTTTTTTTTTTTTTTTTATTAGATATTTTATGAACGATTACCAGAGTAAATAACACTCAAGAAAAGTGAATATGCACATCTTTTTTATTTTTGCATGTTTATTTAGATTTGTAGTGTTTTTACAAGGAAAATATTTGATATAGTAACTCTGCTTGAGTCCTTGTATTATGAGTGAGGGTTACTAAAAATTACCTGACCTGACCAGGAAGCTCTTTTAAAAAAAAAAAAAAAACTTGGTCAGATTTTAGAAAATTGGAATAGGTGGAGAATTTTTTAGTCCTGCTCTGTAATAAAATTTTAAATATAAGCATAAATGCACACATTTAAATTGCATTACACTTATGACCTGAAATAAAACTTTAATGAATATCATAACTTAGGAATATAGTGTAGCAAGAAAAGCCAGCATTTTCTTCTATTCTTATAGCAATCTTTATATTTATTTTATAAATAAAATAAATGTAAGAAATGAACTAAAAAAAAAAAATGTATTGTTATATGCTGAATTGAACGAATCCATAAATATATTTTGAGAGGAGTGCCAGGTTGTCAACATAAACTCATCATTGTCCCAATAGGATTAGAAAGAAAAAACTTTGAGGTCCCATTTTTTTCACTTTCTTAAAATATGTAACTTTATAATATTAAAAATACGTAATTTTAGTATATTATTATTTTATGAACAGTTGTTACATTGTTTTCGTGATACAACTTAAATTGTAAAAGATATTAATAGTAAAAGTAATTCATGTGAAAGGGTAATAAAATAAAAATAAATTTCTGAGGAGTTTAAAAAAAGTATGATTATTGAACTAATTTATTTGAAGGGGCTTGTGTGTCTTTTCAAGGATAAAAGATCAGTTGATTAAGGAGAAGCTGGGGATCAGATATACTATAATGATTTTCCGATAAAGTTGCTTGAGCAAAAAATTTGTAGCTAAATATCATGCTTCATATAGAGTATAGACTTTAAAATAAAAAATAAGTTTGATATTAGGAATGGATCCTGTCTCCCAATAGTTTTTTCTTTTGCTTATAAAATCTACTATATGTTAACTATTAAAAAAAAAAAAAAAAATAGTAAAACTTACAGCTTTTTATTTTACTGATGTTGAAATTAAAAATAATAATGAATGAAAATGTCTTCATTTGTTTAACAAATACTTGTTTTGATTAGTTATTATTATTTATGTTTTTTTGATTATATTTTCAAAAAAATCTTTTCTCTCAAATGGGAAGCACAATATCTTCAGAAGGAATATGTAAAGAAGTTTGTAACAATTTACACATTGTCTTTGGTTAATTAAGCAATAAAGCACTTTGTTCCTATTTTACTTTCAGAAAGATAATAGAAGGATGTTCAAGATAAAAGCAAATAATTTTTAGTTTAAAGAAGCCCTTTACAAATAAATACTGATTTGCTTAGATTTTAAGAAGTTGGTCAAACAGAATTTTTTAGCGCCCCTCTCATCTTAGTCTGATCAATCTAATTAGGAAGCTGAAAACTACTTGCTCTAAGTAATAAGGTGGATGTATAAATACTCGTTACTAAAAATAATTTAAGTACAGCACAATAATGCTGAAAAACTGCTATATTTCTTTCTGATTGAAAGAGGTTCATTTATCGTTAGTGATTATCCATAGATTTGATCTACTTAAGAAGTAAATCTTTATAGCTCCAAGTATAAAATTTTTGTTTGTCATTTTAAAGTTATAATAATTAAATTATAACATACTCAGTTTAAACTTAATCCTACTTTCTCTTTGTGGGCACAAATTTGGTATCTTTGGATTATGAAACCATCTTGATAGCAATAAAAGATTTATCAATTTCATGTCGGTAGAATAGAAATTGTAATGATTTTAGATTTTGCAGATAAGTGATAAACATTTCATATGTATTTATAACATGTTCTATTTTAATCTTTTTATTTTGTATCCAAAATGTTGATATTTAAAAAAAAAAAAGAAAAAAAAAAAAAAAGTAAAATTTTTATATGTGGAATAAGTTTGTGTGTGTAAATACTTGTATCTCTCCTGAAAATTCCAATTATTCCAATTGATACATTAATCTTTGTTTATAAGAAAACATTTTAGTTTGTCGGCAGGGAAATGAGACAAATAATTACAGATGACTTGCATAAAAAAATTTCAAAGCTGCAAATTAAAGTAAAATATTGTTTTTAACAACGTTGCAGTTTTACATGTGTTTCTTAAATTGAGCAGTAAAATTGAAATCTTCATGCTAAAAATGTTTTTACTAGTAATTTTTCACATTGAATTTTTTTTCTTATGGTTTGGCCAATTTGTTTATGAACATCTTCAAAGTTATTTACATGCTAAATCTTTCTATATTTGCAAACTGTTCACACTTAACTAACTATAATTTTGTCACTCATTGAAATTTTAAAACATTTCTTTATGAGGAAAAGATAGTGAAATATTTTTCTATCCCCTTCAAATAGATTTATTTTTCAGTATCACACCTTTTAATGATCATTACCAAACATAATAAGCATTTAAAAAAAAATTTGAGTTATGCTAATTATGAATAATTAAAATATTTTGTGCATGTGTGCACACTTAATCTGTCTAATATTTAAGAAATCATCCTCTTAAGTTTTTCATTATTTAGATATATTTTGTAAATCTCTTTGCAAATCATGCTTCAAATGAATATTGCGCATACTGATCTGGGATATATTTACTGTTTTGGGGTCTATATTATACTTACGAAATCCTTATATTTGTTGGGCTGACCATAAAAATCTTTTTTTTTTTTTTTTTTTTTTTTTTACTATATAAGGAATCCTTAGTTTTAAGTAACACCATTTAAAAAGACTGTTCTTTATTATGACAACTATTGTTTTTATTTATTTTGTCTCCAAATTAGTGCATTTTTATTTACTGGTTCTATTTATTGGAGAAAGAAGAAAAAAAAAAGCTTTTTTTTTTTTTTTTTTTTTTTTTTTAAATAATTTGAGTAAATATATACCTTTAAACACAAAATAAGAATTGTGCAGTTTGTGCATGACTGTCAAAAATGGTTTGGAAATTCTTGCTGGATGATACTCCAGGATTGGTAGACCAACTAAGGCTGATGGAATCATTACTGGAGAACAATGTGGGATGATAGCCAATGGATTTGGAGGTGGGAGACACTAGTGCTTCTTATATTTATCAATATTTTTTTTTAATGGTGATAGTCACTGAAAAGTGGATTCTTTGCAACAATGTGGAATGTAAGAGATTGTGGAGGCCAGCAAAATGAATTATCATTATTATTGATTCAAATTTGTAAATGTAGGGCTTGAAAGGAAGAATACACTATTTCTGTCTGTCGAGCTTATCCATTAATTCAGACAAGTACTGCTTTCAGATTGCCATTTATTCCAAAGATTCGTTAAAAATTGAGCATACATGGTAAAAAATGCCCCAAACTTAGTAAAAAAAGTTTTATTGTCAAAATTTTTATTATCAAGAGGAAAAACCAAACAATTTTTTGCTTTATTTAATTATATCTTTTAATCCTTTTCAGAACCATTGAAATATTGGTTAAACATTTCATTTTTCTTGGTTCAACAGGTGACCATAAATTAGTTTAGGAAATTTGAGCATCTTTTTGTGGTGAAAAACATTGATTTGGAAATTCTTGCAAAAATCAAATAGATTTTAATGAAACTTTCGGTAGTTAGTGCCAAATGAATGGATTCTTTTTTTCTGGTTAATTTAATGAAATTTTGAGAAATTAATTTTTGTAAGGCTTAATTTTATATTAGGAGAAAAAGTCCTTGGAGAACTTAAATCCTCAATTCTTTTTTTCTTTTGTCAAACAAAATCACCAATTACAGAAAATCTGCTCTGAATTGTAAAATAAAAAATGCAATAAAACTGACATTATTTAATTCGAAAAGCTTTAAATTGCTTTTATGAATAAGATATATTATAGACACAAATTTTTCTTTTGATGAATAATGAATTTTTATAAGAATTTTAATTTTTAAAAAATTTTAATTACAAGAATTTTTGTTTTAAATCTTAAAATTCTGTATTTGTTGCAGTTGGGTCATATTGTTAAGTAAACTGCATTTGCTAATCATAAATAGAAAAACTTACTACAATTTAATGACCACCACTCCAGTATTTTAAAAAGAATTTTGAAATTTTTTGTGTATGTGTATAAATGTGTTGATATTTGTATATACAGACATTATCAAAATATAAGTGACAATTATAATATATTTTAAATTTATTGGTAATTTTCTAACATTTCCTCAACAAGCATCTTCATAAGTAAGGCTTATAAAGTCAAAGTACCTAAAATTTATTAAAATATTAGATTACTTGAATATTTTCATAAATTTTACTCATTACTGGGTAGTTAAAAAATTGTCTAAAAAAACAAAACAAAAACATTCATGTTGTATTCAAGTAATTTTTACAGTTATGGGCCTTTACTTAAAAACTGTCAAATGTTAAACTATTAATAAATTTGTCAACACCTCATCAAAACACCCACCTCCTTGTTAAAAAATGCTATTCTGTGATATTTTAAACAAAAATATTCAGATTAATTAAACTTTGAATCGGTTTATCTTCCTCAAAGTTTCAGAAAAGTATTTTATTTTTGATAGATTTTTTTAATAAAGAGAATTATGTTAACGGATTTGTCAATATTGCTGATATTAATGATTTAAAAATAAAAATCCAATCAATTTAAATTCAGTTTGAAATGCAGCAAAGTATTTTGCTTATTGGAAATATTAAATTTAATTCCTTAGCTTGTAATTAAAACTAAAATAAAAGGCCCCCCCCTCATTTTTTTTTTTTTTTTTTTTTTTTTTGGTCAAGACTAAGTACTTAAAGCAGTTTATTGATAATGATAAAGTTCTAGGAAAATGTAATTATGAAGTTGACTGAAACATAATGGGACAAAATGATGAATAATTTGTTTAATAAAGGGAATTTTTAAATATATAAACTGATGTTTTCGTTTAGTTTATTCAACAAACACATTTCCCATAGTATTTTTCATGCTTTTATTTATTTTGCATTTGTAGAAGAATTTCTTGTAATCCTTTTGCTGTTGGTAAATTGTCTTAAAGATATTTTGGCAACTTCTGTTTACCACCTAAATACTCTAAATTTTCCACTCTTGTTCTTTGCCAACTTTGATGTATAATATTTTGAAATGCATTTCAAAATGAGTTTTTTCTTTTAAAAATAATGCTTACAATAAGAAAGTAAATTTCAAGCTATCTGAAGTTGATTTGCATATTAAATATTTTTGAAAATTTGCTTTACTTTAAGTATTAATTTTCTTTCATTAATTTATGTGCTGATTGCTCTTATTTATCCACGTACAATGTGAACAAATGAAACTAATCAACAAATATTTCCTTTCTTCGCTAATGGATTCTCACTTGTACATTTAGTGCTTAAGTAAGACAGGTCTGCTAATGGTTTTACCTTTTCTTTTTTGTTCAAAATAAAGGTTATGGAAAAAAAAAAATAAAGATATGAACTCAACATTTTTACCTCCTTTTGCTGTATGGATGATGACAAGAATGCTTCCTTTTAGTTAGTTTGCATAAAAGCTACAATAGGACAGTTTTGATGCTTAAATAACATTGTAATATTTATTTAAAAAAATAAGGTGATGTTGAGTAAATATAAGAGCTTGCTCAGTGGTTCATGTATCTGCTATCAATAAAGGTAAAAGCTAAGATTTTTGTCTGCTGATTTTCATGGCAAGCAGGTTTCTGTATTTGGAAAAATGGTGTTCTTTTTTTTTTTTTTTTTTTTTTTTTTTAAGCCCAATTAAGCTAAGTTTACTAAATATAAGAAGTACTTGGCATTAAACTCTGAGCAGTTGAAGAGTAGGGAGCATTACTTTCTTTTAGCAATCATATTGCTAAGAAAACATTTTGTAATTGTTGACTTTAAAACCCTGTTCAACACTGCAAGTTTTTGCTTATACATTTTTTTTTTTTTTTTTTTTTTCTGACTTTAATATGGAAAAGGTAATACAGCATATGTTTAATGCTGAAATATCTTTATTTTTAATTATATAAATATTGTAATAGAATTATTAGTGTTGTTGTTTATTGATTCAAATTAAGACCACAGTCTATTGGATTAAAAGCTATTATGTAGGTACCACCAAAGTTTTGCTTAAAAATGAGCACGATAAAAAAAATCTAAACTTAAAAACAAAATTTTTGTTATTATTAAGAGGAGAGAACAAAGGATATTTTGATTAGATTATATTTTTTAATCCTTTTTAGAACCGTCAAAATTTTAGTTAATTTTTTTTTTTTTTTTTTTTTTTTTTTTTTTCTTGCTTCAGTGGGTGACCATAAATTTGTATAGGAAATTTTTAGTCTCTGTTTGCAGTCAAAAAGCAATGATTTGGAAATTCTTGCAAAAATCAAATAATTGTTGGATTTTAATGAAAAATTTTAGGACTTATTCACAAATGAATTTCTTTCACTAAAGAGAATTACATTGTGGTGAGAGAATTGCAGATATGGGTAAAATCCATGATTTTTAGTTTTTTTATTTAAAAAAAAAAACAAAAAAACAAGAGACTCATTCTAATCAATTTAAAATTGTTCTGAAATACAGCAAAGTATTTTGTTTATTGGAAATATTAAATTTAATCTAGGTACCTCCACTTTTTTTTTGTGGGGAAACAGCATAGCATAAGGACAAAAAGCTAAAAACTTAATAGAAACCAAGTTTTATTGTCAAAATGTTTATGATGAAAGACCAAAGTATTTTTAGATTTATTTTATTTTTTTTTTTTTTTTTATATACTCCTTTCTTTTCTCTACATCATCAGTGGATGTAATAATTAAAATTACCTTTTGCACCCCCCCCCCAAAGTGAAAGCACATTTTGTTAAATTCCTTATTTCCAGAATTTTTCTATTAGTTAAAAGGACTACTTGGAGAATGTAAATATCTTTTTTTTTTTTTTTTTTTTTTTTTTCAAACCTATGTAACAAAAAATCTGTTCTGAATAATAAACTAAAAAAAATGTAATCAAACTCTAATTATTTAATTAGAAAAGCTTTTAATTGCTTTTGTAAATAAGTTATATTAAGGACACTATTGTCTGAAGAAATAAAATTTTTTTGATAATTTTTTTACAAGAATTTTACTTTTTTTTTTTTTTTTTTTTTTTCTAAATTTCAATTATATTTTTATAATGGTTTAAAAATCGTTTAAAATTCTCTTACTTTATTTCCTGTATATGATATTGTGGAAACAAAATTTACAAATTCAGAATTGAAAAAAAAAAAAATAAATGTCATTTTATTCTATTTTAAATTTTTTTTTTTTTTGTTGTGCATATGAAATGGTCATGTGCTTGGATTGAAGAAAATAGAAAAATGTTTTTAGCTAATGTTAAAGTTTATTAAACAATATTTTAATTATAAAAAAAAATCCCAAATCAATGTGTTGAATTTTCTTGTTTGCTTATCTTTATTTTAATTTCATCTGTTATTAAATTTTAAAATTAATTTAAGAAAATTTCATTGTACTTTAATTTTTTTATTTTTTTCATAAAGCATCTTCAAACATAACTAATTCAATAAAATATTAGATAATTGCTGAAAATGTGTTAATTTGTAAAAATTACTAGGTAGTTAAAAATGCGTTTGCTTAGATTTTGAAAATTTATGTCAATTCTGGTCATTTATACTAGCTGTCATCACCTTGAAACTTATCGATATGTCAAAGATAAAAGAAAAACAGGACCCGTCATTAAGAATTACTTGTATATTACTTTTGCTAATTTTACTCAAATAACATGTTAAAAATATATATTTTATTTTTGGAAATTTTTTTTTTTCTTGTATGCATACTTGTGTTTGGCATTAAACTATTTTAAAAATATTGATCTGCGTTTTTCCCCAAGCACAATTAAGCTATAAGTCTACATAGTATCATCCAAAAATACATTTTTGAAAAATTAGTTTCGAAAGATATTTTCTAACAGGGGAGGTGATTTATTTTGTATTATAATATTAGTTGTCCTCATTAATTTCATCAGACTTGAAGCAGTGGCTATGTGATTTTATCAATGAATTTTGAGAATATAATGGATAGAGCATGTGAAAAAAGGATGTTTAAAGGTTTGGAGACACAATAGAGCAAGAAATCCTGGGGAATTCACAGGGCTTATCTTCTTGACAATTTTGTGCAAATGGATAGAGGAATAAGTATCATGAAAAAAAAAGGTGTTGTAAAGGAAATAGTATTGCTGAGAGCAACAGAAAGCTGTAAAAACCATGATCCTTAATGTCTTAAAGGTGCACTGCACAGAGAGAGAATGTCATTTGCACAAGTGAGTTGGATAAATATAAAAATATTTCTGATGATAAGTATATTTTTATCAAGTGTGAAGAGAATTATTTGATTAATGATTAATATCTACTTAGAATTGACTGTTATTTGCAACATACTTCAGTTTTACTAATATTGTTTACAGCTTGAGTTCAAATGTCTTAATGTGAGACTTGTGTACAAATTCACAAACTTTTACATACAAAAATAACTTTGTAAATTGTGCTTTTATTTGAGACACTTCATTTTCTGAATTTAGTTAATGTCTTGTGTGTATGTATATAGTTATTTACTAAGGATATCTTAGTTTGGTGGAAAGTGATGGTCATGGGACATGTGTGGGAATTTACTCCTGATAGCAAATTGGTCCATGTGAGATTTATTCCTTGTTCCCTGTTTAGGATTGGGTTTCTAAAGTCTTTTCATTCTCTTTCACTCCAGAAAACTTGCTCATCATCATGGCATGTTAAATCCACTGGTGTGTAGTGAATGTAGAAAGCTTATACTTATTCATTTTCAGGTTAAAAAGGAGTTGGTATTCCCGGTCAATAGACATATTCACTTAAAATTCTTATTTTGCAAACATAAGAATGCATTGTTTCTTCCTCCCACTCTGAGAAGTTATATATATATATATATATATATATATATATATTTGTTTTTAAACATAAGAATTGTAAAATTTTCTATTTACAAATTTTAATATTTGTGTGCAAAAACAGTAATTTTAATTCTGTGAATTACTGAGTCTCGGCACATACAATTTACATGGATAACTCATAATTTTGACAATCACATTTTGAAAGAAGAGTCTCATGATTGTAATTAATCTTTTCCATGTTTGGAGAGGATAAAGAATGTTATTTGAATTTTTGTTTCTCTTTCATTAATGAAACATTATTCCAGTGAGTGAACAATGTAAATTATAATCTAGTTGATTAGTTTAACTTCAGGTGTCAAAACTTCAAGGTAACTGCTGAATTTGATTTTAGATATAAAGAGTACCTCTAGTTCAGAAGATATCACTGATAACTCCTGTAGCAACAATTGGTTAATTTTGAGTATTCATTGTAATATGTTGACCAATTTAAATTGCTGCATAGAAATTCAAATTTACTTATTTTGCTTGTGCACAATTGGATTAAAACAAGGTCAGTATATTTATACTGGTACAGAATAAGATATGCCAAAGTTAAATTTTTGTCTTTGGGTTAATCTTACCTATTGTTAAGAACAGATGTTAAAGTTTTTTTATAGTTTCAGATATTAGCATATATATGCTTTCAATGTTAACATTTGGAATTAATTCTTTTTGCTACTTTTTTATTATGTTGTTCTTAATTATTTTGACTTAATACATATCTGGAATAAGTATGTCTGATGAAAAAGTAGTTAATATTCACAAATAATAGATTTATAGTTTCTGATATTAGGTTGGTGCAAAAATGTCGTTTTTTATGTTAAAAATACATCAAAAATATTATTTTTTGCACCAACCTAATACAAAAACACTGTACTGGTGAATGAAAAGGTTTTGACATACATACTCCTGTTTTTAAAAATTGATAAAGAGCTTTTTTGCTATTAAATATAATCTTGAACAATATTTTAGCAAATAAACTTAATGCTGGTAATGATGAATTTACTATAATCACTATACATCTTAAATTTTTGCTTGAGATCTCATAAAAGCCATCAAATAATATGGTGAATCCCCTAAGTTTTAAAATAGTTTGATTATAAATTATGAGAGATAAAGGAAGTTTAGAAAAGTTTTACATAGGTTCAGGCAATAAAAAGAAAACTTGTCAAAAAGATGTTTTCTCTTCACACTGCTATTGGTAATGTTTTAAAAAGCTATTTTTAGAATTTTAATAAAATCACAGCATATGAAATTGGATTTATACATTTTTTTTCTCACTGTGGTTAACCATAACTATTTCAGATTACTTCATTTTGCAGAGATAATTTGCTTATTTGCAATATTATTTTTGTAGACAGAAAGATGTGATAAAAGTATTTAATATCTGTTAAAGTAAATGACTTTAAGATAGTTATTTTTTATTTATATTAAAAATGAATTTAATGCTTTTTAAAAGAAAAATAGCATTATTTCTGATTTTGAAATGAATCATTATATGCCTTTCTGTCTGGATAAGCATACTCATTTTGGTTGTCTTGTGTTTTGGTTATCATAATCTTCCAACCTTCTTCTAATGTCTAGCATATTCAATAAACTTGGAATTTTGATCTGGACCTTTTATACAATTCATGAGAGTATGTTTCTGATTTCTGTACTCGGAGAATATCTTTTGTTCATTCTCTCTATTCGTCTTTGTCATTTCACTATTTCTTTCATTGAACTAATGGTTCCTACATGATCTGTCAGAGCCTAACATACACTGATTCTTTTTGGTTATATTATTTTCTAGTGTTGTTTTATTATTTTTGCTTCAATAGTGTAATAGAGTAAAGTGATGATTAAAGCATATCTGGTTTATATTGGCAGTCATTTGTTCAGTTGGGTAATGCAGAAAAGTGATGTATTTTGGAATGAGAATAATTTACTCTTATGGATTGAATAAAGTTCTTACTGAGCATGATCAACACCTGATGAATTTGAAAGAGTATAATGACTGAAACTTTGAGTATAATAACTAAGATAGGCATGCTGGTCTGAATAGAAAGGCATATAATATTAATCTGTAGTATCGGAGAATGAAAAATCGAACAAGAATTGTAAATTTTCTAAGACAAAAATGAATAAATTTTGTACAAACAAATGGAAAAATATATTCTAAGATGCTTTATTCAATCCTGTAGGAAATTCCCTTTTAGCATATACTCAGTTGTAATGATGATTGATGACATTTTCAGAAAATTTATAGTCTCAATTTTCAGAAAATTTATAGTCTCAATTTTCAGAAAATTTATAGTCTCAATTTTCAGAAAATTTATAGTCTCAATTTTCAGAAAATTTATAGTCTCAATTTTCAGAAAATTTATAGTCTCAATTTTCAGAAAATTTATAGTCTCAATTTTCAGAAAATGGTGATTCATATTGGACTCATATCAGTTTTCATACGAAACTTTTGTATTGGGTTTGATTGATTTTAATCTTTTGAAAAATCCATAATATCAATATAATCTTCTCTTTTGAAATGACTCAAACTCTTTATTAATTTTATAATCTTATTTGTGTATATTTCCTAAAAATTATGGCTAATCCTCAACTGATGAATTTGCAGTATGGTTAATGAAACTCATAACTTTTCTCGCTTATATAATAAACACTTCCCAGTTTCATCAATGTTGTTGACATATCTATACTAATTATTTGATCCTGTCTTAATTCAAAACTAGACAGTTTGGATCATCATTGAATATGTTTACAATTATGGAAGCTGATTTCCTTTCCATTTTATCTTGTATTCACTGGTGTTGCAATTTGTGTTTTGAATTTATTTTATGAAAAATTTTAACAGCTTTTTGAAGATATTAAATGTCCATTTTGTTTTTAGCATTTATGAAATATCTGCAGTGCATTACTTTCAACCAAAAATTCATTGTAATTGTTAATTTTCAGTGTTTGCAAGGAAAGTATTTTTTATATTTACATTTTTTATGAGGATGCATATGTTTGTGATTATTTATCTTGAAATTTTAATGACCTGGATATAGGAAAGAAACTTTCATGTTTTGCAAAATTGTAGTCATTTGGCCATATTTAAAAAAAAAAAAATAAATAAATAGGCCCCAATGATTAAAAATATTATTTGCTTTCTTTATTTTCAAGAAAATTATAAAATGCTAACTCTATTTATTTTTTTAGTACACTAAAAAAATAACAAAAAACCCTGAAATTTCTACTTCAAATAAACAAGTTTATTTTATATAATTTCAAGGCTTAGTTTTAAAACATTTGTTGTGTATTCTGTATTCAGACAGTTTTAAGATATCAATGGGACTTATGGTTGTTTACTTATACCTTTTATTAATATTTTTAACCTTTTTCTAAAAATCAAGATAAAAGTAAATTTTACAATGTGCTTGATATATTTCTGTTATAGATAGATTGTGCATGAAATGACCTAGCTGTAAAACTAGTGTGGTTGTCTAAAAATGCTTTTCTAAAACAATTATATATGCACTTACAGACTGATATTATTTGATGCTTAATATTTCTATTTACTGCAATTCTTTTATGAGTTAAAATGTTTCCCGGATGTATATTTTTTATTTATTCCTTATATTTTTTATTTATTCCTTATATTTTTTATTTATTCCTTATATTTTTTATTTATTCCTTATATTTTTTATTTATTCCTTATATTTTTTATTTATTCCTTATATTTTTTATTTATTCCTTATATTTTTTATTTATTCCTTATATTTTTTATTTATTCCTTATATTTTTTATTTATTCCTTATATTTTTTATTTATTCCTTATATTTTTTATTTATTCCTTATATTTTTTATTTATTCCTTATATTTTTTATTTATATCCTTTCCATAAAGATCAATTGGTATTGGTTATGAATGCATATAGACAACAAATTGAAATAGAGAATCATGACAAGGATGTGTTCTACTGGATTTATTTATATAGTGAGATGATTATGAGAATTTGAAGACCTGCCTGCAGAAATTCAGTTATCTTGGCAATGTAACAGAAATTCAAAGACAGAAAGGAATAGTAAAAGATACTTAGCAGAAAATGAGTGAGGTACCAAAGGATTAAAACATAACATTAGAAATTAAGAAAAGAGTGTTTGACTGTTATATAATGTCAACCATTTTAAAATGCTGGATGATTCTTTCATGAAAGATTTGAAGCAAAAGATGTGCTTTTATCAATGAATATTTAAAATACTATGGACAGAACATACAACAAATAAAGTTCTATGAAACTACAAAGAAACTGCTCATAACAAAGCTGAAAATTTTGCGACACATTGCAAGCTTTGGAGAATTTAATATAGCTACCTCCAAAAATTCGGTATACCTAAGGTTTTTGAAGCTTTCCAACCACTTCAATTGAAAGCTAAAGGATTAAATTTTCTAATTTCAGAAAAAAAAAAATACTGTGGAGTATTTCAAATAGAAATTTGAATGATTTTTAGTTGATGTTTCTGAAAAACCAATTGAAATGGCCATTTTTAACTTTTTTTTAGAGAAATGTAAACAAACTTATTTTTTGAAACATTTCTGAAACATAACAAAGTTAAATTAATCTGTTCTGAAATAAAAATCACTTAATAGCGTAAAAGTTTCTAGACAAACATTTCTTGACCTTGGGGTCTCATTATTTTCACATCTCCATCAATAATTTGATGGATGAATGTGTTGCGAGGTTTAGTACAGTCCATCAAAAGTGACATAACAACATAACAGGTTTTTTTTTTTTTTTTTTGTTAATAATTTAAAATACTACAAAAATTTCTTACATTATTGAGTTACCTCTATCTCTTTCATTATTTAATAGTTAAGATAATGATAACTAATTTTAATAATTATTAATATTACATTAAGTTATTACATTTTTAATTTAATAACTGAGATAATAACTAATGAAATTATTATTATATTAATAATTAAAATATCTCACTGAGTTATTAATTGTTTAAATTGCTAAATGAGAATTTTATTATCTCAATTTAATTTTTACTTTAATAACTGAGAGTGAGATAAGATCTTTACATGTCAAGGGGCTTTCCCCAAGGAGGAGACAACCTTTGAAACACGTGACCTTTTAACCATAATGTCACTTATGGGATATCATACTAAAAAAATATAACATTTTGATGCACAAAAAAGGTTTTGGTAGCATTATTTGTATTAAACTTTTATGTTAAGATGTATTAAAAAAAATATTTTTACCAAGATTTTCTAAAAATAAAAATTTCAAAAATAAATGAATTCATTTTTGAATAAGTCCTGAAAGTTTCATTAAAATTGGACAATTATTTGATTTTTGCAAGAATTTCCAAATTAATGAGTTTTCCCTGAAACTGCTACACTAAAAAATGACGATGACCACAAGTCTTACAAAATTAACAAAAAAAAAAAAATTTTGACCCAAAAGAAAGAAGGAAAAAATTTTTTTAAATATTTAAAAAATACTTTGTTCTTTCCTTTTAATAATAACATCAACATTTTAATGATGAAACTTTGTTTTTATTAAGTTTGGGAACTTTTTATGCTATACTGATTTTTTTTAGCGAATTATTGGAGGTACCTAATTTAATACATAGAACACATTAAAGATAAGAGAAGCAGTGAGTAACCTGCTTAACAAGTTTGTGCAAATGGATAAAATAAATATTACAAGAGAAACAGGGGTTATAAAACAAATTATTGCTGAGACCAACAAAAACATTAAGCTGTGGCGAATCATGTCCACATTCTGAATGTACACTGTACAGAGAGTATGTGGGAAGAGAGTAGTGTATGTTAACAATAGGTTCAAGTTTCACCAATTTATAATAAAGAATTACTTTTGAGGCTTCCAATTAGCTTTTCTAATAGATTCTGCTGAGGTTAAGATGTTGGGGGTGGTCCTGGAACCAGTCATAATTTTGTTTGGGATTCTTATAACTCCATTTTTCATTACTATTAACTATATTATGTAAAATTGATATTTTACTGTAGTAAGAGAAAGTGCTTAAAGTGATGGATGTTTTATATGGAACCCAAAATTTTTAGCTTCACAATTTTTCCAAAGACTTGTAAACAATGCACTGCAGTTGACTAATTCAACAAGCAATGAAGAGCTGAGTAAGCTCCAAAGACACTTCTATTTTCCTCCTAAAATTATGCAAATGGTAAGAACTTTTGCATTAACTTAATTTTTATTTTAAAAAAAAATACAAGAACGAAATCAAAAATATGAGCTGGGATATGAATGTTACACTTTGTTGCAAATAAAAATAAAAAGACCTCTACTACTAATGTAGGCAATTGGCTAAAATAAGTTTATATAATAAAATGGATGCCATTTTTTTTTTTTTAATTAAATTCATCTTGGAGCAAAAGATTTTCACTTAAAATATTTTGTTGAAATCTTGAATTAATATAACATTATTATTAAAGCAAATTTTATACATAAGTTCTTTTTCTATTACATTAAAAAGAAAATTCTTGTGTATAATAGAACATGTTTATCTGCTGCTTTAAACATGTCAAGTACAGCTTTTCTAGGTTTAACAATCTTTCCAATAGAAAAGGAAAGACTTGTCAATTTCACTGGAACAGGTTGTATAAAATATTTAGCTTTTTAAAGTCTATTTGAAAATAAGTTACTTAAAAAGTTATAAAATTCAAGAAAGTCTGAATATGTATTATTAATTCTTATGAATTACTCTTTTTTGGGGATGAAGAGTTGTACACTATTTATACTTGGATTATTGTCCTCATCTTTGTTGTGTTTATCACTGTTTTTCCCTCTAGCCTTCCTCAGGTGTATATAAAGCTGGTATTTTCTTAATACATATGTTTAAATTTTTATATTGGAAATATTGAATTTTGCAAATATACAAATGAAGTTATTGCATAAGATGAGATTTGAAAAAAATACTTTGTCTGTATACATGCTTGTTTATTCACACTTTAGCCTGACTTGAGTAATTTATGGCAACATATTTCATAGATGACAATAACAAGTTTGAATTCAATAATGAAAATGCTACAAAATACCAGAGTGAAATGCCCAACAAATAAGTGGTAAATTTCATGTTTTACTTGAATGACATTACTTTGACTCTTTTTTTTTTTTTTGCAAAAACATTCAAGAATTATGATTCTTTAGACAATTTGTAAATAGTAAAAATTATCATTCAGTGTAGGCTGTGAAATAAACTAATGCTAATTGAACTGAAAATACTTGAATGTTATACTGCTGTTTTATATTTTAATTTTCTTAAATTTGGCACAACATGCTGTGGAGCACTGTTAAATTGTTAAAATCGGTCTATATTTATCGATTCTAATATTGAAGATAGATTAAATAAGTAACATAGTTGATATATGCACCTTTTTATTTCAAGAAAAGCAAAAATGTGATTCAAATGCAAAATAGATTTGTGCACTTTATGAAGGAGATACTATTAACCTGTTGAAAGTTGTTGGCTAAAGATTTCTTACTGGAAGTGCCCTATGGTCAGTTGACTAGTTACGGTTCAGAAATTGATAAGAATCAATTTGACATGAGAGCCAACATGCTGAAAAATTGTTTGCACCAGCTTGATTATATTAGCTTTCATGGAAAACTAAAAAAATAAATGAACTATCGGATTGGATTTTCCTATGTGATTCACTATTTAAATATAATAAAATGTTAAGTTTTAGAAACAAATCCTTGATGAGTAATTGAAAGAAGATAATTTACCATGTGGAATGTAAGATTGTGAGGCAAATGAAATAGACCACCAATAACTGAATGAAAACCAGTTTTCATCTAAAGAAGTTGATGCTGTGTATATAGTGGGATTGGAAAGGAGTTCTCTACTTTCAGCGAAACAAATGATTATCTCACGTTATATCAATTGAAGGTCGAAATTAGCTAAAAGTATTTGGAATTAGTTAAGAGAAAAGGGCATAGTATTTAATCATAACATTTTTGTTACCAATCAAAAACAGTAACAGCTTGGTTAAGAAGTTTTCACTCATCTGTTATATTTACTAAGCATTGCACTTTGAATTACCATTTATTCAGGTCTTTATAAATCCAATTAATGAAAACATTGAGTGGTGGACTACAAAAAGCAACTCTAGCTTTTCTTTGTTTAGATAATGGAAATGTTTTGAGAAGTTAGAATTATGAAGTTTGGAGAAGATAATGGTACGGTATATTAAATATATCATTCTGTAAAGTTTAATTCCACTTACTACAAGGCCTAAGAGCCTTTCAAAGTAGAGGATTACAGATGAATTGGTAATGATGAATGTGATGTGAATGGAAGAGAAGGTGGTAGGTTGTGGAGATTAGTAGGATAAGGAGGATAGATAAAAATTGACCCTTGACTTGGAGGTTATGAGGGATTATGATGTTTAGGAAAGCAAGCCTGTTCCCCATAGTTCTTAGGGAGCTGTTGGAGTTGAACTTTCAACTTACAGTTGGGAGACTTTTCTTCTACAAAGAAGCATGTTGTGTCCAAGCTGTAAAAGTCTGGACTGTTGGAAGTAAAAAGTGGAACTCCTGAACATCTGCCATGGAAATAGTGATGGTGGGATGATAGGTTTTCAACATTGTATCTGTGGGGAAAGAGGTTATAGAGTGGAAAATATCTTCCGTGACAAGATGCAAAAGAAGATTTTGAAGTCTTTCAAGTCTGGAAAGTAAGTATTGAACAGCTCAAGCTCAGATATAGCAGCAATTTTTGGTTTAATCTGACTCTTGTAAAGATAAAGCCTGGCAGAAGGAAGCAGTTACTATTCTGCAGTGATAGTTGACCATTTTTTTTTTTTTTTCACCTTTATCAATGGACTGTATATGTAAGTTTTTACTTAAGGACTAGAGTGAACTTAAGACGCAACAGATGTTCAAAGTATGGAGCTTTATTGTGAGTGAAACCATTCATTGTGACTTTGATTTTGAACAGTGATAACTTTTGAGGTATGGAAAGTGAAAAACCAGTTATATCTCCATTGATCTGTCAAAGGAATCTACTGCAGGGCTCCAATCAATTTGTTTTTTTTGAAGTGTCCATAAACTGTGGTATCATCTACATAGTGGTTTACTAATGACCTGAGAATGTTTCTATCTAGGTAGATCATCATTATTATTAAAAAGCAGAGACTAGATTGAAAATAAGATTATTCTTGAAAACTTTTCAGTTGCCTCCAATACACTTGAAATTTATAAGAATTTGATATTTGTAATTTTTAATATATTGATTCATTTTATGAATGTTGTGAAATTGGAAATATTTCACAAGACATTGTATTTTATCAGCTGTAAAGAAAAGAGTATTTAATAAAAAACCTCAAATTTTTATAAGGCTTGCATTGTCTTTTTCTCTTGTACAAAAGGCCTCTTGTTGGGAAAATTTAATTTCTGTTTTGCACTCAATGTCTTGATATTCTGTTTTAAAAATTCATTCTCTCTCGTATATATATGATTTACTTTTTATAGAAACCTGTTTACATTTTCTGCCAGCTTTTAAAAATAGGTGGTTGATTTTGTTAGAAAATAAGAGCTTTATGTAGTTTCTTTTGTTAATGTGGATGACTATGCAGATAGAAATTGTGCTTTGATTCAGTTTTTTTTTGTTTTTTTTTTTTTGTTTTTTGTTTTTTTCCTTGACATATTTTAAAAGACAAGTGTTATGTGAAACTATTTAAAATCAAGCTTTCTCCTCACAAGAAAAAAGTATTTATCAATCTACAAGTCTCAGCTTTCAAATAGAACATTGAGATTACTTGATATGTGGAAGGCATTTCCTCCTTTCTCTAATTGACTACTTATTTCTGGTTCCCCCTCCTCCATATTGCATTTCTTTATTTTGATGCATAATTTGAAAGGATCAACTAGATAGCTATTTTGGGTTTCTACTTCTCACAAAATTAAAAGAATTGATTTCACTATTTTAGGGTGAATGATGTTAATTAAAATTTAGTGTAATTAAAAGATCTGTACTTGTTTATTTTATTTTATTTTTTTTATTTTTTTATTCTTATTTTTTTAAGGGAAAAATATTAGTTTTTGTAAAAATGTTTAGAGGAAAAGACATTTGAAATTAATTATTTTTGATATTATATAAATATTCCATTTCATACTGTTTAATAATGTTAATGAGACATAGGTGATTATATTAAGATCCTAAACAGAAAATGCAATATAACATGATTAACTAATCTTACTTCTGTCATATAAATCATCAAAGGAAATATATTTTTTTCAAAGGGTATCTGCAAGGAAAATCAAAGATTTATAAACAGAATTAATATTTTTAAAAAGTCTTAAAAATTCTGTATTGATGATACTATTTTTATTTGTTCATATAATGGATACTGATAGTAACTTTTCTTAAAAATAAACATTAAATTATCTTGGCAGTTTTTCTCTTGTACATTGGTGTAAACAATATTTTTTAACATTCAAGTTTCTAACATTTTTAATTAAAAAAAAATTACATTTTTAGTTAACCAAAACAATTATTTTTCCTTTTAATAATTTTGTTATATTATTTTTATTGCAATATACTACTTCTATCTGGTATATTGCCGATAAATATGGCATATATTAATAAATGTGAAAGTTTGATATTTAAATAACTAGTTTAGCTGCAAGCTATCCATAAGTTAGCTTTTTATTGAGCTTTTGATATTGACCAATCATTCATTCATTCATTTATTATTGATTTTCATTATGTGCCTGTTTGATACCTCGTTTAACACTGAGAATATGGATTTAAACACACATTTTTGTTGTCTTTGTGTCATAAACTTGACACTTTTTTCCCACTGGGCAAGATGACATAAAACTAATTTACTGTATGAAGTGCAAATTTAATTATAACAAATTTATTTGACTTGAAATAAGATTATTCTAGATTCAGTTTATAAACAGAGCTGTATATAATAGTTAAGAAAACAAACTAAGAAAAGCAAAAGAATTATCATTTATTAGGGATGATCTATTTCTCATAGAGAAGGAAAAACTTAAAATTTGTAAAATTTAATTTGAATTAACTGCTTTCTTGACTTATTTCGTTATCCAGAGAAAAGATATTTAGGGTATTCTATTTATTTTTTCACAATATAGATTATGAAATTCATTTTTAATAAAAATAGTTTTGTAGAAAGTAATATTTGATTAAAAAATGTGAGAAGTGAACCAGATAATGCTAAATGGTCTGAATCTAAAAGAGCTGAAAAGTGACTTAAGCAATTCTGATTATAGTTTTTCATTTATTATTCATGTTAATAGTTAATGCTTACACTATTAAAATTACTATTGTGCCACTATGAATATCAATAATAAAGTATGGATTGCAGTAATTTATGAATAATGATGATTACATTACTGATGTTATACATTCTTACAATTTTGCTTATAAAACATAGGAAACCTTCATGAAGCAATTGTATGAAAACATGTCAAATATTAGAAAGCTTCATAGAAAAAATTTTTTCTTTATTTTTAAGTTAAAGATATTTTCATTTTATTGATTCTATTTTTTACTTCATGCTGTGTCGTTAAAAAAAAAAAAACTTTAATTTTAAATAAAACAAAAAAAAACTTACAATAGTTTTATTCAAATGCTTGAAAATAAAGTAATGATTTCACTAAATAAAGATCACTTTGTTGGGAACTTTTCCTTTCCTGCAACTTTTAAGTCCATTTTTTTTTTTTTTTTTTTTTTTTTTTAACACTTAAGATCAATAACCAGTCTTCTATATATTCTTCATAAACTTGAAAAATATGAAGTGATTCAATTTATAGGTTTTGGTTGTAAGAATGTTAAATATTTTAAATTTAGTAAGCTTACCTTGAATATTTGCTTGCAAATAAAATAAATTTAAATATTTTATCAGATATAATGATTGACATTCGTTTAACTTATTGCACAAGATTAGGAATTGATGCAAGTTTGAAAAGTTTTTGCAAATGAAAAAATGTATCTGACAGATGTAATAACTAGTTGAGATGGCTATTATTTGGATTATTTTCTGGCAAAAATGTCCCTAAAAAGATTTAAATTTCAGTTATCTTTGAAAATTAAAAAAAAAATTAAAAAATGAGCTTTTGAAAATGTTTCTTTTTTTCTTTTTCATTTATTTGACCAAAAATTGCTTATTGATTTTTATTAGTGGCTTTCAAAATTATAACTTTAAAAAATGCAAAATGGATGTATGTATAACAGATTATATTTATGTAGGGATTGTATTTCTCTCTCTCTAGGCAGATTTCAATATTTGTTTTGAACTGTTTTCTTCAATGAGACAAAGTAGTTCAATTTCTAATAATCTGAGCAAGTATACATAGCAATACTGGAAAAATATCTTGTGTGTATGCACAAATATTTGTTTTACTAGTTTTATTTCTTTACTACTAATTTTAATGCTTTCAACAAAATAATTATTACTTCATGTTACAAATTTCCCATAGGTATTACATCTATTTCCACCAAAAGTCTCTTTCCATTCATTCTATTTTGAAGTGTCTTCTTTTTATCCTTTACTGAATGCATTAAATAAATTCCAGTATTATTTTACTTGGTTAAATTGCTTTCATATGTAATATAATAATTGCAAATCATTAAGAATTGTTAGGCTTGTTATGAGTATATCTCTATGCTGATCTGACAATAATGTCAGTTCTGTAAATTGTGCTGTTTGTGCACCTTTCTCTATGATGCAATCTTAAAAATTAATCTGTTGCTGATGTTTTTGAAAACAGTATGACTGTGCACATACACACATTTTAGCATTAAGGTATAAAGTATCAACTTCTTATTTCTATTTTATTTTTTTAATTTTGTAATCAATTTATTTGCTTTCTTAGTACATACTAAAAAAAAAAAAAAAAAAAAAAAAAAAAAGACAATGAAACCCCAAACCCTATAGATAACATCAAATCATTTGGGATATCAAATAACTTTTTTAAAAAAAATGGGTGGGGGCAATAAGGATAATTTGTTTATGTTGTTACTGAAGATATTCACACATGATGCTGTAATACGCAAATATTCACAAATGACGCTGTTCATTATAGATATAAAATAAAGCTGTTAACTACTCAAAATAACTTGCAATGTCTTTATTCTCTGTGAATTTATATATGTGAACAATGACTGCACATGCACACAGATTGTGATGATGGCATCAACGTGTGAAATATTTGTATTCTGCTAAGTACAAGCAAGTTCATCTTTCAGATACATGGTATTAACTGTTCTTGTGATAGCTAAAATGTCCTGGCTTTAAGGTGGTAGAATGCGATCTGATATACAGTATACTTTTAGTGATCTAATCAGTTGTACATTTAAAATCTTTACAGAATTTTGCAAGTTATGCAGAGCAGCAGATTAAACAAACCAATGATCTTTTTTTTTTTTATAGAGAAAGAAAAACTCAAGGAAACTTGAAGAAAGTGCCATTGGTGTGTAGAGTATTTGTTACATATTAATAATTATTATTGTTTCATTGTTGTAAAATTACTTCTCCCCCCCCCCCAATCTATAAATCTTGAGACACTGCCACTGTGATTATGGTAGGATGCAGCAAGTTTATAGTACTTTATCTACTTGAACAAACCCTTGATTTTTCTAAGTTCTCTAACATTTATCGTGAAGCTTTTCAACTATTCTTTCACTTGTAATCCTTTCAGGCCATTGAGTTTTTATTTGACTTAATTTCTAATTGTTTTCAGCTGGCTGGTTATATTTAATTAATAGAGTAATGTGGAAATTTAAGATGAAGAAAATTTTTTCTATTATTTTAAATAAATTTATTTTAAATTTTTATATATATATATATATATATATATATCTCCATAGGTATGTAAAAGACCAGAAAAAACTTATTTTTAACAAATTACTCTTAACTATGTCATTCATATGGCAAAATATGCAAATATGATGACTTTAGAGCAGGATAGTTCATTAAGCAAATAAGTTGTATTCTCTCTCTTCTCTTTTTTTTTTTTTTATTTTTTTTTTTTTATAGAGCTCATGACATGACTTGTTCTCTAATGATTTGGTTGCTTATTTATGCAGACACTAATCTTGGTAAAATCTTGTGGTATAATTGAGTGGGTTAAATGTCCCCCCCCCCACACACACATGAAAATGTATTACAAATAAACTTTGGTTAGCTGCAAGTATTAGGTTGGTGCAAAGATAATGTTGTTTTCTCACATAGTAACCTATGTGAGAAAACGACATTATTTTTGCACCAACCTAATAATTATATTGACTAACCTACTTTTTATAATCGGCATTTATTAGAATTTGAAAACATTTTATTGTAACTTTGTTTACAATTTAAGTTGTGGGGTGAAATATTTTCTGCATGCCTAAAATAGAAATAATGTTTAAAATATTTCATTTTGTTAAATTTGTTGATTCAAATGATATGTCATCTTCAGTAGCACAGAAGTACAAAGTATAATGAATAAAGCTTTTGCTCATAATATCTTGAATATTTCAAAATAATCATTAATATCCTCATCAGTCCCATGACTGGGTGTGGTCATAGTGTCACTGTACAGCTAAGCAACTAATGAGTTTTACATTTCTGATTTGAAAGGTGAAGCCCATCCTCCTTCAGGTCAAAAGCAGCCAGTCAAGGCTTACTATATTCATGGGTATTGGGGCAGGTTGATTTTTCACTTTATTATTATTTTTTTTTTTAAATAATAAAATCAATATTGCACCTGGTGATGGAGTTTGATGTAATAAGTACTAACATCAAAAATTAGATTCATAGATTTTACCAAATTTTGAGCATTTAGGTTTAAAGATTGTCTGAAAAAAAATGTACAGAAATATTTAATTTCCATGTTTTTGCTTATAAACTGACTTCATAATGTTATTATTTCAAGAATAAAATTCAATTAAAGTTGATATCCTAATTATGTATCCCCACAAGCAAAATATGTAATTTTTTTGCTGTATTTGATAAGTGAAAACTAAAAATTGTAAATGATTACAAAAAAAGGTTAATCAATGAATAAGATCTTACATCATTTGTTAGGCTATAATTAATAAGAACATAAAATAAAAATATATAATGATAAAAAATTTTAAATTTACAGTGTACATTGAAAATCAAGTAAATTTGATAGTAGAATGATTTAGTAATAATATACTTGTGCTTTGCTTCAGTAGTTAATTTAACTGCTTTTCCACATCTTGTGAATGTGCAGGTAAATTTGTTAACTCCAATGTTGCTCCATTTGTTAGAACCTCTTGTAGTTCATTATTTGAAAAGCCTTTTGCAAGCACAAGTTCACAAACTCCATATTATGAGAGGTTAATCAAATTTGACCAGTGTATCACTTCAGAGTTGAATATAATTTCTTTTAATCTTTTCTCTGTTGCTTGCTACTTCTGAAACAAAAAAGAAATATTTTTGTGTTGTAAATTTTTAAATGCAACATTCTGTATTTCAGTTGACTGTTGATTTATTTTCTGGATCATGTTGAAGATGTACAGTTGTTGGTTATTTTAAATTTAAAATAATTTAAAACCAACTAACTATATGTTTCAGTTATAAATTTTATAAGGCTGTACAATTGGATAGATAAATATCTGGACCATGAACACCCAATTTTCCAGGTAATAAATCTAAGGTTCATTTACCCTTGAAATTCCTGCTGCATATTCTAAGCAGTCTTTGGTCACCACTTCCATTGTCCCTACAGTAAGATTTAAGTTATCTAGAGGGGCATTGATAGTGTTAAATTCTACTTGAGGCAAATCCTGGTAATCATTTCTGTAAAGTTTCCCTAGAGGATGAGTAAAAGTAGTAGGGCCTTTTGTAGTTCCATCCATGTACTTATAAAACAGCTCTAAATGGAAGTTCATTTTGATGAAGTGAATGGCGTGTAACATTCTTTTAAGTTTTTTTTTCTCCAGCGCAGTAACAACCACTGTTTGTACTGGTATTGTCCACAAAAACTGCCTTAATGAAATTTTCAGTGTTGAATTCTTAAACCACAGCAATATCCTCTGTTATAACAACATCAGTTGCACCAATGTTAAGAATAAGTCTGTGGGTGAGATATCTACTTTCAGTGTCCATCTCTGGTGAAAACCCAAGTGGTGCTCTGGTCTTTTGATGTTCTTGCTTCTGATAGGTGGTTACTTATATTCTAGCCATTTCCCTGACTATTTTTCACTTGTCATTGATAATATCCTTTAAGTGATATCCTTTCTTCATCCAAGCCTTATCTTGTAGATCTAAGAAAAAGGCATTAGCAAGCCATGCCCCAAGATTGGAAGATACATCACCTTTAATAAATTCCATGGCATATCTAGAGACTGTAAGTTCCCTTAGTTTTGAGCCAGGGAAACGGTCTATCATCAGTTGTTTCTTTATGGGAAAACATTGGTGGAAAAATATCTGATGTAAAGGCAACATGTGTATAATCTCTCTGCTTCAGTTGCATGCTTTTGCTATTTTTTGACAGAATATTTGTCAATAGTTCTAAGTTGGAAACTGCCTTTTGGTCCTTTCTCTCTCTCTCTCTCACACACACAGCTTTTAAATATTCTATTTCTTCAATGGGAACCTGAAATTTCCAAATGTGTAGAAGTTTAAAAACAGATGCAGCCTACATAATAAATATGAAGGAAAATTCACAATATTATTTACTAGAGAAGGGAAAATTATCAGGAGTAAATTTATATTCTTTAATTAATTTTAATTTTGAAAATTAAGATATGAACTAGTTCAAATTAAACAATTAAAAAGAAAAAGAAGCATAAAATTAACATTAACTTCTTTTGAGGAGGACAAGTCCAAATATTATCCTATTTTAATAAAATTTCTAAGGTAAATTTGAAATAAGAAAAATAGAAACAGTATTACTTACCTAAATGGAAATAGTTTCTTCCACGGAAATAAACAACATTTTAAATAAATGCCAGTCACTTTGAAAATGCTAAATTATGGAGATTAAATGAAATGTTTTTCTTTTTCAAAAAAAAATAAGTTGTTTAAAAATGCAGAAGAACTAATTAATTTTACAGTGACAGTGGTCAAGAGTTCAATATTGAATGTAATAAAAATAATGGCAAATGTTTATAATGGTAAGAACTTAGATAATAGTCATTGAAAGAAAATTCTGATAACAAGATTTAGTGAAAAATTTATTTTAGTATTGTTGATTAAGATGAAGATTTTTTTGTTTTTTTTGTTTTATGGCATGTGTGATCTATTTTTAAAAAAGATTTTCAGATTGATTTTAATTTTTTTCCACTGAAAAATAAAACCTAAATTCCATATGAGAAAAAAGAAATGATCATTGCTGATCACAACCTAAATACATTATTGTATTTAATCTTTGTTTTTGCCTTTATAAAGTGAATATTTTTATATTATTCATAATTCTGATTTATTTTTCTTTGATTTATTGGGAATAAGATAAATGTGGCAGTTGGAAAAAAAATTTATTAAATGACATTTACACATTTGTTTGCCATAAGGATATAGAAGTTTTTGACAGAATTAAATCATTCTCTGATCACTGGAATGAAATTTAAACTTTAAACTCATTTTCTCAAAAAAACTAATGATTTTGAAAAAAAATATTTCGTCATTATTTATCATGTCAAACCCCAACTTTCAAATTGAGTGCAATACCATGATTCCACAAATCAACCAGCCCTAATTAACATGTGGCTGTTGACTTCACTCTAGGAAGTTTTCTACCCAATGTGTTATACAGCTATGATGCCCGGTCTGGCTATTGTGCTAGATGTTTATTGACCTTTCAAGAAGGTTCATCTGTCCTTTGGCAGGTTTTGTTTTTAATCCTGCTGGGTGTCTAGCCACTTACCTAACCAGAAAAGCCTGGCAGGGGAACTGGTTTCTGACCATACAGCAGGTTACAGGGTTACTAGCATTTATAAAGTAATCTGACGTAATCAGTAATACACACTCTGCTAAAATGAAAACGCTCTTTTATAACCATTAACTTAAAAAAATGAATTAAATAGCATAATATGCACATGAATAATTTCTTTACACACTTTATTTTTTGTTCATAAAGCTTACATTATGTGCTAGAATACTTGACAGATTTTACACTTTATAGTTTTTTTTGTATTTTATCCATAAAAAGAAAATGTAAGTTTAATGACCAAACTGACTTAAATTTTAGCATTTTTTGCTGGTAATTTTGCTTTCTAAAAATTTTTCTATCTATTTTGGAGTTGAAACTCACCGAGTTACATTTTTCATTATTGCTCTATATCCATTAATTTAATCAGATTGTTATTTTCTGCTAAGATAATCTGACAGGAATATTGCACAAAGCTAACAAAATGATGCTTTTGACTTTGTTTTTATTTTTTATTTTTTAATAAATTTTGTAAGTAAACTAGAAAATACAGGAGCTAATATTTTTCTGATAATTATTTTATTTATTTGTATACAATATATGTAATAAAAATTGGAATGATAGCCATTATGCTTGGATTTATAAGCTGTGTAATATTTTTCTGAATAGCGAAGCTTTTATTTAGTAAATTCACAAGATTTGTTATTCAAGTGCTAAAGAATGGAATGTTTTAAGTAATGTCCTCCCCATAATTTATTGTCCAAATTAACTGTAATAAATTTTCTACATTCAAATTGCAAGCAGGAGATTTTAGCTTTTGCCTACAAGAGTTTGTATATTATAATTATTATTATCTATAAGGAAAGGTACTTGTTCAGTCAGTTTATAAGCTGTCAATGTATTTGACTGGTCATTATTAGAAGCAAAAATTAAGTGAAGCTTATTTGATTTAGTGTACTGGTACAGATGTTAGAATTGTTTTTATTATCTGATAAATATTTTGTGATATACTTTTTGTTTTAAATTAGAAAATAAACATAAATACTTATTTTTATAAGTAGATAAAAGTAAGTTTTCTTTGGTTACAGAAAAGTTTTTCAATGAGAATTTAACCATATAACTGATATTAAGTAGGTCATTCACTGAGCTACAAAGCTATTAAAGGAGAACAGTGTGTAATTTAGAACTATAGCTTTCAGCAAAGCATACTTTTGAGTAAAGTTATTGATTTTATTGCTAACTTTTTTCCTGGCGATAATGGAGTTCTTTTCTGAGAATAATCCTGTGTTTATTATTCTCAATGTTTTATGGAGAACGGACATATGGTTCAGTTAATATCAAATATTTTTTCTGTATTTACTTTTTTTCTAAGTTTAAGGGTAGATTTCTTTCTGAATTTTATAAAAAAAATTATATTGTTTATATTATAAAATTTAATCGAGTTTCATTTGTCTTTGCATTGAAAATGAGAAAATCTTTGCTTACTTGCTTCAGTGCATAATAATAATGATGTGATTATTTCTGCAGAATCCTTGATGAGTATAGGGCCATAAACATAATTGTGATGGTATAATTTCAATAAGAAATGCAATTTTTACAGGGCTGGTATACCAGCTCAATACTAAAAATAGACTGTCTTACAGGACAAGGGCTCCAGCTGCACTATTATAGTTGGGGAGTGGGGGAGAAATAGATTCATGCCTTTCCCAAACACATTAGTGTGAATTGAATGCACACTTTTCATCTGGAGTTTGAATTCCATTCTCCATTCTGTTTACTCTTAGCATGTTAACACCTGAAGATAACATAGTTAAAAAAAGAAAAAAAATACAGTTCTTAAGTAGGCATGGCATTTCAAGAATTGTTCAATACTTACGTAAATATGTTCATATGATCATGTAATTTAGACTTGGTAGCATTTACTAGAAAAATTATTGTACTTTATTTTGTATTTGATTCTATATCTTAACTGCAAGTCATTCTGTTCATTATCACTTAAATATGATCACAAATCTGATTAAACTAAGTCAATGTTATGAACTTCTATTGAAGTATTTCCAATAATTATACAAAAAAGTTTTTGAAGATTATTTTCAGTAGGCAATATTAGATATTTGGTAAATGTTGCAATGTCATTTTTTAAAATTGAATATAATGATTTTGGATGTGTGGGTAGCATTAGTGGCACAGAAAGTGGAATTGGTGAGCATAGTTCAATTTCTGGTATATTCCATTGTGTTCACTTCATACTATTTGCTATGGTAATGGTACAGATCCATTTCTCCTGTTAGCCTTGGATAGGAACCAGTCTGGAGGGACAACTGGATTCAAAACCAGGCAGAAGGCAACTGGAAACCACTCCACTATCTTTCCCAAGAACTCAATTCACAGATAAAGAAATATGTCCTGGGGACATGGCAAAAGAAAAATTGGTTCAGTTTGTTTTTTCCACACACACACACACACTCTAACATAAGTTTAAATAATAATAATACTTAATAAATCATTCTTTTATGAAAATATTTTCATGTTCCAAATGAGCTATAAAAGATTATTGATAATTGTTTTGTGTTTATAATTTAAATAACATACATTTGCTATATTATTTCATTATTCACTAAAGAATTTTCATTTGAAGATGAATTTTTTTTCATTTCCCTCATTTATTTCTTTCTTATATAAAATATTAATATTCTGTATTTTAATGTATTTGATATGTCAAGAAGTAGGATTTTGCAAGATCTTTTAAACAGCTGGTTTTAGTAGTAAAAATGTAAGATAGTAACATAAAATTCTTTTCAGATCATATACTATTTTTGTTTTAAAATTGCACATTTTCAATTTATAATTATTTTTGTAATTATGTTTCCACTGTATATAACTCAAAATTTTCTTTTTATAATTAGATATCAGAAAAAGTTAGTAAATTCAAAAAATATATAAGATATACTTTTATTCCTCTATATAAAATTGGAATTTATTTCCATTTGTCATTTTTCTTAATTTCCATCTCTGCAGAATGTTCATTTTGAGCCACTCACTAATTGTGCATTGGGTGGGGGGACCTATTTCTAGAGTGCAGCTCATTTTAAACACTGCATTCCAGCACAATTTGACATGATTAGAAATAGTTTTTTTTTTTTTTTAATCAGGTTATTCTGCTGATCTTACATTGATCTTGTTGGCTTGGATATTTTACTAGTGTCTATAATTAGAATATGAGCATGAGGTGCTATCATTTTTTTGGTATTTTTTTTTTTTTTTTTTTTTTTTTTAATGCAAATAAAGAAGGGAATGTGATTTCCTGCAAACCCACTTCTAGCTTTTACTGGACTAAACAAATGAGTGGTATATCGTATGTAGTGGCATGCTTGAGGCTGAGAGGAAAAGAGTGAGATGAAAGCAGCAGCAGTAGCCATCTTGTATTGATCTGCACATGGTAGTAGTGATATTGGCTGTTCTGCCTGACAACATGGAGGAAACTACTGAGTGGGTAAGCCAGTAAGACCTGCTTTGGCTGTATTGACAAGGGACTCCTCATAAGCAGGCTACTTTATAGACAGGTAGAAAGCTGCAGCAACCTGCTGCAACTTTAGCTTTTCAAGCTGTGGATGGTGCTGTTGCTACTTCAACTTTATGATGGGCAGAAGCAGCATTTTCTTTTCTGTTATTTCCTATTTTAATGAATACACGTTCAGCTAATGATTTGATGGAGGAGGAGGAGCACTTAAATGGAATGGCTATTTTTATTTATTTTTTCTGCTATTGATGCTTTGTTGGGATAATATAATAAGCACGGGATTTCATCCACATATAGATTTTGATGAATGTGCAGATATGCATGTGCTGGTCTAAATTAATATTTTATAAATATTCACAAGAAGGTTACAAAGTCCATTTGCTTTAATAAATATTGATATTATCTAATGTAACTCTGCAGACAATTTATAATGTTCACTAGCCAGAAACAGCTGTTTTGATAAATTTGTGGATATGTATGATGCAATTCATTGGGCTTTTTGACTAAATAAAGAGAGAAAATTGCAATTGACGACAGTGATTAGTATTATGTATAATAATATTTTACTACCATACTTCAGATAGTATACATTAATCTTATAATATACCAATTCTTTGTTTTGATATTGGGTAAAATTATATTTACTGTTAATAACCTAATCAGTTGAATATGAGGTTAGATCTAATGCTCACTTCGTCATGGCTTGACTAATTGTTCTTTAAACCTGCTTATTGTTTGCAGCTTTGTTCACATTTACACAAAGGGAGATTTTTTTTTCTTAAGGGAGGTAATTTAATTCTATAGTCGGCTGTATCACTTAAAATATCTTGGCAGTTAAGCCAATTATTTTTCATATCTATATGCACATATGGCTAATATAGTACTCCTATTTATCTATATTTTGATTTTACATCCATAAAGCTAAATTAAAAGGAACAGTATATTGGTTTGTCATGTCTAGCATCTTGTCTATTTTTATAAGCAATCTTTTAATGTTTTTTAGAGCAAAATAATTGCTTCCTTCCAGGAAGGTTTTCATCCTTGAAGTTAAACACATTTTTGTTTTAATAAAAAGAAAACCTATTCTTTTAAAATATGAGAAAACCCAAGCACTACAGGTGAAATGAATAAAACAATTTCAGTAATCAACACAAGAAAAAAAGAAAATCAATTAATATATGTTCAGTTCATGCAAATATCTTTTTCTTTTTGTAAATTTAGAATTTTTGACATGAAGAATTATCATTATTCTATATTTTGTTCTGACCAGCATGCTCATTTTGGTTGTTATACTCGCAATGATTTGACCATTGCACCCTTTGATCTTTAGCTGTCTGCCAAACTTGGGAAACTTCTCCGAATCTTGAACAGAACCTTTTATTCAGTGCATTTAGATACAGTGTCCTCCTCCTATTTTCCCTGCTTAGAGGATATTTTATATTGGTTAACTTACTGTTCTGATTCACCTTTGTGCCATTTGTCCATTTCTTCAATGGAACCAGAGTATGGAACTTTTCAGCAACCCACAACTGCAAAGGAACCAGATATGTTTTAACTAATACCATTAGTCCACTTAGACAATCTAGTGGCATGATTCTGCAGTCCTGAATCTAGTACCAATATCCAGTTGCAGCACTATATGAATGTCTTGGCTCAGGCAAAAGAATCAGTGTATATGCTAAGCACTGACAAACTCCTCAGTAAACCCAGCCTGAAGATAAATACCACTTGGGAGCCTCTGATTAGAAAGAACACTCAGAAATATATTGCACCACTTGACTTGGGACACTCTCACAGTTCTGAGGCATATAATTAATGGCTTTTGATAATTAATATAAAATAGATTTTGTATAAGATTTGCAATCCTAATGCAATAAAAAATACATTTGTTAATTAGCATTATCTTTCGTGTTTTATTTTTCTGGATAACAAACACAATTTGGTATACTTTTATATATTCTTATTTATACTTGAGTACCATTGAATTTGTAATGCTAATATAGCAAACTTAAAGTTGTGTAAAATTTTAAGGTGATGTAAATTATCAAATTTTGTAATACAGACTATTTTTAGTCTGAACGTTTTGTGTAGTGAGAATCTTTAAAAAAAGTGAAAACTGTTGCTCATAAATTTTTATCGGAAAAATTATTAAAAATTAAATGTTATAGCATTACTTCTAAATAATATATCAAGATAATTTTAGTAAGTTATTGTACAATCTCTTTAAAATAATGTAACTTTTCATAGAGAACACTTCACTTTTTAATATCTAACAAATATTTTTAACATGACGATAAGTTTTCTTGTCAAATAATATTCTTTGGTCAGTGAAAATGTTCTATTTTATTCTATCTTTGCTGTTGCGCAATTTATGCACATTCTTGCTTTATTGAATCATAGAACAGTCTTTACTTTTATGTTAATAGCTGTGTTTGCTCTCCGATAATTTGGTACAAAAGTAGATTTTTGAAAGTTTTAAAATGTAACTAACATTTTTGTCTTGATTCAATATTTGTTTTATATGGTTTAATCTTATTCACCTTTCTATAAACTTTGGCTCTTGACATTAAAAAAAATTGTTAGAAATTTTCAGACTTTTTTCTTCAATCGTATTCTGTAGAATAATTTTTTACATATTTATACTTACTAAAACTTTGAATTTACTTTAATAGGTATGCTTTTGAGACTGAATTATTTGATACTTTAAGATTATTCATATAAATAAAAAAATAATTCACAAATATATTGAATGTCTACTATGATTTTAAAATGATTACTATATTGATGTGACAAAAAAGTCATTAAACAAATTAATGGTATTTCTTTAATGTCTCAGTAAATATAATTGACAGGTGGTAAAAAAAATTTTCCTTGTAGCATTTTATTTGTGATGTTTATTTAAATCCTCAAATAGTAATTGCTTTACTAGGTACTGGGTGCATTTTCCGCAAAAAATGTTAACATTGTATACAAGTTGATTGCATTTACAGACAATTCTAATTAATTTAACAGTTTAATCTTGAAAGAAATTGAAAGTTTTGTTGCAGAAAAGAAATACTTTTGAAAACTACTTTATCAATATAGGATAATGTTAAAATCTAAACTTCCCGCATATAAATTTCTTTTGTAAATTATTTCTTAAATTTTTTGTCTAGGTTCAGTGATATTGACTTGAATAAAAAATTTTAATCATCTCAATTTCTGAGTTGTTTTTTTTTTATACTAAATATTTACAAATTGACATTACTCAACAATAATTCTATTATATGTAATAAATAAAATTAATGACTTATGTGTTTGAATCTGCCATACTGTCTCATAATACTAGAAACTTTATTCCAACAATAAATATCTTTTGAACATGAAATATATTTTTCATCATGACTGTTGTCTTTGTTTTTGTATTCACAATTTTGACTGCACCACTTGGCCACTTTCACTTGCTAGTTGCATTTGTTTTTTTTTCTGATGCTGCAGTTAACTTGTTCTATCCAATTAAATAGAGAAAAAAAATAGGGCCATCACAAAAAAATAAGCACTGACCTGATTTTATAAGAAAATTCAAAATAATAATTGGTTATTTGTTTTAATATCATTTTGAATGCACTTAATAAACATTTCAACAAAATCTATTATATGTACATGAGGTCACTGCTTATTTCTGTGATGGCCCCATTTTTTTCTTTCTCTATTTAATCAGAGATTGAGTAACAGTATCATCACAAAAGCTGCAGTTTGTACTTGAAGAAAACTGGAGGGTACAGTGGTTAAAATATAAAAGCAGCCAAGATGAGGACAACAGTCCAAATTAATATCTAACAATAGTATTCTCAAAATTTCAGACAATATATATATATATTTTTAAATTTATGTCTGAATAAGTTATCTGTATTCTAATTCTTAAAAAAATGATGTAGAGTGTGACCTCAAATAAACTTCTGTGGAAAAGTCATATTAATCTTTAAAATTGATCTTTGATTTTTACTTTATGGAACATTAAAAAATAACTACATTTGGCTTGTTTTTACAAGATATTGTTAGTAATGGTAAGTAGGCTGAGAACATGTTATCCTTGAGCTGAACATTGATTCTAAGTTAAAAGTACACCTGGCCTGTCTGCTGAAAGCTCAAGTAGCTGGACTAATGTTAAAACTGGTGGTTCTTAGCTTATGCAATCATTGTCAGTAATCACTGGCATTGCTAACAGAACCATAGGCAATTAAAGATAGTTACTGACTTCAATCTCATCATTTTTTCCTAGTGATGACAAGGAAATGTCTTTCTATAGATTAGAATTACTTGAACCATATTGAAAATTTCTCTCATTTTCTTTTGGATCTATTGATTGCAGTTGTTTGTCTATAAATCTGTTTTAGTTCTTTTTATTGTGCTGATTTGTATTCATCTAAGATCATTGAAAAGTAATTCTAGATTACTTGGAACCTTTATTTGTAAGAAGGAATTTCAAATTGAATTTTATAGGGCAAGATACAATTATTTTCAGGAAATGGTGAAGTAAGGAGTGGATTTTAAATTTGCTTGCTTTGTTACTTCAGTTGAATAAAACATTTTTTCTCTAATTGCAGAGTTAATTTTCAATTTATTTGTGTATTTGATCATAAATCCAAAATATTAAAGCTGTTTTTACTGTGCAGGTCTCATTTGTTATATTTCAGTTAGTAGCAATTGAAGTGATATACATCTGATTTTTTTAATTTCTGCTAACTAGTCACGTTGCTGGAATGAATTGATTCTATAACTTTTTTAATACCCTAAAACAAAAGAAAATGTTTAAGCAAGCAAGCAATTGCAAAGCTTGTCAGTTTCTAGATCTAGTGAATGCAACTTTTCTTTTCATTCTAGTCAATACATGTAAGAATATATAATGCAAAGTCTGTCTGGAAATAATCTAGCCATTAATAATAATGAAAATATAGCCTATTAAGAACAATGGCACTTTAGCTCCAGCTCCCTCCAAGTACACTGCTTGTAATCTGTAGTCAGCCTCTCTTCCACTTTTTGAAACATTTTGCGAAGTCTTCCACAAGTTCTCTTTAATCTTGTCTACAGTATGAGATGTTCCTCCTATCAATGTTGATTTTTAGTTTTGAGAAAAGTTGAGAAATCACGGGGAACATAATTTTGACTGTAGCTGACATAGCTTGCTGATATATTTTGCAAAAAAAAAAAAAAAAAACACTGTAGGAAACCTGACAGGCACATTCTTATGATAATGATAAAAGAAGCTCACATAGTGATGCCTTATAACTGAATGAGTAACTTCACACATGGTAAGGTCTCCTCAAAGCAGCATAACTGGCTTGCAATATTCAAAATATTTGGATACTTTCCAGATACATCTTATATATTTTAAATGTCTTGGTATGATTTTTAATCCCAACTTAAGGAAAAAACTTATATTGTTTCATAAATCACAACAGTTTACATTATATCTTATTAGCTATCTTTATGGAAGTAAAAATGCCCACTTTGTGCTATCCAAGAAAATCATGCAGCAACAAGTGGATAAACTATAGATGCATTGAACTTCCAAAAATGATTTCACAATTGGAAAGTTCCAGGGTAACATGAAACACTAATTTTTATTTCTGCATTTAACTACTGAGAGTTTTTGAAAATGCTCACTTATATCTAAACTTTTATGCTTAATGTTCTGATTTATCATTTTAGTCATTATAGGGAATTCAATAAAAACATTTTTTTATTTTAAGTAAGATATACTATGTGAAAAACTTGCATTCTGTTTTTTAAATTATAAATGAAAACATATTTGGATAGAAAATCATCAGTGTTTCATAGGTTTTAGTCAAGGAAAAGTTATTAATGCAACTTTGTTTTTACAAACTGATTTTGGAAGTTTTTGTAGGATAGACTTATAAATATATTGTGTATTTAAGTTTTTATTTGGTAGTCTGAAATTTTATGATGCAACTTGAGGGTTGTTCATAATGTTTTAAATAGATACATATTGATATTTTATTAATTTCAGATATATCAAGATTGCTATAGTTCATAATAAAGAAACAGTATATTGTAAAGTTATTTGGTGATAGGAACACAGTGTTGAAAATTGTGAAAAGCTTAACAGGTCAGAGAGTAATAATAACAATAATAATAATAATAATAAAACAAAACAAAACTGGAGAACAAAAAGAAATTTTTTTTTATAAAATGAGGAAAGTTAAGATTAATAAGCAAGAAAAGTAGATTGACCAGAAGAAAAAAAATATTTGAAAAAGCTTATTATGCAAATGTGAAAAGAGAGGAAAGATACAGAATATTAAGAACAATGGTTGCTTTCGTACCTTTAGCCAAACTAACACCTTGAAATAAACATCACAGGGAAATGCTTAAGTTGGGCAAAGTACTGAAAACTGATTTCTCAGTAATTTTAGTGATTAATGTACAACCATGTCTTGAATGGACTTGAAGATTGACTAGAAATTGGGTCATTCATAGAAATAGCTAACCAACATAAGTTAGAAGACAGCAAGTTGGGGTTGTCTATTTGGGCTAATATTGTAGGATGTAAAATTATAATTCCATTCAAGATAACTGTAGAGCATTACAAGTTCTTTGACAAGATGTTGTTTTGGTATTAGTCATAATGAAGAAGCTTTGAAGTTAAAGAGAATGCCCTTTCAAAGTTGACCATTGCCCACCTTGCCCCTAAAAAAAAAAAAAAAAAAAAAAAGGTTCAAAGATACCAAATTAATGGAATAGCTTCCAATTGAAAACTTGTTTTATTTTATAATATATATATATATATATATATATATATATATATATAAATAGGAAACTATATTCAAGCAAAGATATGGAAAGCAATGAAAACTACTGCAAGTGATATTAAAGTTGAAATGATAGAAAAATTAAACTTGATGGGGGAAAGACTGATGAAGATAATAAAATGTTAGAGCCCATATTAACATGTATAAATAAAAATTCATGTTGCATTTAGTTTGCATAACCCCCCCCCCCCAAAAAAAAATGTATGGGTATTTTTAATAAAGATTAATGTCATAAGCTGAAACTTGTACTCTGAAAATTTGTAGGTTAGTACAAATCTTGTGAAAATATTAATTAGTATAATGAAATCTGAGATAGTGACTTTTAGTAAAAATTAAAAACAGATTTTTGTACAGTCCATATAATGTACACAGGTCTTGTTTAAATAAGATTGCCAACACAATTATAGGTACTTCTAAAAGATATCTGAACTTTTTATTTGCAGTAACCATAAGTTATCAATCTTGAAGCATTTGGTAATTTTTAATAGTCACTTAAATATGTGCATGCACAATTCTTATGTAAACCAAATCACTTTATTTTTATACGCACACTTCAGTAGGCTCTTCTGAAAATAACAAAAATTAGTGTGCAAAAATCTTGAAGTAACTGTGTATTATTACTCATGGCCACTTATGGCTAAGACATTGGCCTAATGAGATTGCCTTCAGCCAGATCAATCTAGTTGATTGTTAAAAAATTGTCATTAACCACTGAAACATTTTTCCTTCCTCTACCTTCTTCTCTTCTATGCTGTAATGCTATGAATTTTATTAAGGTTTAGTCCTTTCAGTATTTATATTAGTAAAGTAGTTGAAGCAGTCACTGTTTTTGTTTTTTATCACTTTGTATTAATATCTTGTTTCATTTTGGCTAAAAGGGAGATCTGATTTGAAAAGAATACTAATTTTTTTTTTTTTTTTTTTTTTTGTAGGGCTATCAAAGCTTACCAACAAGTATTGTATATAGAGCCAAGCTTTAGTCAAGCTAATGAAGTGCATCTGCGACTGGGGTTAATGTACAAAATTCTGAATAACTATGAATCCAGTCATAAGGTAAGTAAGAATGTATTTTTTTCTCTTGCTTCTTTTAGAGGAATCTAAACTATTTTTATTGGATCATAAAAGTATAAATGAAAGAAAATAAATTTTACATGAAATAATTTCAGAAACCAAATGAAACATACTATAATAAAATGATACATAAAAAATATAATGTAAAATTCAGAAATATGAAATTGAGTATGGTTCTTAGCTAATTCAAATAAAAAGTGTCCTGCATCATATAAAAATAGACCAAATTCTAGCTTTGCCAGGTTGGTTTCAGGTTTTCAACACCCTGAAATAAATAGATCTTAAAACTCTGATTTAAGACTAAATCAGTTGGAAGGAATAATGTTAACTTTTCTTGACAGTTCACCAACGCACTCTTTAGTTTACAAACTATGCATTATACTCTTTGTGCATGAACGTTTGAACATATGTAATACAGGTACAGAATTAATATTGAACCAAGAATGATAGAGCATTATTTTGAGACAACTAGTTTGCTTTTTGGGTACAATATCAAAACAATATAAAGTTTTAATTAAAGATCTATTATATTTATTCCAAAAGTAACTGATATGTATATACTCATGTATAAGTGGAATTCATGTATACTGTGACCCATGAATTTTAACACCTTCAGAAAAAATTTACCTGAGTAGAGTGCACCCTCTATACTTTGTATAAAAGAACTGATCATAAAAACTTGCACTATACTTGTGTATATATGGTAATTTCTTAAAATAAAAAAATAAAATTCTTCTTGTCAATAGTTGTACAATTTTAATAAATCATGCACTCACAATGCTAAATTTCTAATATGGAGAATGAAACCTGAATGACTTAAGGACTTAAATTTAGATATTTGTATTATTTATTTCTAAATATCAAAAACATTAGTATCTCATTGTAATAACTAAATTTGCTTTAATAAACAAAGTGAGAAAATTTATTTTTTCTATCAGCTTTTGAATGAACAAATTATGCATTATGCTTTCTATTTATGATAAACTAAGTTACAATAGAATTTTTAAAAAATGGAAATTTATAATGTAAATGAAAACTTTTTGAATTGATGGAATGCGCTAATATTCTTTATATAGAAAATGAATGTATAGAACACAAATCTTTAAAGTATGGTAAAATTTACTCTAAGCATTAATTACTAAGAATGTTTTTGTGTAAAATTCAGGGTGATTTAACTAAAATATTTAAATAAAAATAAAGTGATTTTATAAAAATTACTGTAAGCTTGAACTAACTTGTTTTTGCATTCATTTTTAAAACTTTGATATTTCAGCTTTTTTCATTTTTATTACAATTTTGCATTGAAAACAAATTATTAAGGATTTGAATGTATCAAAATGAATATTTCCTAAATATTTTAATGGAGCTTTTATTTATTATTTTACTAAATGATGATAAAAAAGAAACAAAACATTGATTTCAGGATGTATAAATTAGTTTGTCCAAGTTTTAAAATTTATTTGTGGTTAAAGTTTTTCATATATAATTTATAGATTTGATATAATACATTCTTTCAAATCATGTTTGGTATTGCCACATTCTTTGTAGGGTCTGTGAGATCAACTTTGCAAAACTGTAAAAGTTGATTTCACATGGCAGTAATATTTTTAGGTGTGATGGTTGGTGGTGTCCCTCCCCTCCAATGATAAATACAGTTATCAAATTTAGTTATATGAAAATACAAAAATGTGTGTAAGCTGACTTGGTCATGAAGCATTTGTTGAGAAACAGTCATATTTTCATATATTTGGATTTCTGCTGAATCACCCATAGCTACCTGGCAATAATTATGGTTTGGTTCTTTTCTATTTTGTACAAAACAGAGAAATTTTCTGTGTATGTCTATGTACACACAAGCAACCCAGGCTTTGTTGTTAATTATTCGAAACTTCCCTGTACACCATCTTGGCAAACCTGGCACTCACAGCCTAATGAGCTAAAAGGCAAAAATTGACTTTTTGCGTTTATTAATTCTAATTTGATCTTAGGTCACTCTGTTTTATCTAATACACTGGGCACATTTTATTATTTACTAGCAGTAGAGCCCGGCGTTGCAACAATAAGAGAGAGATCAAGTATCGACCATCATAAAGACCGAAAAATAAAATTGACAAAGATTATTGTTTATGGTTGACGGACACGCATGTCTTGATTAGTTTTTTTTTTTTTTTTTTTTTTTTTAATGAATTGGTCAAACTCAAACAAAAACATTGTTTTCAATCATTGAGTCTACCGATTGAATAGAATTTTATTATAAACAGTTGTCTTGTAAATGGAATTTTTAAAGCATTCTGAATGTAAGTAAAAATAAAGAAAAAAAAGTGTGCAAGACAATAAGAAACACTACCTGCCCCCCCCCACCACCAAAGTGAAGTTTTGTTGAAATCGGTTGAAAAATGTAGGAAATCCGATCACATATATAAATGAACACACACACAACCTGGGTTTTAAGTATAACTCGATATGAGTTGTCTCCCTTTCATTCTTGTGATGTCTCTTAATTGTGTTTTCAAATTGATTTCATGCTAAAACAATTGTTTTCCTAATTTTTGGCGCTGTCAGAACCACCGCAAGGTAATTTTATGTAGTCCTGTGAAGTTTTGTTGAAATCGGTTGAAAAATGTAGGAAATCCGATCCAATATATAAACGTAGACATACACACACAACCTGGGTTTTATAATAAGTATGATTTTGTTTTAGAGTATCAAAATTACCTTTTAATGCCAGCAGGCATACAAGAAAAACATTACACACACAAGGGAGTACTAAAAATTCTTGGCCTGGCCTACTTCCCTAAATTCGAACATTTCCCCAGTCTCTTGGACGTGTGTGTGTGTGTGTGTATATATATATATATATATATATATATATATATATATATATATTATATATATATATAAATCCCCCCCCCCCCTATAGGAACTTTTTACATAAAAGCAAAACAATCAAAATTTTTTTCTTTGCAGCACTTCCGCTTAGCTCTTCAAGATAATACCAAATGCACAGTTTCAAAAGCTGAAAGTAAGTTGAAAATGTTCTATAATTTTTGTAATGTAAAATCTACATTTATATTTGGGAGGGTGAGTTTTATATATATATATATATATATATATATATATATATATATATATAATTTTTTTGCATTGGTTTTAAAATTTTCATATCCCACATTGTTTCACCACCAGTTCAGTAAGATCATGTGATAAACTGAAGCAGTTAGGTTTTATATTTGTGGACCACGGAACTTTGACATTTTAAATCCATCTTTGAGTAAATTATATTCGTATTTTATTGATCATTTTCAAAGTCAAAATGAAGATTTTGATGGCATACAAATGCATTGAATGTGTTGTTTAATTTACATCCCTTTTAAATTTTGAAATGCTTCTTCATTATGATTTTATTGGCATTGTTTATATTCTATTTGGTAGACTCCTGCTTCTTAAAAAGTTAGCTATCTGTTTTTACATTAATTAAATGCTTAATAGTTTAAGTGTTTCAATATTTTTAGATTGAGATTAGCTAAATTCCTCTCAAACTCATTAGTTATGGAGTTTTATATGTACCAAATTTTTTGTTTTAAACATGCATATTCTCTTGTTTGTATTTTTTGCTTGACATTATTTATGAAATAAATGGGATAAGTCTATTGACCAATATCTTTATTGTGCTTAAATCACATTAAGTGTGACCATTTCATAAACATTCATTAATCTGTGAATGCTTGCAGCTCTTTTGCCTAACTAATTCAATGACTAATCCTTGAAGTCACCCTGTCCATTGCATACATTTTATATCATTAAAAAATTGCTTGTCTGTTTTGTAAATTATTGAACCTTTTGGCATTAATTTTCAATTATTCAGCAAATAGGAACTCTTCAATAACCCTCCTATTTGATATTTAAATAGCACATGTAAACCAACATAACAAAGCTTAGTTGTGACATAATGTCTTAAGTTGTAAACAAAATTTAGTTGTTTTTCATGTCATGGCAAATTTCATTTTTGATGTTATTTGCCATTTTATTATTTCCAGCTAATACTGAACTATTACTAAATGTATATCTGATGTAGTAGTGTAGCATACTACTAAAAAAATTATTTCATGACAAGTAGAATTAGTTTCTCCAATAGTATGTGACTTTCCACATTTGAATATAATCTTTGAATTTTTATAGCATTGGTTTTTTTCTTTTCCTTTCTTTACTGTTTCTTTTTTTTTTTTTTTGCTCTTTGTCTTTTCTCTCTTCTATGAATGTATCATAACTCTTATTGTTCATTCATATTGTTTTGCTGTTATTTCTCATTTTCTTAGTGTATATATTTTTTTATTTTAGGATTCTGTAATAAAATAAGGGACAACACAATTTAAGCAAACATAAAACTCAAGACAAGTGCAGAAGTAGTGTATAAACAGAAATAACAGATCTATTATTTTAATAAAGTAAGCAGAAAGCAAACGTGCAATATAAGTGTTCTACCCCTAGCAGAAAATTGTGTCCATACAAGAAACTGGTCTTAACCTTTTTAGGGTAAAACCGCTCAAATTTCAATCATTTCTCAGCACAATGCTGAGTAACAAACAATGAGACAAAAAGTTTCTCCTATAAGTTTTGTCTCTTAGTACTGCCAACAACCATTAGTCCCAATGTGTGGTAAACAGTTTAGTCCTCAGTTTCTTCAACCCAACCTTTCTTTTCAAGCCTATTCAGCACTGACTTCTTTGTTTCTATATTGGATTCTATAGCAGAACAACTTATTTCACTTTTATTGTTATGTGTAATAATTTATTTCAGCAGTCTTTTTTGTTCATTATGATTTTGAATTTTAAACATCTTTTTGTTCCTGTGTGAACCCTGCAAGTAGACCAGCAATTTTTATTTTTATTTTTTTAAAGTCTCAAATATTAACTGGTACTTCACTTTATTTGAAAATTAATTTATTTTATTTATTTATTTTTTTTTAACAGTTCGTCTACATATAGCTCATTTGTTCCAAGTGCAGGTTAGTAATATAACCATTATTGAAACTCTTAGTCTTAATAGTCTAATCCTATTGATTTAGTTATATATATTTTTGCTTTTACATTTTTACAATTAGATGTGTTGCTTTTAAATGTTGATAATTACTGTGTGCAGTGCAATCTGACAAATGCAAAAATATATGTTGAGTTGATATATTAGTTTGTTTTTTTTTTTTGTTTTTTTTTGCTTTTTTTTTCAGAAGCAAATAAAATATAGACATATTAAAGTATTCATATTTTATAACTTTCTAATTTGTTGGCAGAAAATTATGAAAATATTGATTTAATGAATTTTCTTTGTTTGGTATATAATGAAAATTTAATACTTTCTTTGAGAGTATATATTGTTTTTGCTTTTAAAATCTTTGAGCATAACATGATTTTGGTATATTTATTTTAGGGCAAATATAAACAGTCAAAGGAAGCATATGAACAATTTCTTTTACCTGAAGACATTGATGACAAAATAAAAGCCATTGCCTACAGGCAACTTGGTAAGTATTTGTGAGGAAAAAATGTTTCACTTGTAGACAATGATGATGGCAATATTGTCTGATAAACTTCCAACATTTAGTGATCAGTGATCTAATTATTTGTCCACTTATATTTTCAATTTTAATATAATTACTGGTATATATTTGCTAAATTCTACATTACTACATTTTTAAATATTGATTTAAATAGTTTTCATAAAGAGTTGAAAACTGCAGCACCATTCTGCAGAAGAATTTTGAGAGTCAATATTTAGTGTATAATTTTATTTGGCAACTACTTCAGTAGTTTGTCTACTTGAATTTTCTTGGAATGAAATGTTATATTTTGTGACACAGTTTAAGGGTTACTGAAAAATGGAAGTTATTTAATTTAAATAGGACCTTAAATATATTTTTAAGATATTGCATATCATTGGCAAATTTTGGTATAACTTGAATTTTAGCAGAATCAGTTTATGTTGACAATCATGATTTGATATTTGTTATATAAAAATCTGTTAAATTATTAAAGCAAGTGTTTACTGTATCAAAATGAAGAAAACCTTTAATTCTACTGAACTTTGTTGATAGACTGTGGCTCATTGCTTACACAAGAAAAAATAACTGATACTTCTATTTTCCGGAAAAACAAAGTTGTATAATTTAAATTTTATTAATACAAATATTGATTTGGAATTATGCTAAGTACCTGACACAAATAACATAACAAATAACATTACATATAGATTAAGTTTAGTGATAGGTCTCTTTATTTTTATCAAATTCATACTATAATTAATTAGGGAAACTGTTCTATGAGTAACCTTTAATATACATCGAGAAATCTGATAGTTAAACAAATTATCAGAATGAGCACAAATGCTGACTCATCCCACCTTCAACATCATTAAGTTACAAATTGGACTGGAAATTGCTTTGTTGTTCAAGTTTATGCAAAATTGTTAACATGCTCTAATACAAATCTTACTATGTTGTGCCATTTTTGCTGTGACAAACATACTCACAAACAGGAATCAGATCATTGGCATTTCTTGGGAGTGAGTTGAATGATGGTAAATTGATCACTAAACAATGTTTTTATTAATTTTTTTTTTTTTTTTTATACAGCGTATTAATATTTTTTTCAAACATTAAAAATCATTATTTTGCATTAAAAACTTGATTAAAAGATATAAAATATTTTTCTTGCCTTGACAAGTTATCTATACTTCAGTAAAAAAAAAAAAAAAAATCCATTTTACCCATTCTTGAATGAAATAAAGATTTTGTTTTTAAAATTTCATATTTTAAAATCTATTTTTAAAATTTTAGGTTGGTTATTTCATACTGCAGAACAGCTAGGAGACAAAAGTACTCGTGAACCAGTGGCTATTCATTATTTGCATAAATCAATTGAGCTTGATTCTTCAAATGGCCAGACTTGGTACCTCTTAGGCAGGTAAGACCGAAAAAATTTCATGTTTAAACTTTCCGTTCCTTTTAATAATTTTATCAAGCATATCTGATTTTTTTTTTTTTTTTTTTTTTTTTAGAAAGCCAGTGTGTGTGTGTATATATATATATATATATATGCCTTTTAATTTGAGTATCAACATGATCTGAAGATTTTATAAATTTCTAATTCAGATATATTGTTCTGTTTGACATTTTCTTAATATTTGACATTCATTTTGAATATTAGATACAGTGATTTTTGTTATTACATATTGTATCATTTCTCATTTGCAACAGTTTTAGGTTGTCAATTATATATGCACAAAGTCTATTATATTTATAGCTATAAAAATCTAAAAGGTACAAATTTGTGAAACCATTATGAAATGAATGACATTAATGTAAAAGCAGTCTTCCATTTCTTGTCTCATTCACTATTTTGACTAAAAGCTTAAAGAACTACAAGTTTTCTCAGTATTTTTCTATCGATAATCTTTTATCTTAAGCTAGATTGTTTTTCCTCAATGAATATGACTACATATTTAGCCCCTTCCCATTAAATGAACTGATTACTTTGCAGCACTTTTATTCTGTTTAACTTTTTCAGCATTTTTATAGGATGCAAATTCTTTTCTATATTTTAGGTTCTTAAAGATTGAGGTTTTAGGATATTCAAAAGAATTTTAATATCTTTAATATTTTTGCTTTTTTTAATATTATTTATAATTTTATTATATTTTAGGTGCCTCTCTAGCATAGGGAGAGTGCATGATGCATTTATCCATTACCGCCACTCCAAGGATAAATGGGAGGCAAATGCTGACACATGGTGCTCTATAGGGTAAGCTATTAGCATAAGATGAATTTTTAACATTTTAATCTTAAAATATTTCAATTATATCCCACAGTATGTTAGAATTAAGTTTTGTCTTTAATGAGATTTTCTAATCACTTTAGAAATGAACATAATGAACAAACAGGATGACTTGTTAGACCTTTTATGTCCAATTTTATATCTTTCAATAAAAAGATTCACATTAGTTTTTGCTCATTCTGCTGACTTTTTCAGCCTTTTATAGATTTAAAAAGAAATTAAAATGAGATTTGTCTCCAAATCCAAATATGGAATTTAAATATAAAAATATAAAAAGGTTTTGAGCATGTACTCAAATTAGTTTGTTTTTTTTTTTTTGTTTTTTTTTTTGTTTTTTTTTTTTGTTTTTTTTTTTTTGTTTTTTTTTTTTGTTTTTGTTTTTTTTGTATCAGTTCCACTATACCATTTTCCCCTGAAGTGTGATATTGACTAATGAACAGAAGCTATGGAAAAACTTTTCCTCTTCACTATGATTACAGAGTACTGTATCAGCAGCAGAACCAGCCTATGGACGCTCTGCAAGCCTACATCTGTGCAGTGCAGCTGGATCGCACTCACACGGCAGCATGGACTGATCTAGGCATCCTGTATGAGACGTGCAATCAGCCCAGAGACGCACTCACCTGCTACATTAATGCTACCAGTAACAAAGGTAAATTATAATCCTAATGTAGGTATTTTAATTTGTTCTCAATGTTGGGTGGTGGAGAAATCATTATGGCAATTTTAAGACTTGAAATACAAATTTCTTTCTTGCACATGCACAGATGCAGTGTCTCTCTCTCTCTCTCTCTCACACACACATAGTTGCTCTAAAAGTAATGCCTCATTTTATTATGTTAAGCATATGATGTCAGAATTGGTAGTGTAATAAATGTTGAACTTTCCTGCCAATAAACTGACATTTTTGCGGTGAATGTCTTACAGCTATCCGTCTAACAAAATGACATTTAACATGTTAGTATGAGCATGAAGCAGAGATATGTCATTCAATTCTTCCATTTGGAAAGAATTTCACTCACTTGCTGAATATTTAGGGACACCAAACTGTGGACATGAACACACAGTGATTAATTTGTCTCAGCAGTTGTGACAAGCTATACTCTGGGTGGCACTGGACAGCTGTCAAGCTATGAAATAAAGTGTTTTGAGGTTTAACCAATAAAGGTGACTGCGACAAAATAGATATTAAAAAACTTGCCCTATCCTATAGTGTGATATGTAGTTTCTGTGAAAATAATAAAAAAAAAAAAATATGATTTAATTTGGAACATCTTGTGTCTGTCCAATTTGACCACTGAATCCAAACTATACATGCTGCTTTTCAGAAACTGGACCTAAATTTTCTCCAACACAAATTTGATCATGGTGTACAAATCAGTGGTAATTTCCTCTTGTATGGTTGCAAGATCTGGATATCAGGCTGATGGATTCCACCAAAGAATGCTCTGCTCTATTTTGAACATCAGCTAGGAAAAATATGTACTGAACATAGAGGTGCTCAAAACAAAGAGCTGGAAATTAAAGAGCATGATACTCTAATACCATGATTGCCCAAAGCATCAGTAGAAATACAAAGTACAGGTTGGTTAGGTTGGGATATATGACATCCTGTGGTCTATGGACTTTTTTTTTTTTTTTTTTTAAACCTGAATTTTATCTTCTATGAATGACAGTGAAATGCTAAATGTTCTTTCCGTGCCATTGATAAAATTGAATAATTTGAGATTTAAATAAAGATTTGTAATAAATATATTGAATTTTCCTATATATATATTTTTTTTTACTTTGATATAATTTGGTCCTTTAATAAGCAACTATGCTAAAATAATTAGCACCTATGCAGTAATAAATATAAGTTTGTCGAAACTGTTGTAACATTTGAGAAAAAAAATTGTGTATATCTGTTAAACTGTACAAAACTTGTGGCTTTAATCTTTCAAATATATATTTAACAACAGCAAATTTGGTAAACTATATTTTTCTTCTTAAAAAGACTATTAAATTCATCAGCGATTGAAAGGGAGAAAGTTTTTGTATTAATTCTAATTTTTTTTTTTTTTTTAAACCTGAAATTTTTTTATTTTTGTGAATATATATATATAAATATATATAAATATATATATATATATATATATATATTCTAACACACAAAAAAAATAAAAAATATATTTCTTTTTTCTTTCCTCCCAGCTTCAGTAAATCCTAACTTAGCCGCTAAGATTAAGTTTTTGCAGCAACATCTTGTTAATATACCTATTCAGCACTTGCAAAACCGGTAAGTAGACTAGCTAATTCTGATACTATGAATTTGTAATCAGTCATTCCCCCCCCCCATAAATCTTTTAGTGGAGTTGTCCACAATAAGAACTGTGACCAGAAATAACCTTTTTATTTATTTTTTTCTACCATGTCACTGTAGATTAAGCACTTCAAATAAAGAATATCTTTTAAAAAAAAAAAAAAAATTATTAAATTTTAGGGCTCAGTTTGCCATGTAAATTCATTCTGATTTGAAACCGAATCATGGGTATTTTGGCTTCCAAAAATACTCATGATTTCTTAAAATGTATTAAAAAAAAAAAAAATTCAGTCTGGACTACATTTTTCATATATTAATAATGATTAAGCACTCTAGATTATGAATTTAAATTTTTTATTCTTTTTGCATTTAGTGATTTTATAACATTTATTTTGTGATTCTCAAATAAATTATATATTGTGCACCAATGTAGTATCTCATCTATTGAGGATCCAGATGAAGTTAGTCTACAGTGGATGCACAAAGCATGAGTTCAAGAAGGATTTTAACCAATATAAAGCTCTTTTAAAATAAGTAAATACCAGAATCAAACGTCTTTATCTAAATATTAGGTTGGTGCAAAAATAATGTCGTTTTCTCACATATGTTACTATGTGAGAAAACGACATTTTTGCACCAACCTAATACTTCTGGCACTTAAAAGAAACCAATAAAAAACACCTACTGTAAAATGGAAATTACTAAGAAAGGTTAGAATTTGTAAGTCATTAAATGACCCGTATACTTTGTGCATACATGAAAAATTATATATTAAGTTTATGAAAAATAAAAATTTGCTTAATCAAACAAATGAAATAGCTATTCTCTGCAGACACTGTCAAAGATTTTCTTTAAATAATAACTGAATATGATAAAAAAATGAAACCTACATATTTAAACTTGATCTTTGAATAATAACTTTTAAATAAGTAATAGTTATAAAAAGTAGAGATAATACTTTAAAATTGAGGAAATAGATTTTACATATTAAAAATGACGTATTCAAACAATTCTTTTGAGAAAATCTTTGTGTATAAAATTAGAACCATATTTTTAAATTAGTAAATTTATAATGTTTATGCTCTACTGAATTGTATTTTTTAAAAATAATTAATAAGAACACTGGATTATAAATCTTGCTCTTCTTTCTCATTATATATATATATATATATATATATACACACACACACACACACACACCCCTTATCAAGCTTAACCCTTTGTGATATTTAAAACCAAAATATTGGATTGTAAGAATAATTCATTTTTGCAGTAAATATTGCATTAACAATTTTTGAGAATAACAATGATTTTTACAGATACAAGACTTGCTATTTGACCCATAGATGGGGGAGGTGAGGGATTGAAAAGTATTCCCAGGAGTATTTGTGCATAAGTGCAAGAGTATTTGTGTGTAAGTGAATGCAAAGAACCTAACTGGAATTCAAATTTGGCTCTCCAATTTCTCATTCTGAGGTGCTATCTATTACACCACTATACATCCACTTTACATTTTTATGAAACTTGATACATGAGCATACTTGTTTTGGCTTTTGTAGTGGGATCAATTTACTTACAATGAATTTACATAGCAAACTATTAACTTTTATAAATTTTGTTTAAAAAAAAAAATCGATATTTGGACAGTGATATGGAAAAAAAATTTAGAAAATGATTCTAGTTGCAGTGCATCACATTTCATAACTATCAAAAATTCTTTAATGGCTTTTGCATGAATACCTATAATATAGTTGGATATTTAAGAATAAATCTTGGGATAGACTATCCTAAGTTTTATTAAATAATAATTAAAAAGCTCTAATTAGCTTTGAAATTTATATAGGAATCTTTTCTTTTATAGCATTGTATTTTTCATTTAATATATACTTTTCTGGTGTTCATGAAAACATGTAAGGGGTAACCTGCTAAACATTTAATATCACCTGCAAACCTTTACATATTTATGAAAGCCTGTTCTTTGAAAGGTAATCAATATCCATTGTCATTAAATATACACATCTTTTGAGAGTGACTGATTTTGATTTTAGAAATATTTGAGAAATTAGTTAAACAAAAAGAACAAAATACGTCTTGAGTTTAAAAAGCAAAACAAAATCCTTTTTGAGATTATTTTTTATATTTCAATGAATGATTAAGTGGGTTAGTTGAATCTTATCTTAATATAAATGATATATAAATTTAAAATTTTAATGTTTTGCTAATTGATTTAAAATTAATCTACCTTTGCCATGTCTTTATTCTGGTTTGAAACCATAATTTTTTCTTCCTGTCTCCCTCTGCTTTCAGGCCTAAAGCATTGCCTAGCTTAGAAGAGGCTTGGAGTTTGCCCATTCCTGCTGAGCTTATTTCCCGCCAAGCTGCCAACTCTGCTGCCAATCAGCAGCAGCAGGTTTGTACTTGGTTTTACTGATTTTGTTACAAAACTTCCCCTCAATGGTTCATGTTTGCAACAGAAATTGGATTAATGCAATATAAAATATTTTTTAATCTTTAAAATGTATAACTTTGTTTTTAAATTGATCACATTCCCAAATTGTATTGCCTTTTTTACAAGTTATAGAAGAAAAATATTTTTTTTTTTTTTTTTATATCAAGAAAATACACTTTTCAAGAATTTCTAGATAATACAGCTAAAAATATCAGATCATTAAAATTCATGAAAACTTTTTTTTTTTTTTTTTACAATCCAAATTTTGACATCTTAACTCTAGATTACTGGTTTGTAAATTTGGATTTTATCTAATGTAAAGACTTAACAGTAAGTATTCAGATATGATTATATAATATTCTGGCCTAGTAAAGAATGACAAAAATACTGAGGTTTAGAAGGTATTCTTTGATTGCTTAGGTCAGAACAAAAATTAAAAAGAAATTTGAGAATATTTTACTTTGAGAATATTTTACTTTGAGAATATTTTACTTTGAGAATATTTTACTTTGAGAATATTTTACTTTGAGAATATTTTACTTTGAGAATATTTTACTTTGATAATATTTTACTTTGATAATAGTTACTTATGAAACTTAATTTTTGGGTCTTGAATGTTATCAATGATCTGTTTTCAATCCTATCTAATTTTTGAATTCTCAATATATATGCAATGTATAAATTTGTTAGCTCAATGTTTTTCTATTGATACTGACTTAATGTTGAACTTGTAAATCTTAATGAACTGGTCCTTTCATTTTGTCAAAAACTCAGTGAATATTTTTATTTTAGCAGCAGCAACATCAGGTGTCTGGGTGTGTATCTACATCTGACCACACCACACAGCCTAACACAGTGTTGATCACTTCCCAGACAGAGACTGCCATGGATATTGATCCCAATTCATCTGCTGCCCAACCTAAAAAGAAAAAGACTGCTGTCTCGCCTGCCTCACGAAAGAGGGTAAATAAATTTTTGTACTTCAGTGTAAAGCATATGTTGTCTTAAATATTTGTTCAAATAATTATTCATTGTTAGACTTATTTGATTTTAATCGACAAAGTTAAATAGCTGCAGTTAAGGTGTTTAATGTTTGCAAAGGTGAAAATAAGTTCAGCAGGAATGGGCAAACTCCAAGCCTCTTCTAAGCTAGGCGATGCTTTAGGCCTGAAAAAACAAATAAAATTTTACTCAGCTAAATGATGCTTTACTAAACAAAATCAAAAACACTGATGCCAAATATTTGCTCAGAATTGTTCCAATTTACAAGTTTCTTAAAATACATGTATTTATGTTAAAGGCAAATAGTATATTAGTAAGTAATACATTTACATTCACAGAAAATTTATATTTTGATGGGATGTGTCTAAATAAATATAAAATACTTTGTGTGATGTCTTCAGAAATGTTTGAGACACTTGCTCTTGTGCATTGAATTTGTCTCTTGAAAGAACCAACAGTAATAACCATATTTAGGTTGAAGCAGCCTTTGATTCCATCTTGGATATTTGTTAATGACACTCCTTACAATGCTCATCACTTACACCACTAAGATCTGTTGGAAAAAATGCCGGAAGTGCTTTTTAAGAGACGTCTAGTATCCCATTCTATCAGTATGTTTATTAAAGTAGCAATTTCCAGCCCTGTGTAGACAAAGGAAGTTCTGTACAGCTAACATGAATAAATCCCATGTAAACTCTATGCCACCAGTTCAAGTGGTTACTAATATATTATCAATATAAAGTTTACCATGAACAAAATCAGCATACTTCATTGAGTCTTGTACATAGCCCCATTTGTCTGCTTCCCATTTGTCAGACAAATTTCCCCCTTCTCTTCATGTGCATAATGCAGAATGTTGCTAGAGTATTCTGAGTATGGTTTCAGAATTGGCATACTCGATTTAGTCTAAAACCCATACTTTGAGCCCAGTTGTAAAATCTTTGTTCTCCTCTATTTGGAAGAAAATTTTATAATTTATTCTGTTCTCCATCAATATATTATTGGGCTCTGTAAAAGATAGTTAAAAATATGGATTTAATGACTAAGGAATAAAACAATGTATTTTACCAAAGTCATTCTTGGTTACACTTTCAAAATAGAAAACATTGCTTAACTAAATTCAAAATTTTTCCTTCATGTTGTTCCATAGAATTAAGTGTTAGTTGACCTCTCTCTCAGGTCACTCTCAGGTTGGCACTATATAATATATATTAAAATAACTAGTATTTTAACTTCTGGCTTTTAACTTTTTTCAAGTATATTGTAATTGCTTCAAAATCATTTTCATTTTCATAAAATCTTTTTTGTATGTAAAAATCTATTATAGCTTTATAGTTCAAATTTTCTTAACTATTTTAGGCAAAGATAATTTTGTTATATTGGCAAAATATCTCTACAGCTGCTTCAGAATAATCATTGTTTTCACTAACTTCATCACTATGAATTTTCTTGAATCATTACACACTTTGCTGTCAGAGTAAGAAAACTTAGAGCAAAGAAATTTCTCACTAAATATATTGTTAGTTAGTCCCAAGTGGTTAAAGAAAAATTACCTAATTCTTATAGAGTTAATTATGGAAATTAGAAAATAGATTACAAGCACACATCATCTGTGCTTCTTGATTAGAATTTCAATTTTTAGCAATATAACATATTTTCAAATAAATTCTAACAGCTGTTTACTATTTTTTTAATACCCACCAACCCAGATGGGCCCAGGTGATGGATTTTCTGTCCAGAGACAGCCACCATTTCCTGCAAACACTGCCAGTGGTCCTCAGCCTTTTACTCTGGGGAACACCAATACAAACACTGCCAAGGATGTAACTGCCAATTTGTTTAAGTGTCCCATCCCAGTCAGCAATGGAACTTCTACTAATATGATCTCCAGCAGTGGTGGAGGTAATGGACAGCTACCTCCATCAAACCAGCAGCAGCAGATTGGAATGGTTCCAGGCGGACTTTCTCAATCCCAGCTACCTCAGCCCCGGAACATTCCATTATCATCATCGAACACTCAGGGTACCATCACAAAACCTGGTTCATCAATGTCACCGACTTCAGTATCACCAAATAGCTTGGGTTTTACAAGTGGAACACAACCAATTGGGGGAAATATAGCAGGGGGGTTTATAAAATCTACATCAGGCAACATCTCATCTTCATCTTCACAGATCTCAGACCGCACAGTAGGTAAAGACTGTGTTGGCACTGGACAAAATGTTAGCGATCAAGAGTTAGCAGCATTGCTTCAAACCTCTATAACAGATGACCTGTTAGCACATATCACACAAGGAAGCAACAGCAGTCAAAGCCATGACAAAAAAGCCCCCACAGAAGGTTCATCAAAACAGCAAAGCATTTATGTAAATATGCCTTCCACAACTGAAGCAATCAGCAGTGCTGCTGTCGGAAACACTGCCATTTCTTCCAATAGCACATCCAATCTGCCACATTCCAGATCTCAGGTTCATCTAACACAAGGCAGGACTAAAAACCCCGGCATGGTAGGGACACAAAATAGTGATAAAAATACACAAGAACCTAATTCTACCAAAAGTGAGCCTGTTGTTAATCTAAATACAAAGGCTGAATCCCGATTGCTGTGCCGTTATCTAAATCCTCCGAAATCTGCCTTAAAATTATCGATACACATGTCAGCTAGAGAGGTCTTAGAAGCATGTAAGGGCTTGGGTAAGTATTAATTCTCTTTTACTTTCCTTTTTTATCTATGTTGTAAAATATAAGTTATGTGCAGTTCTCATAATTGGTATTCTTGAAAAAAGGAATGCATCTCTTTGATTTTGCACAAGTCCATAAAAACAGTATTTGTTGTGAGCTTAATTGACTGTTATCATTTTGAGTAAAAATTTTAGTGACAGTGGATACAGAAGCTTTGTATCATGTCACCCATAAGAATGGTTGCTTGCTAGAATTTTTTTTCTTTCAAAATTATCAATTATTGTGATGAGCTTTCTTTTTGATTTTGAGGATTGGAAAAGAACCAATTTGTATTTTTTTTTTTCTTTTTTTTTTCTTTCTCTCTCTTTGTGACATCATCACCATTAATGTTTATAACCTCTTTCCACCTTTTATAGGAAATTTTTTTCAATGTCTCTTTTGCATTGATCCTTCTACCTCACCACCATTGATGGGTGTTTTCCCATCTAAATAATTTTGTAATGGCAAGAATAAATGAAAATTGGAAGGTACTAAGACTGTAAAAAAAAAAAAAAAAAAAAAAAGTAGGGATGGCTCAGCAGTCCTTGCTCTAAATTTGCCATTCGGGGAGTAATAGAGAAGCATGTGGCTGTGGCTTCATAGTGTTATGCTGGTGAATGACACCTGTTTACAAGGGTTGGCCATATTGTCTTGATTTTCCAATCAAGCTTATCCAGTTGTAGTATTTTTTTGGAGAAGCAGCTCAAAATGAATGGATCTCTTTATAATCCATATATAGAGTGTACAACTTTTGGGTCTAATAAGTTGAGGATGTTTGTTGGTCCAGCAGGCAAACTATTGAGGCAATGCAGCAGGACAAATGGTGTCATAATCTAGGCAATTTTTATTTTTTTTTATACAATTCATGAGGTAACTATCATGTACTTAACAAATCTAGGTTCCTTCATATGATTAGAAACAATTTACTGGACTACATGAAACTTCTTGGCTTTACTTGAAGTGGTTAAAGAGGAATCCTTCATCACAATATTGTCTATGATGTCATCACCAAACACTGAAGATCATCCAGTGTGTGATTTAAAATTGCTAGGTTGGAATTTTCTAAACCAGTTTCTGCAGATTCTTTCAAACACTGCATGATCTCTTTATTTCTGGAAACACTTCAAACACTTGATCACCAAAACACTTGTAGAGAATATTAGCATAAATTAACTTTTTTCCTGTGGCATTTTGGGAGTTGAAGTACAAGAATTTGAAAAAAGAATTAAATCAATTTTCAGTCATATTTCATTATCAATGCAAAAAAAATAGCAAGAATAATAGACACCTCCTAATTTTTATATAAACACTCTATTAAAAACATATTAAAAACAAAAAGAACTTTCTGGTAGATCTAATACAGTGATTCTTTTAAACTTACATCTTTTTTATTCCATCCCCAAGTGTATCATATCTGATAAATTTCAGGGAGTGGTTAATGAAACTTTTTTTTCAGTAGAGTGTTCTTATATCTTTTGCTTTCATAGGAATTTCAATTTTTATAACTTATTTTTCTCTCTATTTTGTTGCTCTGCTTTCTCTAGGGATTTTTGAGTTCACTACCTAAGTCAAGTTGGAGTAAATCAGTTCAATTAAGAAAGTAGATCAGCAGCACTGAAATTTTGTAAATGTATATCGGACACACAAAAAAAGGCAACAGATAACATGTTTTTATCATTATTTTTATAATTAATAAAAATATTTTGTAAATTTTTTGAAGATTAATAGATACATCTAAAATTCTTGAAATATTGAGACAAAACAACCAAGATACAAGAATTATTGTATTATGAGTTCTCAACTTGTCTGAATGTTACTAGAATTGAGAGGGAATTTTGTTCTTGTGAATATATATATGAAAAGGTTCTTGAAGAGTGTAAAATGTCTAAACTCTCTGAGATGGGAAAAAGGATGTTGGCAGTTTATTTTAACACTTTGATTGTTTGCAAATGTACTTATATTGGCTAGCTAAATAAAATTTTCTTCATTTTATTAAATAAATTTTTTTCCCCTTCTTTGATAACTTTTACCATCTTTAAAACAACTTCATAATTTCAACCTCCAAGAACTTATCTTTCTCAGTAAAAAAAAAAATGCTTTTGGTGCATTCTGTAAAGAATGGTAATCAAATTAAGGAAAGTAAATGGTAATCTGAAGATGGAGAATTTTATAGCACACTACTAAATATTTCTTAGCCAAGTCATAATAATTGTTACCAAGAACACATGCAGTCACATATTATCTTGAAGAAATATTGTGCCCATTATTTAATTCTGGATGAATTTCATTCATTAATTGCTGCTTAACTAGATCTAATTTAGAGTGGTTTTTGTTCAAATCACTCTCTCTGATTCTCTCAAAGGAGCTCATAGAAGACGCCCTTCTAATCCCACCAAGACTTTTTTTTAATGAAGACTGGCCTTTCATACAATTAGTGGTGGTTCATTTTGCTTGTCCTGTGAATTGAAGCTTTCAGCATTGTTGTAAAGTATTCAGTTTTCGTCACCTGTCGCAATTTGTTTGAAAACTGGAAAATTTTTGTTTTAAATAGTAAATCTCATACAGAAAAATGGTTTGATGTATTTTTATTTATGTAGATGACACATGTCAAAACATCTAACATAACCAAATTGGGGCAAATGATTTTCACTGCTTGATTTGGATAGTTTGATAATCTTGGCTACTTTCCACATCATAGAACGTTGATTATTCTCTGTCTTGATTTGATCACTATTAAACTTAACTAGTTTGCCCACAATGGACATAAACCTTTGAAAACCACATGTGACATGTCTGATTATTTGCAGAATCTTCTCTATAAATTGTATAATTCCTTTTGGCACTTCAGTTACATTTTTCCCTTAAAGCAACAAAAAAAAAAAATGCATATACCATCTTCAATGTTAGAATCAATAAATAAAATGATGCTAATTTTGATATTTTCCAAGAATATGCTCACTGATATAACAACTGTCACTATCCAATCAAAAGTAATCTTTATTTTCTAATGTAGCTAGTTAAAATTAAATTCTCCAAGTGCTGTGTAATGACAAAAACCTTTTTGGTTACAGTATTTTTATTTTGAACAAATGAGTTTACAAAATACACTAGGTACTAATGTATTTAAATAGCATTGTTCAGTTTTAGGTTAAAATCTAACATGTCTATTTGTATATACATACTTCATTTAATAAAAAGTTACTCTGCAATGAGAAAAAATTAAGAATACATTTTTATTTTTTAAGGTGTATGCTAAGGCTTTTAAGTAAAAAAAAGGTTATTGAAGCTGAGGGCTGTTTTGCATTTTTAAAAATGTATTTTCTTATTTGTTTTAAAAGTCATTTCAAACAGTTCAAGTAATCATTTTATTGTCCTGTAGGTCGGAATGGTGTCACATCACATTTCCTGGATGAACGTCCACCTCGGCCTGCTTCACCTCCATATCCACCACTGCCAAAGGAATCTCTTAACCCTCCTACACCAAGTGTTTATGTAACTAGTTTGAAATGCTTTGTTTTTCAGTAGTTTTATTGCATATTATATGTGAAAAATAATTTTAAAAGGCAATATACATGAATCAAAATAAATATCTTAAAAATTGTTTTGTGTTAAAAAAAAATGTTATTTTAAAAATAAACTTGTCTTTGTTTTCACAGAAAATAAAGTCACTGGGAAATAATTATATTTGAAAATACTAGTTAGAAAGTCGAAATTGAAATATAAAGTTTATATTTTTCTTTAAATCGTTATTCTGTCTATATTTCTGAGATGAGGTATTATGTACATTATTTACATTATTTGGACTATTGTCCTCATTTTTGTTGCCATATTTATTACAATGTTTCAGCCATTGTACGCTTCAGCCTTCTTCAGGTGGTTGAAATGTTGAACTTAACCTTTTATTTCGCTCACTGGGGTAGACTGTTCTAGTTCCACGTGCCATGTTTAATGGATGTCAGTTATCAGTTATCTCCTGTTAATTCTCCTCTGAAAGTTCTCCACCTCCTTAACTGGCTATTGAACTCACACTCTTTGGGTCCTGTCACTGGATCTAACCAACACCTTTATCCACTGTGCCATGTGTCCTTGAGGACACATGGCACAGTGAAATAAAGGGTTAAGTTCGACATTCCAACCACCTGAAGAAGGCTGGAGCGTACAACAGCCGAAACATAATAAATATGGCGACAAAGATGAGGACAATAGTCTGAATAATGTAAAAAATTGTCATTCATATAAAATATTATTCACTAATATAATTTTGTTTATAAAGAATTGTTTGAACATCTTGGAGTTGGTTTTTGAAAAATAAAAATTAAAGACTAGTAAATTTCTAGAAAAATAATAGGAATTTAGAAAATGGATTTATATGCTTATATAGTGAAAGTATTTTTATTCTCTTTTAATTAGCTTGAAAGCAAGCGGGACGCGTTTTCTCCTGAGCTGCAACAGTACTGTTACACACAACCTGTTGTTGTTATACGAGGTCTGGCTGGGGCTCTCAAATTAGGTATGTTCTTTATATTGAATATGTAATTTCTCCCTTCATGTTGCTATTTAATACATGATATATTTGTTTTTGATTATGAGGAAACAAGAAAAGTTAGTTCCATTATCTAATATATGTATTTATAAATGTCCATAAGTATTTTATATTGCCTAACTGTACATACATTGTAATCTTTCCTCATTTTATTTAAAGTATTAATTGTTAAAGCAGCTTTTGCTAGATGAGTTCTCTGCATCATTACATGAGATTTAAATTATTTTAACTCGGATATACAAAACATGGCATTTGCCTATTTTAGAACTTTTTTCACAAGTTTAGTTTTTATTTTCTTCCAATTATTATTTATAAGCTAACTATAAGCTATAAATATTATTTATAAGTAATCTGATATTTAATTTCAGAACAAAAACTTTGTTTTATTTCTCTCCAGATCTTGGTTTATTTTCAACCAAATCTTTGGTTGAGGCAAATGCTGACCACCGAGTAGAAGTAAGAACACAGGTAGGAACAAAGCATTTGAAGGATTTTCTATTTATTCATTATTATTTGCTCAGAAATTTCATTTGAGTGTATTTTACTAATTAAAAAATATTTGTAAAAAATATTGTCAGGATTTTACAAATTTTGTCACTGTGTACTTATTTTTATATTTGTTAGTTATCTAATTATTCTTACATTCCAATATCCTATTCTAATAAGTTATACTAGTTAGAAAAAAAAAAGAAAAAAAAAAAAAAAAATTATAAGACTAGTGTAATCACTAGTCCCACGCTACCAAGATGATAAATTAGTGAATTCATTTTCATAATTCTAATTATCATTTATTGACAGTTTTGATATAACTGTTTATGATGGCACAGGTTTAATACCATTTTTGTCTTTCACTCTAGACTTTTTTGAGACAACAGCCTCTATATGAAATATAGTTTTGATTCATATATTTTATGTATTACTTGTTTATTTACAATATGCTCTAAAATTTTGCATTAAAAAAGTGAATGTTTTACATTTATCTTAAATGTAAAGGTCTTCAGCCAGCATTCAACTTCATTGAGTAAAGAAATTTCTTTATAAAGAGTTTAAAATAGTTTATAATCGTAAGAAAGAAATTAAGTAGCATAAATTTATATTTTTTGTTGGATAATTGGATAAATATATTGTTGGAACAAAATAAAAGTATGTTTGAAGCACAAACTTTAAAATGTCATAACTAAGCTTAATTACATATTACCAACGTAATATTACGAACAATCTGGCAGTGAATTTACATAACCACAACGAAAACAGGGGTCATGGGAATCGACAAACCTATTTTTGACCTAATCCACATGGGTGTACGTTTGCATATATGCATTTAAAACCCAGATAAAATGGTAATCAGTAGAGGGCCCTGCTCAGTGAATAGGGAAGGTGGGGTAAGACTTGGTTGCCAAACTGTATCAGTTGTTGTTTTTTAAGCATGAGGTTCTATCCTGCAGGATATGCATCACTCCTGGTTAAAATATTTGCAACTGTTGATCAGTTCCAGATCATGACAGTGGGACTATACTGTGATGGTTAGATCAAGTTGCAAGTTGGTGTAATTATTCCATTACAGTAGGTACCTCCATTAAGTCACGTAAAAAAGCGGCATATCACGATTAAAAAACGCTCGATTGTGACAAGGTGATGACAGATTACTATGGATGATCAAAATTGACAATTTTTACAAAGTAAATGAACACGGTTTTTTGTTTTTTAACTAGTACTTTTTAAATATTAACATTTTTATTCAGCAATTATGTAATATCTATTTTTTATTTCATACTTTCTTAATTAGGTAATTATTTAAAGTTTTTTATTAATTAGATAATTGTTTAAATTTTTTTAAGGATTATGTCGTGTATACATTTCCACACGTAGAAATTATGAACGTTTTTTCAATAAAATTTTTTTAAAAATTATTTTTAAAATATTTGTGGTCAAACGACTGTTATGTGCTTTTCAAATTTCGATTCGTAAATTTACTTTTTCATTAACATTATTGCATTATGTGCTTGAAAGCAATAAAGAATTTTAAATGATTTTTGATTTTTTAATGAAAAAAAATTTTAAATTTGTAAAAAATACATTATTCATCAAAAAAATTTTTATTTCTTCACAAAATAATGTCCTTAGTATAATGTATTTATAAAAACAGGTGAAAGCTTTTCTAATTAATTAATGTCATAGATTTTTTTTACATTTTTTTTTTTTATAATTCAGAGCAGATTTTCTATGATATGGGGTACTGTTTTACAAAAAAAAAACTGGTGATTTACTTTCTACAAAGAGTCCTGTTTATAACTAATAAAACAAATCCCGCGCTTGAAGATTTAATTTCTCGAAATTTCATGAAAATATGTAAGTGGGTGGAAACATGTTAAAAAAAAAAAAAAAAAATCTCTTTTTAACAAAGATTTTCTAAAAAAAAAAAAAAAAAAAAAAAAAAAATTTCAAAAATAATTTCATTCATTTGTGAATAAGTCCTGAAAGTTTCATTAAAATCCGACAATTATTTGATTTTTGCAAGAATTTTTAAACTTAGGTATCGAAAATTTATGCCAAAAGTGGAGGTACCTACATTACAGTATCACCAAACAATCAGGAGAGCCTTTGTACGTTGAAGATTTGTTTTTAGAGAATGTTGAGTGGGAATCAAGTTTCTTATTCTTAAATTTGTTTCAATAACTAACACTGCTCTTTCTCTCTTTTTTTTTCTTTTTTTTTCCTTAAAAGATTTTACATTTATTGAGGTCAGTAGAATAATTCTTTTGATGTTTCATTTGGAATGAATATTATACCTATCTACTTAAATGAGCGAGGTAAAGTGCTTCTGGGGTTATTTTTAGGAATGAAAACTGCAGAAGACTTTCTTTAAAAGAAATTAATGTCTTTTCCTACAGCGTCAACAACCACCTGATGAAAATAAAGATCAATATGGTAACAATTTATGGTATTGTGAAAGCAGTCGTGGCCACACTTGTGTTGCCAAATATGCCCAGTATCAAGCTTCATCATTCCAGGAATCACTGAAGGTAATCTATTACTTATTTAAAAATTATGAAAAAAATATGTACATTTATATGAAAATTGAAGTTGGTACAAATTATCATCCACTCAATCCATTTTACCAAATCAAATGGATACACACATTAAACTCTTATATTATAATGTTGTACTGTTAAAGTTTCTATAAGGTCAGTTTTGATATGTTAGAGCAAGTTGATACACACATCTGTGTGTGATTTAAACATGACATTTGGGAGTACAATGGTAACAAAAATAAGTATTGTGACACTATTTAGCTATGCTAATTGGCTAACTAATTAAGCGTGGAAATTAAAAGCAAGAAATACTTAAGGCGAGAAGAAGCTATCACGAAAGACATACTGAGTGATGTTATTTTTTTTTAACAAAAAACTTGGGTAAAGATTTTATTTTTCATTTGTGAAGAAAAGTATTTTTTTCGCAGAAGATAGAAAATTCGTAAGATCTCTGATCTGTCAGAATTAATTTATGCCATGACGCGGCGAGGAACGGCAGAGTGCGAATAAAAGATAGCAATCTGCTCATGGCAATAATGAAAATTTCAAATTGGTCAAGAGGCTTACAAAGCGGAATGCTAGAAGATAATTGGAAATTGGGTCAAGCATGCGACCAAGAAAGAATTAGCTGAGACCACCCCAAAGGAAGGAAGAAGAGAAAAAGGAAAAGAATAAGCCATTAACTATTTTTCGGAGATATTATTTGGTTTTGGAAGGGAGCCACCTGTTTTATCTCCAGAACTGGTCATGATAAAAGTTTGTTACCTGGACAGACTGTTGGCAACAGTGCGAAGATGTTGAGGAAGACAGAGATTCAGTTGACCGCCCAGATAATAACTTGGCAGAAATCCCGTTGATGAATCCCAGATGACATCAAGTTAAGATAGAGATTTAATGACCACAGTACGATTCGTGGGGGTTCTAATCAGTGGAAAAGAAAGAAAAGAAAAAGGAAGATAATTTTTTTTCTTTGAGCGATAATTGTAAACTGAGGCCAGTCTAGCCACACCCCCACTGCCGAGCGTTCATTGGCTGAATGGTGGTGTGAGCGATGGGCAAAGGTAAAAATATGAGAAAGGAGGGAAACCTGTTGATGCCCTCTGAGGGGATTGGTGTGAGATACCAATATGAGGAAGGAAGAATTTGGGAGGACAATTCCCTTAAGAACCCCTCTAAAACGGAAAGTAATTGACTTCCAAAAATAGGAAGTGATAAATTTTCCTGTCCGAAAAACAAAGAAAATCCTTATTGCGGATTTGGAATTATTGCGGAACCCAAACCACGACAGGCCCCCACCCAGTTTTGGTTGGTGTCCATATAAACGAACGTCCCCAGAGCAAAGTTACACAGATAGTTGGAGTCACAGAGTTGAGCTGTGAGCTTGGAGAACAGCCTCGCAGGAGCTGACTGAAAGATTTCCACGCATTCCGACTTAGACTTCTAACCAAAAACAATTTTTTTTTTTTTTTGAAGAATGACTTAGACTCACATCACCAAAACAAGTTTTATGAATATTGCCTGAAGATACCAAAAACCAGTTTATTGAAAAACAACTTAAGATATTAAGATTCGCCTAAGAAACGCAAAGTGTCACAAATCCATAAAAGTGGTTTGGGAGAAAGACGCAGTCCTGTATTCAGCAACCAGATATAAAGATACTTGTTATTCTTTTTTTTTTTTTAACACGTTTGAATCTTTCAAATCGTTACTTTATTTTCTTTTACATGTACTTGTGCGGTATCACCTTTGCCCCGATTTCGGCTTGCACTACGACCCGGCACCTGATTGATTTTTTTTACCTAAGATCAAATCACAACGTGGGTAGGTTAGACTAGAAATCAAAGCAGTTACTTTGGTAACCAGATGTTGGAGGCGAGCTGTGAATGACAAAGCTGATGCCAAATCTAACCAGATTTCCATCCAAATCAGCCAAGGGTTAGATTGTCACAGGATAGCATGGGAGCTAGGCACAGGGTGACGTCACTGATATAGAAATTAATGTAATTTACTTGATAATAATGTTTAAGATAACTTGAAGTTAGCACCACTTCTTTTAAGATAGATTCTCTACTGTGAAGTTTGATTTTTAATCTGAATTTTCTGAAACAATAAATATTGAGAGTTGTGTTTTGCTTTGTTTTTTATTTTTCTTCCCCTCCACTTCTTATAGGAAGAACAGGAGAAAGCTCGGGGTAATTACAGGGAAACAGATAGTGATTCTAATTCCTCTTCTTCTTCAAAACCGTGAGTTTTTTTATTTATTTCTGCAATATTTTATTTCTTGTGTAATCTGCCACTTATTTAGTAGAAAGTTTGCAAAAAATGAACATTCAGAAATAATTGGGAGTGTCTTAACAAACAGTTAAAATAAATGCCACTTTCAATCCATATTTAAGCAGCTGTTTAACATTGAAAAAATAAACAGATTTTTTCTTTTATTACAAATTCTTTTTTCACAGTGAATTTGTAATAAAAGAAAAAAAGTCTGCTTATTTTTTTCATGTTGATTGCATTTATAGTTTAAAAAAAAATTATCAAGTTATTGATGTGGAAAGATAATAAAACGAGTAAATCATGTAAATTCAGAAGTTACAAGGGAAACTGAATTTAAAAACAAAAATTGATCAAATAACTGCAACTCAATTTTTACTCTCCCCGCCCGCAACATCACATGTTTACACTACTTTCATTCCTGTGATACTTTTATCCACTGTAAACTTAAAATTCACCCAGTAAGGATCACTTGAAATGTTAGTTGACAGTGTTAACAAATCAACATGCATCTGTACTTTCAGCCTGTATTTTATTGATTTCTTATAGATGCTGTCTGGAATCAACTGCCTAATTCCTATCAATGTAACTTGATTGTATATTAATCATTAGAAAAAAGCAAAAAAAAAAAAAATTATGAAATTGTCAAACTTGGGAGATATATAGCTAACAGATTTATACATTCAGCCTCTAATTTGTTTTTGGCTAAATGTTTGATAACTTTCAAACTTTCCCAAAAATTATATATATATATATATATATACACACACACACACACACACACACTTTATATATATATATATATACACACACACACACTTATATATATACTATATATATATATATATATATAAGTAAGTAAATTATCTGTTTATAATAAACAGTATTAACTACATTTGGCCTGGTGTTTTTTAAAATCATGAGAAATTTGTTGTTTGAAAAACAGTAATTTGGCTAACCAGACACTTCCTCTGTAGCTAAATCAGGCTAAATAACAGTTCTGTGTAGGATGCAGGATTGATTCATGTCAGAGGACACATATTTTCTATGAAATTTCTCAAGCATTCAGGCAGGTAAATGTAGCTAATACTGTTTATTAATTAAATATTTGTATCTATAAAAAAAATAACATAAATAGAAAATATATTAAAATAATTGTCAAACTTAGTCCATTTTATATATATATATATATATATGCAAAACAAATTGTGCTGGATTTCAGGAATGAAAGAAGTTACTCATGAGGTGATGGGTTGATGCATGTTTGATATTGACTTTTATTTTATTTTTTCTATAGTATATTTTGCATTGGCTTGCTCAAAATTTAAGTTACTTGTAACTTTTTTTTTTTTTTTTTTTTAGTGGAATCAACCTCTTATATTTTCAAGTTGTAATGTATGTGAAAAATATTTTCTTTTAAAGTGAAAATATTCTAATTTAATTTCTATTTCGATTTAAATTTTTTTTCCCTCTTTGTTAATAGGAAAATGAAAAGTATTAAATTTGGTACCAATGTAGATCTTTCTGATGAAAAGAAATGGAGGCAACAGCTGCATGAACTCACTAAGTTACCAGTATTTACAAGGGTAAGTTTGAGAATGCTTACATAATATGATACATAATTATGACTGCTAATAATTTTAAAAATCCATTACCTACTAAAGTAGAGCTTGTATGTGCACACACAATTTGGTAGCAAAAATTAATTCAAACAGGTTTTAGGTTTTATGAAAATAGACTGACAAGTTTTATCTGATTTTTTTTTTTTTTTTTTTTTTTTATTGCATTTCTCCAGTTTGTGTATAGATCAAATTTATGAAGAAACGGTCTAAAATTCATAATATTTTTAAGTACTTTTTGACCATCTCTGGTCATTATCAAGAATGTATGGTATCTTTAGGAATGATACCTTTCTAATTTAAATATCTGCATCACACATAAGTAACATATTTAGGACAGTTTGTAACTACTTTGTGTGTGTGTGTGTGTGCACACACACACAGTTTTGTTCATGAGAGTTGGCGTGAATTATCACAGTTCAAATGAGGCATGATAATAGGTACCAGATGGATAGGAAATTCTATTTCTGGAATTTCTCAGGATATTTAACATGCCATGTGTATACTGATAATAACTGTTGAAAGGCATGAACATCTGCCTTTGTACAGTAGCTAACTATGAACCCTTAATTGATCTTGACCAGAAGTGTCTTTCTAGAATTGTTTATATTCACAAACAAGTAGCACTGGCTCAGATTACATCAGCATTTAATTCTGTGGATAACTATTTAAATGATATGTCTCAAGATCTCTCACCATTTGTGAAATCAGTTGCTGCACTGTCACGCTAGAAGGGGGTTTACATGATACTGGGCATGTATCATATGACTTTATAGTAGGCCGATGAAAGAAATTTGTAAAAGACATATTTATGGTATATTATTTAACCATTAGACGATTTGTGACACTGGCAAACAGAAAGAAAGGGATTAAGTTAAAACCATAGCTTGGAACGAAACAAGAAGGGTTAAAGAATAGAGTGATGAACAGACAGAGAAGAAAAGGGGATTTCTTTTTATTTGCAAAGTCTTTTTCTTTTTAGCCAGAGATACTTTGAAGAAAAGTGATTCTGTTACAGGATATTACCACTAAAGCCATATGGCGATATTTAGCTGACAGCTGATTAATGAGGCGGCTTAAAAAGCACTGGTTATGTAAACTCAATCTAAGTGGAATAGATAAAATTTGGTCTGTACCCAAATCAAGGGAATAGTTTGTTTGTGTAAAGACCCAGGACCCAATGATAATTTTAATTAATGACCATAAACTGAGCCATGCCACATGTTGAGAGCCAGATTGGTTGAAGGAAAACCAAGGTGACAAGTGCAGGTGAAATACCAAGAAAGACAGAAATTGCCTACATGCATTGAGAAGTGTTAGTGCAAGGCACAAATTAGAGGAGGAGGAAGTTGGGTAGATTTATATCCTGTAACTGCTACCCATTGGAAAAGCGGTCTCTCCAAATTTGGAAGTATAATTAATTATCCAGAGCCAGACAACAAGGAGGCCCTTGTTGGAGATGGGAAACTATTGAGTCACCATGCCCCATGCCAGTTTTGGATGGAAGTCAATATAAGCAGAATATTGAAATGACCGAGACAGAAGTTTGAGATCACAGACGAGAGAAACCACTCTACTGATTCCCACGTGACTTACTGCCAAAGAGAACCTCTGACTCAAGTCTTGTTCCAGACTTAGCCAAGTTGAGGATAGTATCACAGTAAAATGCAAAGTGTGTAGGGTTAATGTTTTGTACACAGAACCAATTCATTGTATAAAAACGGTATATAAATTTTCATAGAACTAGACCCTGAAGAACTTGTCTTTTCATCTGCAAGGACATTTTTTTTGTTAAATTCTTTTGTGACATAGCTTTGCCTCAAACAGACCAACGTCACATTTGCTGACAACAATTTGATCTTTTCCAGCTTTGTGATCAAACAGCACAGCATAGGCAGATTAACGGTTTAGGCTAGAATGACCAACAGCAGCGTTTGACCAAGGTCTGACTAGCAGAAAAGTGTTCTAATTAGAAGCATGAGAAAAATGTTAAAAATCAGAATTTTTCAACATGCCTGTGTCCTTCTCAATGGAAAATAGAACTTACCATTTGTTGTGAATGAACAGTTGGATTATCCTTTAGGGTAATGTAGGTTGCAACCTAGGACCCCTCAAGCTTTTATAAAAACAATAATTTTGATTTTGTAGATTCATAAACTGAAATGATATATGGTTATATAAACTCGTTTATTTGACTTTGCAGGAAGTAAAACATGGAAAAGAATGATTTTGTTTGTTTCATTGGGTTTCAAGTAGATAACATGTTTGATTTTAGTTCAGAATGTTTAAATTTTGGAAATTTTTATGAAGAATTTTCTAGATAGTTTCATAAACTGAAATGATATCAATATGACAAACTCATTTATTTTTGTCACATTGATAATTATAGGTTGATTGATTTCCTGTGTATTTATATTTCCTGTCTCATCTGTAGTGGGAAGGGAGGTAAATGAACTTAGTAAATTTAGGATTAATTACTTCCCTTAATTCTTTTAATTTTGTGAACATTCTCTTATAATATGGATTTTCTGTTTCTTAATCTGACAGATTTTTATTACTTATTAGTGGATACTCATTTGAGTAGACACTCCGTTTATTTATTAAACAGTATATTTATTTATTTTCATCTACTGGCTTGAATGTTTGGGAAATTGAGATGGGTGGTTTAACTGAAAAACTGACTTTTTTTGGTTTCATCTTCACACTGTGAAACTGCATCAAAATTTTTTTATGAAACTGAAATCATTTGGTGCTATCATTACTGATTGACCATATCCAAAGAAAATTTAATTCTGTCAACATTTTATACCATTGTAAGAGAAAAAGATCAAACAAAAATGTTAACATTTAATTGACTAGTTTTAGAAAAAAAAGAAAAAAAAGGAAATATGACATTTGGAAATCATAGAATGTTTTTGAACAAAAAATGAAATTTGACATGATGTCTGAAATCTATTTCAGTTTTCAAACAACAAAATAGTGTGTAAGAATAAAAAAAAAAAAAAAAAAAAATAGTTGCCAGTTTCATCTTAATGTTAAGTCAGATTTTTTGTAAGGGTTTTCTAGTAAACTAGTAGTACACCAATCATGAAATAAAGTTCTTGTAAATGAGAAAAATGAATTTTTTTTTCTTTTCTTTTCTTTTTATAAATAAATTTGTTTTTTTTTTTTATCTAGAGAATGCACCTAAATTAGATATTTTTCAAAACTCGGAGTCTTTTTTTTTTTTTTTTTTTATATATATATATTTAAACCCAAAGTAAAACAAATTTTTTTTTTTTTTTTTTTTTTTTTTTAAATCACTTTTCCTGCCTTAATATAATAATACACACTTATTTTCTCTGGCAGGCCACAAGTGTAAAGAAAATACAAATTATCAGCATTTCTGGATATGAACAGGAGAATTCTTTACCTCTAAATAAAATAATTAATCTCTTGAAAACCAGTGTCAAACAGTAGTTTCAATAGTTTGAAAATTCCCCCCCCCCCTTTTCTTTTCTTTTCTTTTTTGCTTACTTATAATTTTTGAAGGAATTTGCTTCCATCGGTAAGAGAAGAAATAAACATCTTCCTGATTGTAGTTTAAGGTGTCTTCTGATTGAGTGTACAATTTCAAGAATATTGCTAAAGATTGGTTACTTTGATTTTGCAAAACAAAGTGTAATAATTTAGTCTCAGAAAAAAAATCATATTTTGCATTTTTGGTTGTTTGGAGCAAAAATACCATTTTAACTCACTGTAAAACTGATAATTCAATGAATAAACGCACATATATATTACATATTTAGAAAGATTATTTTATTTTCTTTCCAGCCATACAGATACTTTTAAGATTGGACCAGAAATACATAAGAAATTGCAAGTTGAATGGACTAAGTTGCAAATTTATCAATCTCAAATGAAATCCAATATCGACTGAAAACTCTATCATTACACAAGAAAATGAATGGCTTCCTTAGAAAGCAAAAATACTGAATTAAAAACTGAATCAAAAGCCACAGTATAAAGAGGTGGGGAGCAGAAACTGATACCAAAGCATAAATTGCCAAACCGAGCAACTTTACTGTCACTAGATCTGATATGTTTTGACATCTTGGCTACAGAATGTATCAATGACCAAGCAAAGTTGAATAGTGCTTTTAAACATATTTTTCTCTGACGCTTGAAATAGGATACAAAACTGAGCAAATATGTCTAATGTAAATAAAGCAATTTGTAAAGGAAGGGATGAATTTTTTATTTATAAATGAATGAATGAATTGATTTTCCTTAAACTGTACATCTTTTATATGTAGCACAAACATTCAATATAAATTGTGCATTAGAATTAAATATTAAAAAATGCAGTAATTAGAGAATTCAAGACATTGATAGTTGGGGTGTAAAAGGAATCTGCCATATTTTCATTTATTTTTTTCCCTTTTTATATTTGGAAGGCTTCTTTAAAAATGAGCTTGTGTACTTGGTTAAGGAGTACATTTTTATTACTTTTATTAGTAATATTTTTATGACAGCTTGCTATTTATTTTTAAAGAAATGAAGCATTTTTTTCTTCCAACTGGAGTATTGTCTTTTATTTGTCTTATTTCTTCCAGGTTGTGTCAGCAGCAAATCTATTAAGCCATGTTGGTCATATAATCCTAGGAATGAATACTGTACAGCTGTATATGAAAGTCCCTGGTTCACGTACACCAGGTATGTTTAATTTTGACCAGTAAAATATAGATATAAGAAAAAAAGTTAACTCTACATAAAATATTGGTTTATATAAGTTACTACTTCCTCAAACATAAAATTTGTCCATCTGGTGTTTGTCAAATATTAACTATTCAAAATGTCATGTTTATTTTTTTTTATTTTTATTTATTTATTTATTTTTTCTTTGATAGGACATCAGGAAAATAACAATTTTTGTTCTGTGAACATTAACATTGGCCCAGGTGACTGTGAATGGTTTGCTGTACCAGATCAATATTGGGGTGTTATAAATTCATTATGTGAAAAGTAAGTTTGAAACTTTTTTTTTTTTTTTTTTTTTTTTTTTTTACTGTTAGCAGATATAATAATCAACGTTTAATATACTTTCGAATAGTTGCATAATTTTCAATGTTAAAAATAAAGCATTGTAATTATTTCTATTATTAAATGTAACTTCTAAGATTTTAGATCAATCTGTGATCCCCAATATTTGATAAATTTTGTGGTATTCAAATATCAATGTCTAGAAATAATTTCATGAAATAATAGTAATTTAAAAAAAACAAACTCTTAGTAATAAATATTTAATCTCTAGCTTAGATAGAAAAGAAGAAATCTTCATTTTTAAAATTACATTTTTTTTTCCTTCTAAATCGTATTTTTTATAAATATATACAAGGCTATCATTTTATTCAGTCTTATTTTATCAATTTCCTTAACATTCAATAATGTTAAAAACTGATATATATATATATATATATATATATATATATATATAATATTTAATCTGTATAATAATAAAATTATAAGGAAGTTTTCATGCTTTAATTTTAGCTATGATTTGATTTCATTATTGAAATAATATTTTTCAGGAATAATGTGAATTATCTGTGGGGTTCTTGGTGGCCTGTACTTGAGGAATTATATGAAGCCAATGTACCCGTGTATCGATTTATTCAAAAGCCTGGTGATCTGGTATGGGTCAATGCTGGCACTGTCCATTGGGTGCAAGCTATTGTGAGTATCTCATGTCATCATATCTATATCTTATTAACATGAATACATCAATTACTAACCATCCAAGCCATGGGATAACCATCTGTAATGTTAAGTGGTGCAACTATATTCCTTGACATTATGGAAATGCCAGAGCTATATCAGTGTCATGTACTCTGACATCTGTTAAGTCGGTGTAAGCAGATAAGTTTATATATACATGCACATATGCATACACTAAATTTCACCTAATGCAAGACTTGAGAGCCACTGTTAAAATGGTTATGGTGAATGGGATGTGATATAAAAGAGGAGGCCATAGAAAGTGAAGATTATGAGGGTAAGGAGAATGGATAATGATTTCAAGGGATTAAGATAGTAGTTTTCATGAAAGTTTTCTGTTCCACAAAGTAGTTTTAAGGGAAAAGCTGTCTGAGTGGAACTTTTTCTTTGCATATGCAGAAAATGAGGGCAATTCAGCTCCATGGAAGTAGCATGGTGTGTTCTAGCTGTAATGATCTGAAATAGTGGAACTAAAGAATGAAGATTTGCTATGGAAATAGAAACAGTAGTAATATGCTTGTGATGTCTGTGGGGAAAGAGGTTGCAGTGTGGAAAATAAATTTTCTTTGCATAAATGATTCTGAACTATATCAAGACTAGAAAGTAAGGATTAAGTAGCTCCAGATCAGATATGGCAGTAGTACTATATTTTTAGTCTGATCAGGCTCTTGCATGACAGAAAGATTAAGCTACTTTCTGGTGTGTTAGAATCTGTTGACCATTTTTCCAAAATCTTTAGCAATTGGTTTCACTTGTGGTTTGGAGTGAATTTGTGAACCCAATGGACATTTGTGAACCATGGAACCACATAAAGAGTGGAATTATTCATTGACTGGAGAAAATTCTGTGTCTGATTGGTGATGAAACAACACTAGTTTTGGTTTTTGTGGTAATGAAAGTTGCAAGCCAGTTTTTTCCCCATTAAACTGTTAGATCAGAGGTGAGATTATCTGCAAGGCTCCAATTATCTTTAGAAGTGCATCCATAAACTGATATTATCTGCATAAATATACTTACTGGTGATCTGAAAATGTTCCTAGGCAAATCATTAATTAAAATCAGAAAAAGAGTAGGACTGAGGAGAGTGCATTGATCTCATGTGGTTCTAATGACATTTATAGATCTACCTGAGAGAAAGGACTTGATTCTGTAAACTTTTCCAGAGGTACCATAGCTGGAGAGTTTGTGATGGAAACCCTTATGCCACACTTTGTCAAAAACTTTTGAGATATCTAAGGCAGTCTGTTGATGAAGCTACCATTGAGTGCTTCACTGATTCTGTAGTTAATAATAACTTGTTTTCAGGCAGTTTCTGGTAAAGTAAATAAATTCCTCCTTGTTGATAATTGACTCAAAGAGATTATTAATGACACTAAGCAGATTGATTAGGCAATATTACACTGAAGATACACTTGTCAGCATTCTTGAAAATGGGGGAAAACAGCTGACAACTTTCATAGATTTTAAAAGCATTTCTCTTTTAGGCAAACTGACATAAATTACCAGAGTTCAAATGATATTTGGTCTGGATGGGACATTTCAATTATGAAATTGTTGGGGTTATTTCATGTTTTGATATATTGTTCCACATGTATACTTGAAATGCCTGATGGAAGGCATTATTGCCTGACCATATATCCTTAGTAATCATGACCAGAAGTGTCTGGCTAGCTACTATAGACTATGGGAACAGAAGACCAACCAGAGTGTCCTTGTTAACACTAGGCACAGTACCTTACCTAGGCTTGTCACTAATTGGACTGTGGAGAGCTGCCAATTTGTGATATGGTTCTATGAGTTACAGTTCTAGTTGTCAACAAAGCATCAGGTAGACTGGTGGTGGTTTCATAATGGTGAAGGGACTGTTCCCATAGCATGTGTTAGGCACCCACTGGTTTATCTAAACATGTAGTTTGGGACTATTTTCGCCTATTAGATATCTCCATGCATCTTGACAATGATGAGTTATTCCAGCAGCATAATGCTCTATAATCAGGTCCATATTTCCTAGAATTGGTTTAGAAAAAAGATAATTCTGGAGACCTTCATATTTGGACACCAAATTTGCATGCTTGATCTTGAACCTACAGATATCAGAGGTCTATGAACAACTATTGAGATGGCATGACTCAACATCTCTCCAGAGTTCATCCACATTGAGTTGCTGCACTTTGCCAACTTAGAAGAAATCCTACATGACACTAAGCACATTGGCATATCTGTGGCTTTTATCTTGTCTGTTATCTAATATTCTTATTTTTTTTTATAGAGAAATGTGATGATAAATGGTACAACTGTTTTGTTGATTCAATGTTTATGATGCTTTTATTTCTGAAGCTTAGCCTGGCAGAAGGCTGGTAGTGAGGCATCCAGTAATTATCAAATTCACTACATTATGAAATAATTCTTTAAAACATGCTTACTAAATTTATATGCTGTGGTAGGCACCCTAAAATGTATGTTAGGTGGACAAATTATTTGTATAATTAGCCTTAAGTTAGAAAAATATTGGTTTCAGAAACAAAGTTAATGACAAATTCTGAAAAATTTTGATATGTTGATCAAATGAAACAATATGATTTTCTTTTTTCTTTTTTTTTTTTGTTGATAACTGCAGTTTTGATTATTATTTTTATTTTATTTTTTTTAGGGTTGGTGCAATAATATTGCATGGAATGTTGGACCATTAAATGCACTTCAATTTAAACTGGCATTGGATCGCTATGAATGGAATAAATTGCAAGCCTATAAGTCCATTGTTCCTATGGTTCATTTGTCATGGAATTTGGCAAGGAATTTGCATATATCAGAACCCATGTTATTTGAAGTTATAAAGTAAGTCTCAAGTTGATATTAAATTAATTTTTTTTAATAGATGTCTTGCAATGTATTTCTTACTCCCATAATTTAAAAATAACTCCTATGAATATTTTTCAATAAAGTTAAGTTCATGGTTTTGTTGTTGGAAATATTGGAACACTATCTTCTTTATCAAAGAAATTCTTTTATGTTAAAATTTTGTAAAGTAATTTTCCATTTCTCAGTTATGTAATTCTCTTATCCTTTACTTTGTGGATTGCAGTGGTTGTGTGGGTGGTATAATGGATAGCGGCTCAGATTTGAGAAAGAGAGCCAAGTTCTAATTCCAGTTGAGTTTGTTATGTTCACTTAAACTCAAATACTCCTGGGTAAGGTATGAATCCATCTCCTCCCCCAATAGGATTTGTATATGAGAAAATTGCAATAAAATATGCTATAATTATTATTAAAACAAAATTCAAGTTTTATTAAAGAAATAGATAGCTTTAAAAATTTTCTTGAAATTTCAAAATTGAAACCAAGAAACAAATATGTCAAAATTTAAAAAAAATTGTAACACGACCAGACAATAAAACAATGGGATATGGTGGTGCATAATTATCTTTGAAGTAAAACTTTTAATAAAAATTCCTTCTTTAAAAACAAATATTCAAATTGTTAAGCATCTGAAAAATAACATTTTTTGGTTTTTAAGTAATGAGATTTATTTGATTTATAAGTATTGATTCACAATATCAAAACCAACACAAAAATCACAAATTTAAAGAAACAACAAATTAGTTCAATCTCAATAAATATGAGTAAGTAAAATATTTTATAAAGAAAATCAAACTATAATAATTGAGAAATTAGCAATTTTCAAATCTCTTTAAATCTCCGTTGTCATGCAACATTGTAAGGTGCTTGGTGTTCTCCAGGGTAAGACACATTAATTATTGAATAAATGTTTATACTGAGAAAATGAACGTTCTGGTAACTGGCATCCATATGACTTTATTGGAAATCTGTTCTTATTTGCATTCCAAAATATTGAGATGTTAAAAGTATTTGGTAAGTCATTTTGGTAATTTGCCTAAATTTGGAATTATTCTAGAAAATCAGTAGAATTCCTTAATGGCAAGCAAAACTATCATATAGCTTATATAGGTATCTAGGATCAAACAAACAATTTACCTTGTAAAAGTTATCTATACAGTGGGGCATCCAGGTATTTATTCAGTTTTGGAAAAGGTCTGTGCTGAAAAAATCTTGAAAATCTGATATGGCCCTCTTCCTCTCTGTGTTTTCTAGTTCAGATAGAAGAAAGTAAATTTCTAGAGCAAATATTAATTTAGATGTACCAGTATGCAAATATTGTTTTACATCTGCAAGTTGAGACTTCGTCTTCTCTAAGTTTGTCAAAGCTGTTATTAAATGGGTGCAGTTCTCATTTATAAAATGCAGATTCAGGCACAAATTATGGTAAGATGCATGATGTAGTTGACTATCACTAATTCTAGAATCATGTCTACTGCAAGGCCACAAATCTTTTCTTAATCCTTCATAAAATTGTCCATAGGATGAGTGATATTTCACTGCATTAAACCAGGAATTCCATCTGGTGGCCACTGGCACAGGAGGCAGTTTCACTTGTTCCTTAGGCAGGGAACCTTCAGGCCATTTTAAGTATCACTGTTTTCAGCTAGGCTTTTTTAAAAAAGGATGATGCTGAAAGTAGTGATTAGTCCTCAGATTTAAAATACGTGCTAAGTACAACACATAGCAACTGTTAACAAACATATTTGATAAAACTTCCCTATAAGGCCTTTTAAAAATAGGCTGCAGAATCTGTGACAAATGCAATATCCCCAAATTCAATATCAGCATGAGTTATGGCTTGATGCATACCTGACTTACAGTTTGATGACTGCATTCTGTTAGGTTTACAGCATCAATAAGAAATGATTCCCTATGAATGCTTGCAATCACATTCAAATCACTGTGGTCATGACAGTTGTTTTGTCTGCTATGATGCTGACAGATGGATTAGCAAGCATGGCTTTTGGAGCAGCAAAGTGATAAACAATTTGGGCAGATGAAATTGCCTAACACAATTGACACTTGCACCACCTTCCTTGCAATGCTTTAATATGAATGGCCTCATTTTGTCAATTTTGTGTAGGGAGATGTCAGACAAAGTGCACAAAAAAGCAAGGATAAAATCATCCCGTACTTCTTTTAGACTTCAACAAAGTTGTAACTTGTCTGTTTCACTTGAGATAACATTTTGGAACACTTTTTTGCCAAATGAATTTTTGATTTCATCTTTGATTGTCTCAACCCTAAAAATGTCAGACAAAATTTGCAAAGTAACATATTTCCTTTTGCATAAAAATTGCCAGGAAATTGTTATATTCTGGCTTTTGTACAAATTTTAGATGTTGAATTCATTTAAAAAAAATTTTTTTTTTTTAATAAAATGCTGTTTTGAAAATTTTTTTTCCCTTTATTTCTAAATTGTGTAGTTGAGTTTCTTCTAGGCACTGTGATAACATTTTTCTTTCATCATAAAACTTTACAAAATAAAAGAACTGTTCATTTGTTTTAATTTAAGTCTACATTCATTTCTTCCACATCCATTTGATTTTCACAAACTCTACATGATTCTAAACAACTTGTAACCTTGTTTTATTATTTGTTAAACTTATTGTTTTCATCTTCATATCTCTTGCCCTTCCAATTTCAGCACTATTTGTTTATCCTCCCACTTTGAAGGTTTATTAAAATTTTTAACAACAAAATTGCAGAGGCAGTTATTTATTAAATTTTGAAAGAATAAAAGAAAAGGAATTTGAAAAAAAAATCAAATGATTAATTTATTTATTATTGAAAATTACATTAAAAAAAATCGTTTCAGATTTGTGAATCTGTCTACAATCACAGAAAAATTGGTCCCCATATTATAATCCGAAATGTGTTTTGGCTTTAATCCACAAGGGGTTGGTAAGCTGTAAAAAAAACAAATATCGATCAATTGTGTATTGCAGTAACTCCTGTCAACAGACCTGTTACCTTTGGCTGAAGAAATTAGTTTGGTTTAATTTTCATTATTTGGGCCTAATTTTTTTTCATATTTTACCATACATTTTCTTACAATTTTTATGCAAATGCACTCAAATATCTAACCATCCAATACTGTTTTGTGTTAGTGCTTCTTTTTTATGTTATTTATAAACTGATAATAGTTTTAATGATCATATTCCCCCTCCCACTTCTATGACCCATTTTTGATATCAAGAAAATTTCAGGCCCACATAAACAAAATAGAAATTTCATGTCGCAGGAAATATATTTTATTTATGAAAGAAAAATATATTTATATTATTTACACATTTTTTTTTTTTTTAAATGTTGTCCTCATCTTTATTGACATATGATATTTCAACTGTTTTCCTCATCTTTATTGACATATGATATTTCAACTGTTGTCCTCATCTTTATTGACATATGATATTTCAACTGTTGTCCTCATCTTTATTGACATATGATATTTCAACTGTTGTCCTCATCTTTATTGACATATGATATTTCAACTGTTGTCCTCATCTTTATTGACGTATGATATTTCAACTGTTGTCCTCATCTTTATTGACGTATGATATTTCAACTGTTGTCCTCATCTTTATTGACGTATGATATTTCAACTGTTGTCCTCATCTTTATTGACGTATGATATTTCAACTGTTGTCCTCATCTTTATTGACGTATGATATTTCAACTGTTGTCCTCATCTTTATTGACGTATGATATTTCAACTGTTGTCCTCATCTTTATTGACGTATGATATTTCAACTGTTGTCCTCATCTTTATTGACATATGATATTTCAACTGTTGTCCTCATCTTTATTGACATATGATATTTCAACTGTTGTCCTCATCTTTATTGACGTATGATATTTCAACTGTTGTCCTCATCTTTATTGACATATGATATTTCAACTGTTGTCCTCATCTTTATTGACATATGATATTTCAACTGTTGTCCTCATCTTTATTGACATATGATATTTCAACTGTTGTCCTCATCTTTATTGACATATGATATTTCAACTGTTGTCCTCATCTTTATTGACATATGATATTTCAACTGTTGTCCTCATCTTTATTGACATATGATATTTCAACTGTTGTCCTCATCTTTATTGACATATGATATTTCAACTGTTGTCCTCATCTTTATTGACATATGATATTTCAACTGTTGTCCTCATCTTTATTGACATATGATATTTCAACTGTTGTCCTCATCTTTATTGACATATGATATTTCAACTGTTGTCCTCATCTTTATTGACATATGATATTTCAACTGTTGTACATTCCGGCCTTCAGGTGATTAAAATTTTGAACTGAACTTTTTATTTCATCTATGGAGGTAGATTGTTCTAGTTCCATGCACTGTAGTGTGCAACAACTGAAATGTTTGTTTCTGAATATATCAATAAAGATGAGGACAACAATGTACATAATTATAATAACTCATCTCGGAAATATAGACAGATATTGAAACAAAATGTAATAGAAAATATAAATCATGACTAATGGCTACACTGTTCCTAGTGCCTCCAAGCTCATTTAAAATATCTCTGGCCCATTTTTGGCACTATGGGCTCACATTGAGAATCACTGTTAATCCAGGAAAAATCAAGTTGTATGAAACCTTGAAATTGCTAAAATTATTTCCATTGGCTGTTTTCTTGAGTTGCCATTCGATAAAACTCAAGAAGTCTTACCTTAGGTGAAGGAAGTTTTTCTTAATAGTTATTGTGCATAAACGTTTTTCTGAGTATGTGAAGAATATTCATGAGCACACTCATGATGGGTTTCCAGGAATTTTTTTTAATGTATCTATAATCAGGTATCTTTTTGAGTTATTATTTTCAGAGCTCCTATTGGAATACTGGTTATGTTTAAATGCCACGTGCTTGTATTTTTCTGAATGGGCAAGGTTATAATGTTGACATATCTTCCAATTCGGGTATTTCCTTGTATTTTAATCTGTTTGGGGCTAGGATAGAACACTCGTGGTCAATAGTTTCCCTAGTGTTTGTACGAAAGTGACATTTGGATCTGTCCTATACATTAAAATAGATACCCAATAGCATTTTATTGCTATGCTTTTTTTTTAAATTTTTATTTTGAATGGCTAGGATGAATTCATCTGTTTATGGTTACAATCCAGAGTTCTGCAACCACTGGTGGGTTAAATTTTTGTCAATATCAGGGTCTTGTGCTCACAATGGATATTTCTTTTCTTAAAGGCTTTTCTTTCATTTGATTTTGAAGTTAGGTTTTCATGTTTCTGCTTTTTGTTTGTGGTTTTTGTTCTCTACTTTTAGTATTCTACCTCCTGTTTCATCCTGTTTGTAGATCTTGTTTGAATTTTTGACTTTCTTTAATAATTGAAGGTAGCTTTTTTTTGAATTTATGGGGGTAGATAAGTTTTAGCATCCAATCAGTGGTTAATTGAAGATATCTTTAATACCTATGGTTATAATCTTCTGAGTTCTAGTTGGGTCAGTCCTCTATCTTCATCTGCTCTAGGCAGGTACAGTTGACCTGCATTTGCCTTGGAATGGTGCATGTTATACTTTGTAAAGAGTTTCCTGATCCTTTTATCTTTTCTTCATATCTCTTCTATACTCCAGTTTATCACAGTGAAAGAATATGTAACAACAGGTATTGCTAGGGTGTTAATAGTTTCAAATTTATATTTTGCATTTAATTCAATTTTATTTATTGCCGTTACTTGCCTAAAACATTTTTTTCTTGTGCGTTCTTTAATTTTCCCAAGTTGGATTCCGTGTCCTTCATTTATACCAAGATATTTATATACTTCACAACTATATTTTTTTTATAATTTCATTCCAACCTTTTTTTTTTTTTTTTTTTTTTTTTTTATAAACATTTTTTCTAATGGTAATATTTTTATCATTAACAAATCCTCTAATTCATTGTAATTTTTTGAAAACAACTTTTAAGTTAAGAATAAGTGTCATGTATCTGATAAATTGTGTTATTTCATTTGATAGGCTTATTAAGGGATGAAAAGAACCCTCTGTGAAATATTTCACTATTGGTCTATGATTTCATCAATAGTTTACAGTAGTTTTTCCCCCAGTTTTTCATACTGGATTTTGAAAATTTAATGAAGACTTTTAATTAATTTTAATGTCTTTATGCTCCATTCATGTGGAACACAATCAAATTGTTTTTGTTCAGTAGTTGATTAGAACTTTCCTTGAATCTTTTTTGCTCTTCAGTTAGAATTCTATTTCTGTCAAAGAACTGCTGTTTCAGTTAAATTCAATAAGCAAGAAATTGGTTGTTAATTTGGGTGTTAGTAGGGTCACCAGTTTTACATAAATTCTGTTTCATTTATAAGCACTAAAACTTTGACATTTGTTTTTAGGTGTCAAGGTATGTATTAAAAGCAAAATACTTTCAATAATTTTAATTTGTGAAATTATTTTGTGAGCAATTGGAATAGTTTGTATAGGATAGGGTAAAAATTTTAGCTGATGTGTTTGACTTTTTTTTTCTATTACTTCTGGCATTACTGAAATGTTATTCTCTCATTGTTGTTTCCAAATATATTGTATCAATTATACAATCCTGCCCATCCTATTATTCAAATAAAAACAAGTGAATTGTATCAAACCAATTTATAAATTGACCTTTAATTTTGGTTAATACTAAAATTGATGTTTTTTTTCCTTTTAGGTCTTTCTTAATGAAATCTCTGCGGCAAATTCGAATGACATTAGATTTTCTTGAGGAGCTGGGGATTGAGTTGAAATGGCATGGTCGAGCACAGAATGAAGCTGCTCATTATTGCAATGACTGTGAGGTTAGTGAATTTTATTGTCCTACAGTCTTTACTTATTTTCTCTCCCTTTGACATATGCTGGTAATTTTCTATAATTGGGCTTTCTGTCACTGACGTGCTATGATTTCCATTTTTAGAATGCTCACACAAATGTAATAAATTTAACTGATCCTGTCTGGATTTATTTTTAGCAATCTTCCAAATATTAATTGAAATAAAAATTAAATTTTAAATTAAGTTACCATGTATTTGAAGTATTTTTTATTTTTAATTTTGATGACAAATATTGCATCCAAGATAGAGACAATATGTAAAAATGTATTTTAATTAAAACCCACAAAAATGAAGTGAAATACATGGAATAAACTTAAACTATATGTTCAATACATATTGATTTTAATTTTTATTTTATTTTATTTATTTATTTTTTTTTTTTGCAGGAGGAAGTATTTGATATTCTATTTGTAACAGAGCAAGATAAGAAGCATGTTGTACACTGCCAAAATTGCGCCTGCAAAATAAGCCCAGCTTTAGAGGGATTTGTTGTGCTTGAACAATATCATTTAGAGGACTTAATAGAGATGTATGATAAATTCCAGCTTCATCCATCAATTCATCAAGTAAAAAGGGCTCCACAGACAAAACAACCACCAACACCTCAAGTAGTCACACAACCACCGCCACAAAAACAGCCACTTTTACAGCAACAACCAACAACCAGCAGCAACTCTTCATCATTAGCATCATCGTCATCATTGTCATCATTATCATCATCATCATCATCATCATCAAGCACAACCACTGCCAGCAGTATACCTGCAGCACAAGCTTCTTCCCCACTAGTTCACCACCAAACAGAGACAACGACAATGTCTGCTGCTGCTGTCCACATACCATCCCATCCACACATCTCAAACAGCAGCACAATTGCAGCCAGTCAGGCCAACAATTGATCTTACAATAACAAACATTATTCTTGGCCACTGTCAACTATATTGTTGCTGTTAAACCAGATTATTCTCTACCATCTAAACTATTTATCATTGTCAAGACTGGTTCTCTACTTTTTAGAGATTCTCAGATTTTTGCTGAAACAAGTGATCAGAAATACACATGTAAAATTTCTCCTAAGTATAATGCAGAATTTTCTTTTCTACATAATTTTTTCCTCAAAGATGAAGGCAAAAATTGAGACTTGAACTTACTCTGAATTTGTTTTTCAGAAAAATGGTACTGAAATGACTTTTTCTTACAAGGCATTTTCAGTGTTTTATGTGTGTGTTGGAATTTATCAAGCTCTGATGATTTTCCTCTAAAATGTCTGTGGTTGTGGAGATTTTTTTATTTTAACAGTAAAGAACTAAAATAGAACTTTCCCTAAATCATATTGGATTGAAAATAAACAAATTAGCCTCATTTATTAGAGCTTGTTTTTAATTAGACCAAATTCCAGGTTAGACACACTGTCAACAAAAATTATTCTTAAATCAGCAAATATTTTTCTTCCTCTTCTGTTGGCAAGAAAACTGACCACCAAGAAACGCTCACTATAATTTTTTCTTTTTTGTGCAGCATATAATTTGCACAATTATTCCTTTCATCTTCAGTTTACTAATGTGTTTTTGGCAGAAAATTTAAAATTTAATTAACCTTACTGATGAAATTTAGAATACTAGCTTCAAACTATTTTTAAAGAATTTTTTTTAGTTAATTTTCAGTTTCTCGTTTGAAAATCAAAGTCTAACATTTAATTTAGCATACTCATAAATAAAGAAATATTGTTTTTAATAAGGAGAAATGATCTGATATTTTGAATTTACTTAGTGCTTCTTTGATTATTTAACCATCTACACTGCCACTTTGTACTAAATTTTATAAAAAAAAAAATATATTTTCAAAATTTTCTTTTAACAAAAAAAAATATAGTCTTTTTTTTTTTTTTTTTTTTTTTTCTCATTTTGCCCAAATCTATATTGAATATAAGGATAGGAATTTTAGCAACTTTTAAAAACATTTGATTCCATTTGATTTTTTTCAAAATAAGTAATTGCTTGAAGCTGCCATCCATTGAAATATTGTTCATTTCACATACTCTGCTTAAGAATTTGTCTGGTCTTGTTGCAAATTATTTGCTTTATTTTGTTACTTTTTAAAAATTAGTTTATAATAATTAGATTGGGCAAAAGGCAGAATGGATCAATTGGTATACATCTAGAATTCTTGCTGATAAATTTCAAAATCTCAGATCATTTGGAGTTGAATGAGAAAGATGTATACAATTTAAGAATGATGCATTTTTTTTTTCTGGTCAAACTTGTTCTGCATTACCTTCCACAGATAAAAACGGTGAAATTGGATAATTTTCCTATTTCTATCTAAAAATAAGGGGTTATAACAATATTTCCATTTCTTAAGGGTTTTAAAAATATATAATCTTAAATATTGTGTATTTTTAGCTGAGAAGAAAAATGTTATTTATCAGATATAGAGTGCCTGCAAACAATTTTTAACACTTAGCTATTTTATATATGAAAATATTCTGCCAGATGGTGGTCTCTAATTTGTTCATTAACACGAGAGAAAATATTTTCATTGTTGATAATTCTATGTCATAAGACTTCCCAATTTGTTTTAGATTGTAAAAGCAATTAATTGCCTTCATTTAAGAATAACAAAATTTAATGCCTCAAGTTTTTTTTTCTGTTTTTTTTTTTTTTTGCTTTAGCAGTGTTTTATTTGATATTCCATTCATTAATTCACTGAAAGTATAAATATTCTTCATTTATGTGGTTGGAGTGCAGATTTTGTCCTTTTTATTTACTTTTTGCAGAGTATGTATTTTTATATTAGTGTCACTTTTTTCCCATGACTAAAAGCAGTAAACTTTGTAATGCACAAAGCATTAAAATAATAATGCTTGTACATTGATCTAAAGAATTTACTCATGTGTTTATATATATATATATATATATATATATATATATATATATATATATATATATATATATTTATTTATTTTTTTAACTAATGCCAACATTTGTTTCTTTTCAATGGATCTTGGTCTGATTTACCTTAAAAAGCTATAAGATACTTTAAGCATCCTTCAAATAAAACTGTCCTCGTAGATTGTTAAAAGATCTTTGTCATGTCAGCATGTTATCATCTGGGAAATAACTAAATCTAGTGTAGCCATAATCTCATCTTTTATTAGTATGTTATTTTTTTTGTGACCAGAAAGGTATTTCTATGCATCAGTATCTTTATTGTATTTTTTTCTCTTTCCTGTTTTTAAGAAGCTGTAAATACCATCATCAGACCAGGATTGAGTGATTGTGTATGCAACATCTCTTGTTATTAGCACCATATTTTTTGTTCAGTTTGTATTTTTTACTTTTTCACATCCACAAACTTGTTTTTTTCTGCAAGCAGCCATATACTGTTTACAATGCTAGAGACATCTTGTCACTTAGCAGCATGATCTTTGATGTATTGAGTGTGTGCATGTTTTTTTGTTTTGTTTTTCCCCCCCAACTATTCATTACTAACAAATTCTGTAGCAATGGATTTGATTTCTATGTCAATCACTATTGTACAGCAAATCTCCACTGCCTATTGCATTGAATTCACCTAACACTTTCTCTAAGGATAACTGCCTTCAATATAAAAGAAAATATTTATCATCTTTAAATTTAGACATTAGGAAATCTTGTGCACTGTTTCTGTGCATATCTGTCCGTCCGTACACCAACTTTTGTCTTTGAGGAACCCATTCCATCAAAATTGTCATCTCACTGATTCGAATTTGCATAAAAACAACCTTTGCATTAGTCATATCCCTACATTCACAGCCAACTATTTAATGACCAGTAGCCTTTCTATCATTAATACTTTTTAACTGGTTTTAAAACTATTCATTTCATAAGATATTTCTAATTGCTTCTGATAAGTTCAAATATAGAAATTTAATAAAATTAGAATAATTATTTTCTAACTTTATCATTCCATGTTTAATTTTTTGCTAATTGTAAGTGATAACTTTCCAACTTCTATTTCAAAATGTTAAATTTGATGTGCTATTGGATGAAAGATTTCAATAACAAAATTAAAATTTTGAAAGGTTATTTAAACTAAATAAATATAAAATTTCAGTTTTTATTTATTTACTTTTTTTTCAGTTTTTATTTGACAGATAATGGTATTTATTTTTCTTTCCATTCATATATTTTCAAGTTCTGCTGAGTTTTTTCTGTATAATAAACATTACAAGTAGCAAATTTATTCATGTTTTTTGAAATCTGATAACTGTATATTGATGCCTTTGTCCTATAAGCCAATTATTTTCAGAAACTAAAAAGATTACATTTCTTGATGTTGGTTTATGCAAATTTAATTATAGGTTTATTATTTATGACACTTGGCATCTAATGCCACAGTTTGATGGTTTGGGGCTACTTTCCATTGTTATGATTTTGATGTAGTTAAATTGCTAATCATTCTATCATAATAATATAATGAAGTATAGTAATTAATCTATAATTTAATAATAGTCAAAATATTAAATGTTAGTAAACTATCAAATATTAACTAACTTAATAAGGTTTAATTTTGCAAGAAAAAACCTGAAAAGGTACTCTAAACCATTACAGCAGAAAATTCAAGTATTTATTTTTATTTCTTAAATCTATTGAAGATGCATGTATTTGGAAGTTTATATCCTTTACTGATAATGCTGTAGGTTTTCATTCTTAAAGCACAAATATTAAAATGAAATTGTACAATTCATTGTGAATGGGAACTCTTATTCATCATGGAATTATTTTAAAAATAGTTGTTTTAAAGAAGCTGTCAGTGAATGTAATTTTGAATTGATTCATATTGATTTAGTTACCCTAAAATATCATGCAGCACTGATTCTTGAAATAAATTATCTTAAATTAGTTGCCTAAATTTTATATTTTGTACAAGTTGCATTTCAATTTTATTTAAATTACGCACACACTGAAATTTTATTGCCTTTTAAGTTTTTTTTTTTTTTTTTTTTTTAATTTACAACAGACTTGAGGTTATTAATGAAATTTTGAGGAATACCTAATAGGATTCTTAAATTAAGTCAAGCATATACATATATTGAAGGGTTAATCTTCCTGAAATTCTTTTAATGTAATGTAACTCACTCTAATTGAAGCAATAATGCAACTTTTTTCCTCCATTGAAAATGTGGCTCATTAAAATTTAAAATAATTTAACTAGTTTATTCAGATGTTAGCTAACTTTTTTAAAAACTAACTGAATACATTGATTTTTTTTTTCTAAGTTATTTATTGTGCGAATAGTATTTTAGTTTCAATATGGATTGATTAATTCCTTTTCAATACACAAATATACTTTTCTTTTTTTTTTTTTTGAACTGTGATTTTTTTCTTGAAGCTATTAGGAGAAATTGGTATTTATCTAAATCTCAGGAAATGAGTTGATAAACATATTGAATATCTCTAATTATTAAAAGCATTTGGTATATTTTTACAGAATATCTAAATTTCAAATTCTATTAGTCCACTTGGGCTTTTTACTGAAGTATTTTTAAATTAATATAGTGTATCTTAACTTTCTGCTAAACTTTAATTATTACTATTTTCTTTTTGCAATATAATTCCTATTTGTACATGATGTGCTCATGATTTTGCAAGGCATTTATGTTAAAAATAATATAGTTATCATTTAATTTATAATATCTCTCCTCAATAACGTTTGGTAGAAACTTGTAAGAAAAAGATAGCCTATAATCATTCTGTTGTTTAGAGTAAAACTAAAATGCAAATTTAGTTGAACAATTGAAGAGATCAGGGTATCAGTCATATCAACCTGTAAGTTTACTCCAAACCATGACCTTCATGTATAAAGTAAGTAGGCCTTTTTTGGGTGGGGTGCATTATGTGCTCAAAAATATGGTAGTTAATATTAAAACTTAAATTTTTGTAGGGTCAGTCCATGATAATATTAAACTCAACTAATGGGTTAATTTTTTTTCCTTTTTATAGATCCCTCCAATATAGCACAGTTAGCAAAGTTATAGAGTTTTCAATTATTTGCGTTTGCAAATAAACATCAGTTTTTCTCTCTTTCATACATACACACACAAATTTGATGGAATTTTTTTTCTTTTTTATTCATTGCCTTTCCTTCATTTGCAGAACTGATGAGAAATATAATTCAAATTTTATTCTTTATTTCCTTTAGAAAATGGGGAAAGAATTTATTTGCATTTTGGTTGAAAGAATCTTCAAATATTTATTTGTAAAGTTTGCACTTGGATATAAAACTTAAAATTTATTCTTTAACAGATTGGGTGGCTTTTATTAAAGTGCATGTGTGTATGTGTGCATGACTGCAAATGATTTGCTTTTTTAATGTCAAAACTTTTTGTTGATTCTGAAGGTTCAATCATTTAATAGAGAGAAATGTTTTCTCTTATTTTGTTCTGAGGTTATAGCTCAGAGCTGGGATGATTTCTGTTTTAGAAATAATAAATTTGGATGCAAATTGGGTTCTCAAATGGGGAAATATTTTATCAATTGTAGTTTTCTATTATTTTTATTTCAACAAAAGAGAGAAATGTAGACTTTGTATGAGAATTATTCTTAAATATTCTGGTCTATTTTTGTAATTCTTAGCTAAGCTATATTAACAATAATAAATACATTTGTTTCACAAATTTCAGTCACCCAGTATGAGCCATTATCAGCAATGTATGCAATGTTACAAATGAAATCAAAAACATCTTTGTGTATGGTACAAAAAGAAAAAATATCAGTGTCTACTATCTGTTAATTGATGAAATATTGTTGGTGTGAATGTGCATGAGAAAAGTGGTCAGCTTGAAGAAGATACATCATCTTCCTCAGAAATAAAAGATGTTTATTTCCATGGTAATGAACTTCTACTTTTAAGAATATCTTTATAAGCCCTTTTCTCTTTACTGAAACTTTCTTTTTTCAGAATTTTAAAATGAATAATTGATTATAAATTATTTATTCTTTTTTTCTTTGTTAATTATTATTTCTCTCAGAGTTACAGTCTCTGTCACTTGCAGTTGGTGAAAGCTGCCAGTGACTATAAAGTTTGATATCTTATTTTTCAGCATCTGCAAATGGAGATGCTACATGTGTATTTCTAGCTCCAATGAATGTGTGCCTGCAGCTCCATATTTGAATGTTCACATTTCCTTGACTTGTGCAGACTAACACCTGCACAGTCAGGTGGAAAAGAAAGAAAAGAAAATATATATTTACAAATTACTTGAGTGAAACAGATTGATGATTATTTTTCTATAACCCAGATAGAGCATTACAGATTCATTCCTAAATTAATGGCATGCTATTGAAGCCCAGCTAATAGAAAGTAGGGAACCAGTCTGCCTACTATCTTCATTTTTTTCTCTCTCTCTCTCTCACACACACACACACACACACACACACACACACACACACACTTTGCATGATGCGTGAAGTTCCCATGTTTCAACCTGTCAGCTAAATCAGTTTTTCCTATCTTACAGAGGCTAGATGTATCTGTCTTCATATCTCCTCACTTTACATTGAACTTTTTATTTATTTTTTACATTTCCTCTAATATGTATATGTATAAGCATATATATATTATTTTTTATTTTATTGTATTTTTACTTTTTTCTCACATATAAGTTATAACTGGGGGTGGGAGAAAACTTTTTGAAAATTTATAAGCTGGTAAGTTATTTCATTTTTTTTCCCAACATCTATTTGTCAATAAAGTGAATTATTTCTTAAATTCTCTTGTTCTTATGTTTATTTTGTGTTCATTCAGTGGGGGGAGTGTATAAATGACCACTAGACAAGACTGTGTGCAAACCATATCAAAGGGCCAGCATGGAAAGAAATTCCTGAATTTAAGAATTTGATAACAGAAAGCATTGATTGGAATTTGCATTCGCTAAACCGGTTATATATGAGAAAATCTGAACAAGAGACTTCAGTCATGTGCTGATTTAATTTGAATTGAATTCTGATATAAGATTAAATTTTTTAGAATGTCAAACCAAACTTAGGCTCATTCATTTTACAAAGATTGCTTGTAGGTAATGAGCTTAAAATTATAATTCTCTTTACCTGATTTTATTTTATCTGATACAAATTGATATCACAAATTTGAACTTACAAATTTGATCTTTTGGTGTTGCAGGAAAGAGATATTCAGTTGTATAACTTAAAGTACAGCATATCCCTCTCTGTTATGCATGTCTTAAACTTTAGTATTGTCATATTTTAAACCTTGTGAAATAACCTTGTTTCTATTCATGAAACTGGGTGTTTAGATTTTGCACTATTTTAAGCTATTGTGCCCCCAAAACCTAATCACTTGCCAATAATCTATCCTTGGATATCTTGTGTAAATTTAACTTTCAGAATAATTTGTATAATAGAACAAATCATTAGTACGAAGTTGCTCCCATGAAAACTGGTATTGTTTATATGTTAGACTAATTCTTTTTGGTAAACTAGTACTACAAGTCAAGCCAGTTGATATCTAACTATGAGGAAATCTGAGACAAAGGTGCTTGAAATGCCTTCAGAAGAAAGGGGGCTAGGTTGCAAGAATAGTTAAGGAGAAAACAGCTTTCAGAACAGATAACCGACTTGTGTGTGTAGAAACAATAATGTAGTTATATAATGGTGTTTTTTGTTTTTTTTTTCCTCGTCCTCCATTTCACCCAAAGCAAAGCAATAATGCCACTAAGGCATGAGGTTACTGAGTGAAAGCAAATAAGAGAACTAAGAGGAGAAACTGGAAACGAGATGACCTTCTACCCTGTTAAAAAGACAGGGAAAGAGTGTGGACTAATGTAATATCATATAAGGGGTGGCAGAAATACCTCCCACATAATAGCATGATATTAGTGGCAATAGTCTTCACTTAGTATTTCTGCCACACCCTATATATTTGAGGCTTACATTTATTAAGCCTTCTTAATTCTTTCACAGTGTGGTTTCCCTAGCTATAGCTGGTTTGTGAGGGGGTGTCAGCCTTATTGACAATATATTGCAAAACCAGCAAATGCCAGACTGGTAGTTGATATCATTTCATCAGTCTGCAAATAAAAACTCGTAGCCTGGGGAAAATTTTTTACTTGAAAATATACATCTTGCAAGGGGTGATGGATTTGGAGGCAGCGAGGTGGTGATGGTAACTGCTCTTGCTATATTTTGTAGCCTCTCATCTCTGTCAATGATTGGGTTGTACTTCTGCTCTGGATGGCTATATATAAGGAAGATATCACAGGTTGATGTGCATATTAACGGAAGGATTTTGATGACTGCATCCCCCCAATCTTTAATTGGTATGGTCAGACAAATTTTTATCCGCAATAGAGAATCAAGAAAAAAGAATGAACATCAACTTTTTGGCTAAGATCTGATCTAGTTTATGGACAGCTGGTTTATATCAATTATTCATTTTTTTTTTTTTCAGCAGTGAGAGGTGGATGTTCTTTATTTCACTCTGATTCTGGTAGTTCATAAGTTCAGATCCAGTCAATTACTGATACTAATTGATTTTGTTATAATTTAATGCTTTTAGTTTAGCTAAAAGTATAAAATAAAATAAACAGGGTACTTGGCTATCTAGGCTTTTCACATCAATTTCTCTAATTCTCATTCCGACCAATACCAGGTATAGATTCACTCATAAAAATTCACTTAAGTAATTCGATTATAATGTATCTGATGCCAATTCTGCTTTCCCAAATTCTCAGCCAAACTTTCAGAAAAGAATAAACCAGTAACGTTCATTCTCTCAACCCCATTATCACTTTTGCTCCCTTTTAATAATTTTACCAATAATATTTTGACCATTTGAGATTTAAATAAGTGGCTATTTAGATTTTGACTTGGATTATTTCTAAAGGAAAATGCAGCCAGCCATAAGGAGACTTTTTGTTTCTACCAGTTTAGTTCAATCTGAAGAGAATAAATTTCAGTTGCCCAGTATGAGACATTAGCAGCAATATATGTAATGTTACAAAATGAAACTCATTTCAATTGGCTGTAAATCTAGCATTGCTGAAGTATGATAAAATTACTAAAGAAATAATAAATATGACATTTATGTAAATGTTTTTAAGAATTATTTTGAATCTTATCAGTCTGTCATGAAAGCCATTACTTTACTTTTTTTTTTCATGGAAGAGGGAATCTTTAAGAGTAAAAGAAAATTCGTATAAATTCAAGAACAAGGTGAACATTGTTTTCTAATGATTAAAGTCTAAATGATTTTCTGTAATGGACTCATCACTACTTTTTTAAATCGGTTTTAAATAGCAAAATGATAGAACAGTAGACAGGTAAATGAAAAGTTTATGGTTCTATCTTAGTACCAGTTTACTTAACATAAGAACGGCATTTCTTGAATGTTTATCTCTCAGTGGAAGGCATATTAGTATGATCAAAATATCGAGTAATT
>OZ010584.1:40026621-40504642 GCA_963932145.1 Acanthosepion lycidas
CTTTCAAAATTTCTGATTTATTTTCCTGAAATGAGCTACTGCTACAACTTCAAGCATGTAAATTTGTAAACAAATTCCTTATCTTGTTTTGTTCAAATTACCGTATATTTCCTCATCATTATCATCCTTTATTAATCTTCTTGGTGTGGGTACATTATCTGTTCATTTTAATCCCTAAGCCATTACTATTGTTTTCATATAGCCCTAAAAATGATGAAACTCCCACTTATTTCATTTGAAAAAAATTGTTTTCCTGGAAGATTTCAATGTATTATATCAAACTAGAAATTATGGATAAGTTTTAAGAAATTTTGAAGTTTTGCCTTAATAGATCATTTTCTATTTCATTCTTCATTTTCCTGAACAACAAAACTTCTTTAAATTCATCTTCATTAAGATATATCCATTTTCCTATCATTTGTAGAATTTACGACATCAACAAACTGCTCTTCATTCATAAGTTCTCGCATTGTATCATAACTAGCACTCTCATTTGGATCAAATGACTCTTGACCTGTGTTATATTTTTGTGTCAGTAGAATACTTAATGGTTTTGTCATAAATGCCACTTTAACAAGAAAGTGATCTTTAATTGCTCTTGATACTGATTCACAGTTGAATAATATCATTTTGGTCATAAAGTTTCCAGCAGTTAAAGTGTCAATAATTTTGAGAAAACTCAACAGTAAATGAGAGCCTCCAAGCCTGTTCCCAATATTAAGATTTTTTGCATCAATGATTTTACTTGCAAGTAGCCAGAGCAGCTGGTCAAAAGTAATGCAGTTATCAGGAATATTCAGTTCTTTGCTTGTTTATCAACATACTTCATAGAAAATATATAATTTTGGTCTGTTAGTTTTAAATCAATGACTGCATATAAATTATTAACTACAAAGTATTGATAGTAATGAAGATTTTGGTCTTGCTGCATGCATAATACTCTGGGCAAAAGATGGGTGTTTCAATTCAGATGGAATCATCTGTAAAAATTTATTCAACAAATTTAAGAACTGTTACTTTGAGGAACAGACTCTCAAGATGATGCTTCCTTGAACACTATAATCTTAACCTCTTCAAATGTTACACCATGTTACCTTTAGAATCTCTTCAATCCTTTTGTATAACTTATCTAATGTAAATAATTCAGTTAGATCATCAAGCTGTGAGCACAGGCTTTCAAAAGTGTCTGATATTGTTTTGTTTTCTGCACAGCCTTAAAGCTTTGGACTCCTACTAAAGGTTGCTAAATTCTTGTTCATATAAAATAGTGTGTGACAGTTATTATAGTAAATAATCTCTGCTGCTGTTGCTGCAAGATCGATACAATCATTCAATTTCGCTTTTACTGTGTATGCCCATTGGTTACCATGAATTTTTTCAGAATTCATTTCCATAATGTTATACACCTTGTTACTGTGTTTACACAAAGTAAACAACATTTTTTAAATGCAAATATATCAAGCTCTGCTTAAAATATAAACATAATATTTATATAGCATATTTCGCCTTGGTTAATAAGCTCCACTGATAGGAAGATGGTCCATCTATGATGCTATAGGTCAGGCTTCTAATTTTCTAATGTAACCCCCTTTTAAAAAGCATGCAAATTTTTTTTTATATATTAAAGATAACAGTGCAATAATCAAGAAATTGGTATTTATGTTTAAAAATAAATAACCCTAACCATATATGACTAAAAGTTTAAGAATATAATTTTTTCATTCTATATGCTTTTATGAAACTTAGAATGAATAATTTTATTTTTTGTACTGCATTAGTAGGTTTTTGTTTTGTGTTTTTTAGTTAAATGATATTTTTCAGTTTAATACATTGCTTTGATTTTTTTTATTATTTTCTTACCTATCTGATATCATAAAATATTTAATTGCAGGCATTGTGTTCTTTTTAACTATTCTGAATTTTTTAGTTATTGAATTATCCTATCATATTACTCTTTCATTAATGAAGAGTATTTCAAAGTCAGTAATTCAGAGTTATTTTCTTTTCGAACATCTGTAAAAAAAAAAAAAAAAAGAATCTAATAGCTGCTGAAATGAAAAAAATTGAAAAATCTTTTTAAAAAAGCATCATAATCGAAAATGGCATTAAACTTTACATTTTTATCCTGGGAAAGAAATCTCTCCAGAAAGGACAAGAAGTCCCATTTTGTCACTAGTGCATCCTTTGAGTGAGAAAGCAAAAGAGAGAAAGTGTGTATGAGTCGTTTTCTTTTTATATAGCTTATTACTACACCACCTAGTGAGTGTTAAGAGAAGTCTTCTGGCAGACTAAGTGGTGGTAATCCTTCAGGTTTATAATATGCAGCTGATTCTAAGACTAATTTAAAACATGATATTAATTTAAGTTTGGAATTGCTGGAGCAAGATAAGAAATTAGGGGGAAATTAAAAAAAATAAAAAAGGATGAAGCCGTTATTGAAAATCTTCAGGCAGAAATTCGAACTTTGGATGGTAAAATTAAGGAGATTTGTATCAATTCAAAGCCAACGTAGATTTAGAGCAAAGTCGTTTTGTGACGGAACTAAGGAACGAATTTGGTTTTTGAGCCAACGCCTGTAATCGCCTTGCTGATATTGAGGAATCTGTTCGAGAAACCAGTATTTCCCACGACATCAAAGCCAGTTCCTTAAGCCATTCAATGATCTCAACTCCCAAATCACAGTGTGCTACTTTTGCCGCTTTGCGGTATTAATCCTTTGTTTAAGAATTTTATATCACTGTTTAACAACTGCATTTTTAATTCCATCAAATCTAACAAAGCAACGCTAGCCCTCCCTCTTAAAGAGTTATCTTGTTGGATATCCTCTTCATCTAATCTCACATCTAATCTTAGAAGACGTCAATTACGAAGTAGCAGTAATTTTGAGGTGTGGCTTTTAGAATTCATGTAAATAAATAATAACAAGTTCTTCTAAATACGATCCCGATTTTGTGACTGTTAAACAATATCTTGCAGAAGTGAGGGCTGATTTATCCGAGTTAAGAACCTCGTATGGTATGGATTTTGTAGGAAGTTTCCCCTGGATTCAAATTCGTAAGGCCACATTATATTTGATAAAAAACTACTCCATAATTTAAGGCGGGGAAACCATTCACTCGGTAGGTGGCAGTTACTCTTCCTTAGGGGATGTATTTGAGAATTAAAAGCCATTCGCACACCGATGAAAAATAAGATGCTCCCCCGTGTATGTGGGAAAGATACTAAAAAAGTAATAAATCCGATGAAAAGGAAAATAAATTATAGAATTTTGCCATCAGCTCTAATGTGACACAGTGTAAATTTTGTGCATCATGTGGTCACCCCAAGGGGAAGTGTACGAAATATTCTACCTATGAGACTAGAGAGTGGCGAGATGTCGATATTTGAAATTATGCATCAGATGTTCCAGTGGCAAACATTAAAAATGGAAGATTGCTCTGAACTTAGAATAAATTATTTCTTTCCTGTAAACAATGTTCTTCTAAAGGACATATAACGCTTTAGCTGTCCGCTACCACTTTTTCACAAATGTCGATTTTCGTGCAGAAAGCGGATCACATCTTCATAAAGGTTTCTTAAAACCTGAACTTCTCATTGGACAATAAATAGTAAAATTATCTCGTATATCTTTACGTGCATTGTTCTCAATAAGCAACACACAAAACATATCAGGTTCCAGACTGAGTTTTGTAAGGCGCTTTCTGAGTGGTTAACAGATGTTAAAAAAACAATTTACCTGCTCACCACTACGTCCGAACAACGTCAACCCAGTTTTTGACCTGACGAAAAAACAATGCCGTCGGAGCCTGTCACGTGACTAAAAAAGATATAAATTAAAGGTACGAGCGACCCCAGTCAGTGAGAATTTACGACGACTAGAATTTGCTAGACGACTTCACGACGCTTGAATCATTACTGCAGTGAAGTACAAAGTTAGAACCTCAAGTTCTTTAACATGAAATAACTTCACTGAAATTCAAGCTACAATTTCGATGAAACATCTCACTCACCAATTTCTACAAGAAAACATTCAATTACGTTATTGAGTCTTAAACTTAAGTACAAACAATTACGAACAATACATTCAACTACGAGCAACAAAAACAAATAGAACATTCACTTCTCCAACTTCTTTGAAGCTGAAAGTTTATCGGCATATTTTCGGCTTTATAAGATTTTCTTTCAGTGAACATTTTGAACTACAGGATAATTCAACTTTTGTGAGCTCCGATAAAAAAATGTATTAGTAAAAACATTACCCCAGTCACTAACTCACATTATTATTGTTATTGTAAACTGTTGTCATTTATAGATATAAATATTGTACTTGTTAAGAAAAGTTATTTTCTTGTATTCTTTCTCCTGTTTGCTTTTTTGTTTTCTTGCACATTCGTAAAGTAAAAAATGTGTGGGTTGATTTATTCCGTCAATACCACTACAACGCCACTATGTGATATAATCATAAGAAAAACAAAAAGGGAATCTCTCTTTTTACTTGTGGGATTGTTGGGGACGTGCAGAATTTATTAATTATGCTTGAAATAATCAGATGGAATTTGTGTAGGTTGCGTGACTTTCTGCATCCACAACAAATAAACGAAATTTAAAATACGATTAAGAACAAGACATATTCAATTAGAAACTAATAAAACATTTATATACAATTCAAAACAATATACAAGCAGGATAATGGGTATATGTTATGTTGGCAAAAATATGTATGATGTTTTAGGTTTCAGAATATCTCTTTGTAAACATTCGTTCATTTGCAGTCCGTTTTAGATTTGTATTAGAATTGTCAATAAGTGTGTTTTTAGGAGTTCTTAAGGAGTGATCTACCTTTGACTGTAATGTTTTTAAGGTCGTTCGCACATGGATGTTTAAATAGGTAGTGAATATAATTCACTTTGGATAAGCAGTGTACGAGAATCGATGTTCACAGAGTTGGTTGATTTTAAATTGTGAGTGAGTCAGCGTTGATGTACCTTTGCGCGGTAAAATCGTGATTTCGAGTGACGTGGAGTATGTTGACAGTTTCTCCGTGGGAGTTCGTTACTAATATTTTTATTGCTGTAATGTAATTACAACAAATGTGGCACAAGGCCAAAAAGGGGGCTGGGGAAAAGGACGGTCATCACTTGTCTTAAAGTAAAACTTAGCTAGCCACAACCACTGACCCTATCATAAACAATATTCCTATCACCAAAACAACACATTTAACCATACCTTTCTTACTACATCCACCAAAATACTTCTTTGTCTCAATGAATTGAAAATCCTAACTAGTCCCCTTATGTACAAACATTGTCTGTGGGGGGAAGGGCATAAAAATAACAATATTTTTAAAAGATCCCCAATGAGTATATACAATATGACATAATATATTTACAAGAAACTAAACAAAAAGAGTGTTAGTAATAAAACCCCCCACAAACCTTATATGTGGCAGAAATATCAGTTAACCGGACGAAAATCGACGTGGGGCTTATGAAAAATAAAGGTAACACTCATTCCTCCAAGGCATTCACACAGGCATACACACATTCATACACAACAACAACTACGAAAAAACACACACGCGAAACGAAAGGCGCCCCGCATCCACCAGAGAACTGACATCACTGACCACCTAAACGAGGGAGGGGATGGGGAAATAAACTAAAAAAGGTGGGACAGAAATAAAAGGGGCCAATGAGCAAACACACCCTAGCTAAGTTTACAGAAAAGAAAAAACTAAAGATCAAAAATAAAACAGACCTACACTAAACTAATCTCGGGAAGGGTTGCCCATGTTCAACCCAGGTAAACAATATCCTGATGCCCCTTTTACACGGCACAAACGCGCAAGATTCACCCACCTTTTGCTGAATTCAGATGAGGTGAGCCGCCGCTTTCCGTCCTAATTTTGACTTTAAGCATCAGCTTAAAGTACAAGATCAGTTGGGAAGAAGTGAACTTCAGGCCATCATAGAATCCCTTCTGACGCGTCGTCCAAATCACGACTCTCAAAACCCCTAGTAAGCAACAGAACACATAGTGTTCAGCCTTCGTCAATTGCGGCACCACATTGCTACAAACAGAGCTAGCTTCAAGGACAAAAAACTTTCCCCGCAACATGCGGACCATGAGGCCTTCAACAAACTTGCACAACGGCACTACCGCCTTGCACTGAAAAAAGGCGTGACCAATGGTCTAGACTTCCCCAGTACAGCGACGACAGTTTGGATATTTCTTCAAGCCTGCTGAACTAACTAACAATTGATACAATGCCTTACGAGACAACGCCTGGGCGTCGGAGAGGCCATCCGTCGTCCGTAAGAGGAGCTTCAAAGCACTACGACATTCGCGGTAGAAGGCGCACTCGGCACGAGGTCTACGGCCGGCCTCCTCCTCGCACGAGTGCACACTTCTCAGGGATGGGAAATATTTTCGGACATCTTCTTTCCAAAAGGTGCCCACCTCATCCAATCCGCGACACATTCGGTCTAGAAAGGTAATGCGAAGCATATATTGACGAATCTCAATGCTAGGCATACCCAGACCGCCCTCAGAGGGATGAAGGCAACAGATCTCGCGAGTTACCATAGGGGCCTTGTCTCTCCACAAGAAAGAGAACAAGGTCCGGACTAATGACATTAGTCTGGCATACGGGAGCGGAAGCACAGAAAGTCGGTAAAGGAGGATCGGATATATGTGTGAAACACATACCTCCGCCCTTCCCTTCAGGGAAAGTCTCCTCCGAGACCACAGATTAACCGCGATCTCGGCCTTCCCTTGCACCTCCGACCAATTCATTTCCAACTGGAGATCAGGACCGAACCAGACGCCGAGTATCTTGATCGGCCCATCCGTCCAGAGGAAAGGTCCGGGAAGAGAAACTCCCTTCCACGCACCCAACCGCAAGCCCACAGACTTATCGCGGTTGATCTTGGCCCCTGTCACCATCTCATACCCACTGATCTCTTTGCTGACTTCGTCAATCTCGGCTCTGCTCGACACAAGAACCGAAACGTCGTCAGCATAGGCAGAATACCTGGCTGAGGTGGAAGCCCCAGGCAGGGAAATTCCGCGCAGGACCGGATTCGCCTTCAACTTGCGAATGAATGGTTCCAACGCAAGAACGTAAAGCAGAGGCGAGAGCGGACAACCTTGACGAATGGAGCGAGACAATACGAAAGGCTTCGATCTTACCCCATTCACTTCCACCAGCGCACCGGGGGTCGCATACAAAAGTCGGATCCAGGAGCGAAAGTCGGCTCTGAAACCGGCCGCCGAAAGGACAGCCTCCAGAAATCGATGGTCAACCCTATCAAAGGCCTTGGACTGATCTAAATTGATCAGCGCGGCTTCACTGTCGACTTGTTCTAAGATCAAGCGTACCATATGAAGGTTATCCTGAATAGTCCTCCCCTTCACAGCACAAGTCTGTTCAGGGCCAATCAGACTAGACAGGACAAGCTGCAAACGGTTGGCTAGGATCTTCGCCAAAATCTTTAAGTCAGTGTTTAACATCGTTAAAGGGCGAAAGTTCCCTAACCCATCCCCACCGTCCTTGTCCTTACGCAGCAACTTGATCACACCCCTGGTGAAGCGTTGGGGTAAAGACCCCTGCTTCATCCAGTGGTTGTAAATCAGTTCCAGCAAAGGAACAAAAACGTGCGACAACCTCAAGTACACTTCGTAGGGAAGACCATCTAATCCCGGAGACTTATCCAGGCCAACCTGCTTCAGCGCTTCCCAGATCTCCGACTCTGTAATGGGACCCTCGCACCTAGCCGCTTCAGCTGCCGAAAGGCAGGGAAAGTCAGCTAAATAGGCGTCGAACTGAGCAGAGCTCAGACCGGGCTCCCTGGTGAAAAGTTCCTGAAAGTAGTCCCGAAAGACCTCACATATGCCCGCGTTTGTAGTCACGGTCCGCTTATCCGGCAACGTGACGCATGCAATATGTCGCCTAGACGCGCTTCGATTCTCCTCTGCACGCAGTTCAGCGGCCATATTCGTTGCCTCAGAAGACATTCTTTTTAACCTAGCCCTAACTACCAGAGCTTGATCCTTCTTGATAAGCAAGGAGGACAACTCTGCCTTAGCTAAAGCTATGTCCCCACTAACACGGGATTTCACTGCCCGATCGACTTTATCTTCTAAAGCAGTTTGCGCCGCTAATCTATCTAGATTGAGTCGACGACTAAAATCGGCAGCAAACGATCGGATTTTAGATTTTAATTTGCCCCACCAGGCATTTCCCACAACCGCACCCGTCAATTCCCTTTGTATCATTAGTAAAAGCTGGTCCCGGAAACCCTGATCACCAAAAAGGGAACAGTTCAATTTCCAGTAACCAGCCAATCTAACCTTAGGCTTATCTAAGTTTACACGGACCCGGACAAGCCTATGATCCGTATAAACTATATAATGGAAACTTGGACACCCTAAGAGCCCTACGTCGACTCTCCTAACTAAGACCCGGTCCAGGTAGCTCGCAAGCGTCCCGGGAGCCGAGTTGCCACTAGTTGTCCAAGTCCATGCTACCTCCCGAGGGTGTTCATTCCGGAACTTATCGACAAGATCAAACTCATCGATAAAGTCCCGAAACGGTTTCACATCCGGGTTGTTAGTACCTTGTTTTTGCCCTATACGATCTATATTGGGGTCAAGGACGGCATTCCAATCCCCCGCTCAAACTACCCGACGAGACGTCGTCAAGAACGGCGCGATCTGCCGAAACAAAGCAGGCCGCTCGGAATGGGTATTGGGCGCATAAACCCCAATGAGACGTAGAACCTTATCCTTTATGGTAACATCCAGCACGCAAAGTCTGCCCGCCGGATCCGCGAAGACAAGGGTACAAGCAGCCTTCAAAGACTTGCTAACTAGCCAAGAGACACCCCTCGAACGACCATCAAAACAGGCTGAATAAACGGCGAACCCCCTAGACAGTATGTCCTCACGATCATGAGAAGAAAATCGGGTCTCTTGTATGCAACATACATTCACCCCGAGGCGCTGAAGATCACGAGTGAGCCTCGCCCTGCGAGACTCGGACCTCAGGCCCCGGACATTTAAGCTAGCTAACCAGAGTGCCATTGTCAAGCCGATTAGGGTTGTCCTTCAGGATAGAACATGGCTGGGGTGAGGACACCGACAGCTTGTCCCATCGAACCAGATATCATCTCAGTATCAAGAGTATCATCCTGAGACAAGCCACCGATGTCCGCAGGATAGGTTAGTTTAAGGGCTCTATAAAGGGATGGGTGAACAAAAAGAGGGACCCTCCCTTTACATTTCTTGGATTCATCTAAATTTTCCTCAAGAAGGACGGCAGCTGGGGGCACCACTTTCAAGGAGGCCTTAGCCTCCTCTATCATGCCCCAAATCTCCCGCGTACCCGGGCCAGTTCTAACTACAGTTAGCAGAGTTCGGGCCTTCATGAAATTTTCCGGCACCTCTACATCAACACCATTGATGTGCCGGAAATTCCATAATATTTTCAAGGGCTTCGGGTTTTTGGTTTGCCCGAAGACCCTTTCTGCCTGTTCCCGGGATACGGGGCAGACGTCTTCCCCTGGGAGGTATGGTGGTTTAATTTTCTTTTTCTTTTTATCGGTAGCAGTTTGAGAATCCGGGCTTCTGACCCTTTTCTTATTTGGAGACTGAATAGGTGTTGGAATCGGAGTTGTAATGGGTGTAGAGGAGGGTGTCATGCCAGAAGGCGTCCTCACAGGCGAAGGTTTTGAAGAAAGATATTTTTTCGGAGAATTTGTCAGAGATTTTGGAGCAGATGGTACAGTAAAAGTGTCTTTTTTTGATGAAGGGGAAGACGGGGCAGAGGATAGGGGGCCCGGTGCCCCCAGCGATTTCTTATTTTTCCCCCGCTTAGTCTCAAGTTTTTCTTTTAATTTTTTTAAGTCCAATATTTTTCGCCAGCTTGGCTCATTTAATTTTTGAGTATCAGAGGCATTTTTTTCGTAAGACGCCGAGGCGTCGCCCTCGGAGCTGGTCGAGGGAATGGGGCTGTAGGTGACTTTGTCCCCGGTGTCATGTTGGGACTGAAGAACCGCTGTTTGGGTCTTCCCCTTGCCCCTAACTACGAGGCGCCATTCCCCCTCCTCCTTCTCCTTATCCACACTTGTGGCAGGCGTCGGTTTCGGGGGTAATGTGGGTCTGGGCCCAACCGGGGGATTTTCCTCACCGGTCCGCCTCGCAGCTAGGCCCACTACAGGCGCCGCGGATTTTAGCTTCTCGGCCAAGGGGGGATTTTGGTCGCCAGCGACCGGAACTCCAGGGGCTTTCTTTCCTGGGCAGGAGGAGGAAAGGTGACCAGTCTCTCCACACCTCCAGTAAGTTGGTCTTCTACCGGTCACTATGACCGGCATTTTCCGGTCGCCATACTCCAAACAGTTGGGGACGGACTTGAAGGCCTTCTGGTCGAGCATTATATCAAAAGTCCATCCCCCGTTCAAATTGTCGGAGAGAGCCCCTAAAATTTGGCCGAACTGCATAAAAAATGCAGCCAGAAGCTCTCCCGAAATTTGAGGAGGAACTTCGAAGACGGCTACCCTGGTCCGCCTGCGGCCTTCATATTCTGTTCTGATGATATAATCTTTGGTTATCAATTCCTTTTTCGCCATGTCCAGGCAATCTTCTGGGGTGGGTAGCAGAATGTCCCACATGAAGAAACCTGTACCCTTAATTACTCTTTGGGGTTTTATCCCCAGGGACAAAAGTGATTTAATCACAGTGTCTTTTGTGGAGCGACAAATCTTTCTAGTTTTCTTATCCACCACAAAAACGGTCACCATTCTTTTTGCGAACACATCTATTTCCTGGACAATATCGACGAACCCATCTTTATTAACAAGATGGGCGTACCCCTTCGCCTTATCCAAGAAATCCGCCATGTTCAAGATACAACTTGGGGGGGACTTCCAACATGAGGGCAATTCCTCGGCGGTCTTACTTTGTGCCTCCTTTGGCACTTCTGCATTTTTGCTAGTATCTCCTTTTTTGGAGACACTAGGGACTTTTTTTCAAAATAGGGCTAGTATTAGCCTGCTTTTTCGTAGCTTTATCCGGCGGGTCTGCTTTCGCCGCCGAACCAAAAAGGTCTTTTTTTACATTTGACCGACTGTCTTCGTCGGCCATGGTGTAATAGTGTGGAGACTTTCAACTGCGGGTCCAAATTTTTTGTGGAAAGGAGTTGGGAGAGGGTAGAAAAAAAATAAAGAAATTAAACAAATAAAGAAAAAGCCTGGATGAACCAGTAAATAAAAATAGCAAAGACAAAAATAAATAAAAGTAAAAAAAAAACAAACTAGCACAAACAGAAAGAAATAAAAAGGTAAGATTAAAAAATAAAGATGGCGCTCAAAGGCTGCCGAAAATAAAAGAAAAAAAAAACAAAAACTCCTTTTTTTTTTTAAAAATTCAAATAAAATGTACAGAAAGAAAAAGAAAAGAAAAAGTCTGGTTTGTAACCAGAAGAAAAAAAATAAAAGTTTGCGGCCGAAGCCGGTAAAGAAAATAAACTAAAAAACAAAAGAAAAACAAACTAGTCAAACCAAAAAGAAAAGAATGCGACCGAAGTCGCTAATAAAAAGAAAGTGGATATAAAAAAAATAAAAACGAAATAAAAAATAAAGCTTTCTTTTTCTTTTTTTCTTAAAAAGTACTTATTTTTAAAAAAAAAAAAAATAAAAAAAAAAAAAAAATTATGTGGGCCGAAGCCCCCCAAAAATAAAAACAAACAAAAGGAATGGAAGAATAAAAAATGAAAAATTAAATAACTTAGCAAAATGTCTTGGTGTGTTCAAAGAATATCGTTATTCCGAAAAAGATCGCCAAACAAATCCTCGTGGGCAAAAAAAACAGGTTCGTCGCTCTGCAACACAAGAAAGACAATTAGACGAGTCTAAAAAACACCGGTCACAAAAAGACGGAGGGTCCGAACTCTAACTGTCGCGAAGCTCACAATATTTATTTATACAAATGTGTATAAAATGTGGCACAAGGCCTAAAAAGGGGATGGGGAATGACGGTCTTCTTCTGTCTTAAATCTAAACTTAGCTAGTCCCAGACACGGACCCAAACAAACTAACAATATTCCAATCACCAAAACAACACATTCAAACCTACCTTTCTTACTACGTCCACCATAATGCCTCAAATTCTCTATGAAGTCCTAACTAGTCCCCTTATGTACAAAAATTGTCTGTGGGGGGAGGGTCAATAAAACAACAACTTTTAAAAGATCCCCAAATGAGTATATACAATATGACTTAAGTATTTACAATAAGAACTAAACAAAACTGTGTTAGTAGTAAAACCCCCCACAAACCATAAATGTGGCAGCAAAATCAGTTAACTAGACGAAATCAATGCGGGGCTAAGAAAAATAAGAAAAAAAAACATTCATTCCTCCAAGCATTCACACAGACACACACACATTCATACACCACAACAAATACGAAAAAGCACACACACGAAACGAAAGGCGCCCCGCATCCACCAGAGAACTGAAGTCACTGACCACCTAACGAGGGAGGGGATGGGGAATTAAAACAAAAGGAAAATAGGGACAGAAATAAAAGGGACCAATGCGCATGCATACCCTAGCTAAGTTTACTAGAAAAAAGGGAAAACTAAAGATTCAAAAATCGAAAACCTAGTCTAACCTAAAATCTGGGTGGGTTGCCTATGTTCAACCCTGTTAGGACAAAATTCTGTACCTAACCGACATCCAAGTGCCACTCTAGGTCAGCCCCTTTCACTCTACACATTCGCGCAAGATTCACCCACCTTTTGCCGAATTCCGATGAAGGGAGCCGCCGCCTTTCCGTCCTAATCTTGACTTTAAGCTGATGCTCAAAGAACAAGATCAGTTGGGAAGAGGTGAACTTCTCGCCCTCATGGAATCCCTTCTGACGCGTCGTCCAAATCACGACTCTCATAATCCCTAGTAAGCAACAGAACACATAGTGTTCAGCCTTCGTCAATTGCGGCACCACATTGCTACAAACAGAACTGGCTTCCAGGACAAAGAACTTTCCCTGCAGCATGCGAACCATGAGGCCTTCAACAAACTTGCACAACGGCACTACCGTCTTGCACTGAAAAAAGGCGTGACCAATGGTCTCGACTTCGCCAGTACAGCGACGACAGTTTGGATATTTCTCCAAACCTGCTGAACAAAGTCTCTTGCCGACCCAGAGGGCCCCACGAATCATCAGCCAGGTGAGTGATGCCTCATCATTATTGAGACATTTCAACCCAGGCGCCCAAGGCCATATCGAGCGAGCCTCCTGCTTCGTAAGACCGAGCTCGTCGATCAGACCATCTTGAACGGACCCCCTAACTAACAACTGATACAATGCCTTACGAGACAACGCCTGGGCGTCGGAGAGGCCATCCGTCGTCCGCAAGAGGAGCTTCAAAGCACTACGACATTCGCGGTAGAAGGAGCACTCGGCACGAGGTGTACGGCCAGCCTCCACCTCGCACGAGTGCACACTTCTCAGGGATGGGAAATGTTTTCGGACATCTTCTTTCCAAAAGGTGCCCACCTCATCCAATCCGCGACACATTCGGTCTAGAAAGGTAATGCGAAGCATATATTGACGAATCTCAATGCTAGGCATACCCAGACCGCCCTCAGAGGGATGAAGGCAACAGATCTCGCGACACACCATAGGGGCCTTGTCTCTCCACAAGAAAGAGAACAAGGTCCGGACTAATGACATTAGTCTGGCATACGGGAGTGGAAGCACAGACAGTCGGTAAAGGAGGATCGGATATATGTGTGAAACACATACCTCCGCCCTTCCCTTCAGGGAAAGTCTCCTCCGAGACCACAGTTTACCCGCGATCTCGGCCTTCCCTTGCACCTCCGACCAATTCATTTCCAACTGGAGATCAGGACCGAACCAGACGCCGAGTATCTTGATCGGCCCATCCGTCCAGAGGAAAGGTCCGGGAAGAGAAACTCCCTTCCACGCACCCAACCGCAAGCCCACAGACTTATCGCGGTTGATCTTGGCCCCTGTCACCATCTCATACCCACTGATCTCTTTGCTGACTTCGTCAATCTCGGCTCTGCTCGACACAAGAACCGAAACGTCGTCAGCATAGGCAGAATACCTGGCTGAGGTGGAAGCCCCAGGCAGGGAAATTCCGCGCAGGACCGGATTCGCCTTCAACTTGCGAAGGAATGGTTCCAACGCAAGAACGTAAAGCAGAGGCGAGAGCGGACAACCTTGACGAATGGAGCGAGACAATACGAAAGGCTTCGATCTTACCCCATTCACTTCCACCAGCGCACCGGGGGTCGCATACAAAAGTCGGATCCAGGAGCGAAAGTCGGCTCTGAAACCGGCCGCCGAAAGGACAGCCTCCAGAAATCGATTCAGGGCCAATCAGACTAGACAGGACAAGCTGCAAACGGTTGGCTAGGATCTTCGCCAAAATCTTTAAGTCAGTGTTTAACATCGTTAAAGGGCGAAAGTTCCCTAACCCATCCCCACCGTCCTTGTCCTTACGCAGCAACTTGATCACACCCCTGGTGAAGCGTTGGGGTAAAGACCCCTGCTTCATCCAGTGGTTGTAAATCAGTTCCAGCAAAGGAACAAAAACGTGCGACAACCTCAAGTACACTTCGTAGGGAAGACCATCTAATCCCGGAGACTTATCCAGGCCAACCTGCTTCAGCGCTTCCCAGATCTCCGACTCTGTAATGGGACCCTCGCACCTAGCCGCTTCAGCTGCCGAAAGGCAGGGAAAGTCAGCTAAATAGGCGTCGAACTGAGCAGAGCTCAGACCGGGCTCCCTGGTGAAAAGATCCTGAAAGTAGTCCCGAAACACCTCACATATGCCCGCGTTTGTAGTCACGGTCCGCTTATCCGGCAACGTGACGCATGCGATATGTCGCTTAGACGCGCTTCGATTTTCCTCTGCACGCAGTTCAGCGGCCATATTCGTTGCCTCAGAAGACATTCTTTTTAACCTAGCCCTAACTACCAGAGCTTGATCCTTCTTGATAAGCAAGGAGGACAACTCTGCCTTAGCTAAAGCTATGTCCCCACTAACACGGGATTTCACTGCCCGATCGACTTTACCTTCTAAAGCAGTTTGCGCCGCTAATCTATCTAGATTGAGTCGACGACTAAAATCGGCAGCAAACGTTCGAATTTGAGATTTTAATTTGCCCCACCAGGCATTTCCCAAAACCGCACCCGTCAGTTCCCTTTGTATCATTAGTAAAAGCTGGTTCCGAAAACCCTGATCACCAAAAAGGGAACAGTTCAATTTCCAGTAACCAGCCAATCTAACCTTAGGCTTATCTAAGTTTACACGGACCCGGACAAGCCTATGATCCGTATAAACTATATAATGGAAACTTGGACACCCTAAGAGCCCTACGTCGACTCTCCTAACTAAGACTCGGTCCAGGTAGCTCGCAAGCGTCCCGGGAGCCGAGTTGCCACTAGTTGTCCAAGTCCATGCTAACTCCCGAGGGTGTTCATTCCGGAACTTATCGACAAGATCAAACTCATCGATAAAGTCCCGAAACGCTTTCACATCCGGGTTGTTAGTACCTTGTTTTGGCCCTATACGATCTATATCGGGGTCAAGGACGGCATTCCAATCCCCCGCTAAAACTACCCGACGAGACGTCGTCAAGAACGGCGCGATCTGCCGAAACAAAGCAGGCCGCTCGGAATGGGTATTGGGCGCATAAACCCCAATGAGACGTAGAACCTTATCCTTTATGGTAACATCCAGCACGCAAAGTCTGCCCGCCGGATCCGCGAAGACAAGGGTACAAGCAGCCTTCAAAGACCTGCTCACTAGCCAAGAGACACCCCTCGAACGACCATCAAAACAGGCTGAATAAAGGGCAAACCCCTTAGACAGTATGTCCTCACGATCATGAGAAGAAAACCGGGTCTCTTGTATACAACATACATTCACCCCGAGGCGCTGAAGGTCACGAGTGAGCCTCGCCCTGCGAGACTCGGACCTCAGGCCCCGGACATTCAACGTAGCTAACCAGAGAGACATTGTCAATCGAATTAGGGTTGTCCTTCAGGATAGAACATGGCTGGGGTGAGGACACCGACAGCTTGTCCCATCGAACCTGACATCATCTCAGTATCGAGAGTATCACTCTGAGACAAGCTACCGATGTCCGCGGGATAAGTTAACTTAAGAGCCCTATAAAGGGATGGGTGAACATAAAGAGGGACCCTCCCTTTACACTTTTTAGTTTCGTCTAAGTTTTCCTCAAGGAGAACTACTGCTGGGGGCACCACTTTCAAGGAGGCCTTAGCCTCCTCTATCATGCCCCATATCTCCCGCGTACCCGGGCCAGTTCTCACCACGGTTAGTTGATTTCGGGCCTCAAAATTTTCCGGCACCTCCACATCTACACCCTTGATGTGCCGGAAGTTCCAGAGAACTTTTAAGGGCATCGGGTTCTTAGTTTGCCCGAAGACCCTGTCAGCCTGATCCCGGGATACGCGGCAGACGTCTTCCCCCGGGAGATATGGTGGTTTTATTTTCTTTTTTTTCTTGTCCGTAGCTGATTGAGTATCCGGACTTCTGTTTCTTTTTTTCTGAGGAGAGTGAGTGGGTGTATGCATAGGAGTGTCTCTCGGTGTAGTTGATGGAGTCATGCCGGAAGGTGTCTTTACGGGTGAAGGTTTGGAGGAACGAAGAGATTTCACTGGAGAGTTTGTCAAAGATTTAGGCGGAGGTGGTTTTGTGAATTTATATTTAAGTGATGGAGGGGAAGACGGGGCAGAGGATAGGGGGCCCGGTACCCCCAGCGATTTTTTATTTTTAGCCCGCTTGGCCTCCACTTTTTCTTTCAACATTTTTAGGTCCAAAATTTTCTGCCAGCTTGGTTCATTCAATTTTTGGGCTGCAGTAGCAGTTTCAGCATAAGACACCGAGGCGTCGCCCTCAGAGCTGGTAGAGGGAATGGGGCTGTAGGTGACAATGTCCCCGGGGTCATGCTGGGACTGAGGAACCGCTGTTTGGGTCTTCCCCTTGCCCCTAACCACGAGGCGCCATTCCCCCTCATCCTTCTCCTTAACCACACTTGTGGCAGGCGTCGGATTTGAGGGTAATGTGGGTCTGGACCCAACCGAGGTATTTTCCCCAACAGTACGCCTCGCAGCTAGGCCCACTACAGGCGCCGCGGATTTTACTTTCTCGGCCAAGGGGGTATTTTGGTCTACTGTGACCGGAACTCCAGGGGCCTTCTTCCCTGGGCAGGAGGAGGAAAGGTGACCAGTCTCTCCACACCTCCAGCAAGTTGGTCTCCTACCGGTCACTATGACCGGCATTTTCCGGTCACCAAACACCAAACAGTTGGGGACAGACTTGAAGGCCTCTTGATCAAGCATGATATCAAAAGTCCATCCCCCGTTCAAATTGTCGGAGAGAGCCCCTAAAATTTGGCCGTACTGCATAAAAAATGCAGCCAGAAGCTCTCCCGAAATTTGAGGAGGAACCTCGAACACGGCCACCCTGGTCCGTCTTCGGCCTTCATATTCCGTTCTTAGTATTAGATCTTTTGTGATCAATTCTTTTTTTGCCATGGCTAGGCAATCTTCTGGTGTGGGCAGCAGAATGTCCCACATGAAGAACCCTCTACCTTTAATTACTCTTTGGGGTTTTATCCCCAGGGACAAAAGTGATTTAATCACTGTGTCTTTAGTGGAGCGACAAATCTTTTTGGTTTTTTTGTCCACCACAAAAACGGTCACCATTCTTTTTGTGAACACATCGAGCTCCTGGACAACATCGACGAACCCATCTTTATTTACAAGATGGGCGTAACTTTTCGCCTTATCCAGGAAATCCGCCATGTTCAGAATACAACTTGGTGGGGACTTCCAGCATGAGGGCAATTCCTCGGCTGTCTTTTGTGCCTCCTTTGGCACCTCAAAATTCTTATTACTAGCTTCTCCCTTCTTGGAGCTACTAGTACGGTCAGCTTTGGGGCTACCATCAGCCCGCTTCTTGGCAGCATTATCAGGGGGGTTGGCTTTAGCAGCCGTCCCAAAAAGGTCCTTTTTTATATTGGCCCGACTGGCACCGTCGGCCATATTGAAAAACGTGGAGACTACCACCTGCGGGTCTTTTTAAATGTAATCACCAAATTTGGGGAAAGGAGTTTTGGGAGGGAAAAAAAAAAATTAAACAAATAAGCCTGGATGTACCAGTAAATTAAAAGAAGAGAAATAAAGACAATAAACTTTTTTTTTTAAAAAAAATAAATAAACTGGGAAAATTAAAAGACAAAAAAAATTAAACAGGAAAAAAAAATCTAAATGGCGCCCAAAGGCAGCCGAAAGCAAAAAACAAAAACAGAAACTCCTCTCTCTTTTTTTTAAAAATTCACGAAAATGTACAAAAAGAAAAAGAAAGGAAAAGAAAAAGTCTGGTTTACAACCAGAAAAAAAAATAAAGGTTTGCGGCCAAAGCCGCTAAAGAAAATAAAAATGCAAAAGAAAAAACAAACTAGTTAAATCAAAAACGAGACGAGAGAATGCGACCGAAGTCGCTAATAAAAAGGAAAAAAAATAAAGTTTTCTTTTTCTTTTCAAAAACTGTACTGACTTTTTTTACAAAAGCAACTAGAAAGAAATAAACAATAAAAAAGAAATCAAAAAAGAAATCGTCCGGTAAGACTTTGTCAAACCGGACTAAAATAAAAAATTATGAGGGCCGAAGCCCCAAAAATAAAACAAACAAAAAGAAATAGAAGAATAAAATCAAAAAAAAATAAAACTTAAAGAATAACTTATCAGAAAAAATCCTCAGAAGTTCGTCCAAAAAGTTCTTGAAGCACTGAAAGGAAAATCGTTAGCAGCAAAAAAAAGGTTCGTCGTAAGTCAAAAATATCAAACAAAAGGTCAAAAACCGTCGCGAAGCTCACAATATTTATTTATACAAATGTGTATAAAATGTGGCACAAGGCCTAAAAAGGGGATGGGGAATGACGGTCTTCTTCTGTCTTAAATCTAAACTTAGCTAGTCCCAGACACGGACCCAAACAAACTAACAATATTCCAATCACCAAAACAACACATTCAAACCTACCTTTCTTACTACGTCCACCATAATGCCTCAAATTCTCTATGAAGTCCTAACTAGTCCCCTTATGTACAAAAATTGTCTGTGGGGGGAGGGTCAATAAAACAACAACTTTTAAAAGATCCCCAAATGAGTATATACAATATGACTTAAGTATTTACAATAAGAACTAAACAAAACTGTGTTAGTAGTAAAACCCCCCACAAACCATAAATGTGGCAGCAAAATCAGTTAACTAGACGAAATCAATGCGGGGCTAAGAAAAATAAGAAAAAAAAACATTCATTCCTCCAAGCATTCACACAGACACACACACATTCATACACAACAACAAATACGAAAAAGCACACACACGAAACGAAAGGCGCCCCGCATCCACCAGAGAACTGAAGTCACTGACCACCTAACGAGGGAGGGGATGGGGAATTAAAACAAAAGGAAAATAGGGACAGAAATAAAAGGGACCAATGCGCATGCATACCCTAGCTAAGTTTACTAGAAAAAAGGGAAAACTAAAGATTCAAAAATCGAAAACCTAGTCTAACCTAAAATCTGGGTGGGTTGCCTATGTTCAACCCTGTTAGGACAAAATTCTGTACCTAACCGACATCCAAGTGCCACTCTAGGTCAGCCCCTTTCACTCTACACATTCGCGCAAGATTCACCCACCTTTTGCCGAATTCCGATGAAGGGAGCCGCCGCCTTTCCGTCCTAATCTTGACTTTAAGCTGATGCTCAAAGAACAAGATCAGTTGGGAAGAGGTGAACTTCTCGCCCTCATGGAATCCCTTCTGACGCGTCGTCCAAATCACGACTCTCATAATCCCTAGTAAGCAACAGAACACATAGTGTTCAGCCTTCGTCAATTGCGGCACCACATTGCTACAAACAGAACTGGCTTCCAGGACAAAGAACTTTCCCTGCAGCATGCGAACCATGAGGCCTTCAACAAACTTGCACAACGGCACTACCGTCTTGCACTGAAAAAAGGCGTGACCAATGGTCTCGACTTCGCCAGTACAGCGACGACAGTTTGGATATTTCTCCAAACCTGCTGAACAAAGTCTCTTGCCGACCCAGAGGGCCCCACGAATCATCAGCCAGGTGAGTGATGCCTCATCGTTATTGAGACATTTCAACCCAGGCGCCCAAGGCCATATCGAGCGAGCCTCCTGCTTCGTAAGACCGAGCTCGTCGATCAGACCATCTTGAACGGACCCCCTAACTAACAACTGATACAATGCCTTACGAGACAACGCCTGGGCGTCGGAGAGGCCATCCGTCGTCCGCAAGAGGAGCTTCAAAGCACTACGACATTCGCGGTAGAAGGAGCACTCGGCACGAGGTGTACGGCCAGCCTCCACCTCGCACGAGTGCACACTTCTCAGGGATGGGAAATGTTTTCGGACATCTTCTTTCCAAAAGGTGCCCACCTCATCCAATCCGCGACACATTCGGTCTAGAAAGGTAATGCGAAGCATATATTGACGAATCTCAATGCTAGGCATACCCAGACCGCCCTCAGAGGGATGAAGGCAACAGATCTCGCGACACACCATAGGGGCCTTGTCTCTCCACAAGAAAGAGAACAAGGTCCGGACTAATGACATTAGTCTGGCATACGGGAGCGGAAGCACAGAAAGTCGGTAAAGGAGGATCGGATATATGTGTGAAACACATACCTCCGCCCTTCCCTTCAGGGAAAGTCTCCTCCGAGACCACAGTTTACCCGCGATCTCGGCCTTCCCTTGCACCTCCGACCAATTCATTTCCAACTGGAGATCAGGACCGAACCAGACGCCGAGTATCTTGATCGGCCCATCCGTCCAGAGGAAAGGTCCGGGAAGAGAAACTCCCTTCCACGCACCCAACCGCAAGCCCAAAGACTTATCGCGGTTGATCTTGGCCCCTGTCACCATCTCATACCCACTGATCTCTTTGCTGACGACGTCAATCTCGGCTCTGCTCGACACAAGAACCGAAACGTCGTCAGCATAGGCAGAATACCTGGCTGAGGTGGAAGCCCCAGGCAGGGAAATTCCGCGCAGGACCGGATTCGCCTTTAACTTGCGAAGGAAAGGTTCCAACGCAAGAACGTAAAGCAGAGGCGAGAGCGGACAACCTTGACGAATGGAGCGAGACAATACGAAAGGCTTCGATCTTACCCCATTCACTTCCACCAGCGCACCGGGAGTCGCATACAAAAGTCGGATCCAGGAGCGAAAGTCGGCTCTGAAACCGGCCGCCGAAAGGACAGCCTCCAGAAATCGATGGTCAACCCTATCGAAGGCCTTGGACTGATCTAAATTGATCAGCGCGGCTTCACTGTCGACTTGTTCTAAGATCAAGCGTACCATATGAAGGTTATCCTGAATAGTCCTCCCCTTCACAGCACAAGTCTGTTCAGGGCCAATCAGACTAGACAGGACAAGCTGCAAACGGTTGGCTAAGATCTTCGCCAAAATCTTTAAGTCAGTGTTTAACATCGTTAAAGGGCGAAAGTTCCCTAACCCATCCCCACCGTCCTTGTCCTTACGCAGCAACTTGATCACACCCCTGGTGAAGCGTTGGGGTAAAGACCCCTGCTTCATCCAGTGGTTGTAAATCAGTTCCAGCAAAGGAACAAAAACGTGCGACAACCTCAAGTACACTTCGTAGGGAAGACCATCTAATCCCGGAGACTTATCCAGGCCAACCTGCTTCAGCGCTTCCCAGATCTCCGACTCTGTAATGGGACCCTCGCACCTAGCCGCTTCAGCTGCCGAAAGGCAGGGAAAGTCAGCTAAATAGGCGTCGAACTGAGCAGAGCTCAGACCGGGCTCCCTGGTGAAAAGATCCTGAAAATAGTCCCGAAACACCTCACATATGCCCGCGTTTGTAGTCACGGTCCGCTTATCCGGCAACGTGACGCATGCGATATGTCGCTTAGACGCGCTTCGATTTTCCTCTGCACGCAGTTCAGCGGCCATATTCGTTGCCTCAGAAGACATTCTTTTTAACCTAGCCCTAACTACCAGAGCTTGATCCTTCTTGATAAGCAAGGAGGACAACTCTGCCTTAGCTAAAGCTATGTCCCCACTAACACGGGATTTCACTGCCCGATCGACTTTATCTTCTAAAGCAGTTTGCGCCGCTAATCTATCTAGATTGAGTCGACGACTAAAATCGGCAGCAAACGTTCGAATTTGAGATTTTAATTTGCCCCACCAGGCATTTCCCACAACCGCACCCGTCAGTTCCCTTTGTATCATTAGTAAAAGCTGGTCCCGGAAACCCTGATCACCAAAAAGGGAACAGTTCAATTTCCAGTAACCAGCCAATCTAACCTTAGGCTTATCTAAGTTTACACGGACCCGGACAAGCCTATGATCCGTATAAACTATATAATGGAAACTTGGACACCCTAAGAGCCCTACGTCGACTCTCCTAACTAAGACCCGGTCCAGGTAGCTCGCAAGCGTCCCGGGAGCCGAGTTGCCACTAGTTGTCCAAGTCCATGCTACCTCCCGAGGGTGTTCATTCCGGAACTTATCGACAAGATCAAACTCATCGATAAAGTCCCGAAACGGTTTCACATCCGGGTTGTTAGTACCTTGTTTTTGCCCTATACGATCTATATCGGGGTCAAGGACGGCATTCCAATCCCCCGCTAAAACTACCCGACGAGACGTCGTCAAGAACGGCGCGATCTGCCGAAACAAAGCAGGCCGCTCGGAATGGGTATTGGGCGCATAAACCCCAATGAGACGTAGAACCTTATCCTTTATGGTAACATCCAGCACGCAAAGTCTGCCCGCCGGATCCGCGAAGACAAGGGAACAAGCAGCCTTCAAAGACCTGCTCACTAGCCAAGAGACACCCCTCGAACGACCATCAAAACAGGCTGAATAAAGGGCAAACCCCTTAGACAGTATGTCCTCACGATCATGAGAAGAAAACCGGGTCTCTTGTATACAACATACATTCACCCCGAGGCGCTGAAGGTCACGAGTGAGCCTCGCCCTGCGAGACTCGGACCTCAGGCCCCGGACATTCAACGTAGCTAACCAGAGAGACATTGTCAATCGAATTAGGGTTGTCCTTCAGGATAGAACATGGCTGGGGTGAGGACACCGACAGCTTGTCCCATCGAACCTGACATCATCTCAGTATCGAGAGTATCACTCTGAGACAAGCTACCGATGTCCGCGGGATAAGTTAACTTAAGAGCCCTATAAAGGGATGGGTGAACATAAAGAGGGACCCTCCCTTTACACTTTTTAGTTTCGTCTAAGTTTTCCTCAAGGAGAACTACTGCTGGGGGCACCACTTTCAAGGAGGCCTTAGCCTCCTCTATCATGCCCCATATCTCCCGCGTACCCGGGCCAGTTCTCACCACGGTTAGTTGATTTCGGGCCTCAAAATTTTCCGGCACCTCCACATCTACACCCTTGATGTGCCGGAAGTTCCAGAGAACTTTTAAGGGCATCGGGTTCTTAGTTTGCCCGAAGACCCTGTCAGCCTGATCCCGGGATACGCGGCAGACGTCTTCCCCCGGGAGATATGGTGGTTTTATTTTCTTTTTTTTCTTGTCCGTAGTTGATTGAGTATCCGGACTTCTGTTTCTTTTTTTCTGAGGAGAGTGAGTGGGTGTATGCATAGGAGTGTCTCTCGGTGTAGTTGATGGAGTCATGCCGGAAGGTGTCTTTACGGGTGAAGGTTTGGAGGAACGAAGAGATTTCACTGGAGAGTTTGTCAAAGATTTAGGCGGAGGTGGTTTTGTGAATTTATATTTAAGTGATGGAGGGGAAGACGGGGCAGAGGATAGGGGGCCCGGTACCCCCAGCGATTTTTTATTTTTAGCCCGCTTGGCCTCCACTTTTTCTTTCAACTTTTTTAGGTCCAAAATTTTCTGCCAGCTTGGTTCATTCAATTTTTGGGCTGCAGTAGCAGTTTCAGCATAAGACGCCGAGGCGTCGCCCTCAGAGCTGGTAGAGGGAATGGGGCTGTAGGTGACAATGTCCCCGGGGTCATGCTGGGACTGAGGAACCGCTGTTTGGGTCTTCCCCTTGCCCCTAACCACGAGGCGCCATTCCCCCTCATCCTTCTCCTTAACCACACTTGTGGCAGGCGTCGGATTTGAGGGTAATGTGGGTCTGGACCCAACCGAGGGATTTTCCCCAACAGTACGCCCCGCAGCTAGGCCCACTACAGGCGCCGCGGATTTTACTTTCTCGGCCAAGGGGGTATTTTGGTCGCCTGTGACCGGAACTCCAGGGGCCTTCTTCCCTGGGCAGGAGGAGGAAAGGTGACCAGTCTCTCCACACCTCCAGCAAGTTGGTCTCCTACCGGTCACTATGACCGGCATTTTCCGGTCACCAAACACCAAACAGTTGGGGACAGACTTGAAGGCCTCTTGATCAAGCATGATATCAAAAGTCCATCCCCCGTTCAAATTGTCGGAGAGAGCCCCTAAAATTTGGCCGTACTGCATAAAAAATGCAGCCAGAAGCTCTCCCGAAATTTGAGGAGGAACCTCGAACACGGCCACCCTGGTCCGTCTTCGGCCTTCATATTCCGTTCTTAGTATTAGATCTTTTGTGATCAATTCTTTTTTTGCCATGTCTAGGCAATCTTCTGGTGTGGGCAGCAGAATGTCCCACATGAAGAACCCTCTACCCTTAATTACTCTTTGGGGTTTTATCCCCAGGGACAAAAGTGATTTAATCACTGTGTCTTTAGTGGAGCGACAAATCTTTTTGGTTTTTTTGTCCACCACAAAAACGGTCACCATTCTTTTTGTGAACACATCGAGCTCCTGGACAACATCGACGAACCCATCTTTATTTACAAGATGGGCGTAACTTTTCGCCTTATCCAGGAAATCCGCCATGTTCAGAATACAACTTGGTGGGGACTTCCAGCATGAGGGCAATTCCTCGGCTGTCTTTTGTGCCTCCTTTGGCACCTCAAAATTCTTATTACTAGCTTCTCCCTTCTTGGAGCTACTAGTATGGTCAGCTTTGGGGCTACCATCAGCCCGCTTCTTGGCAGCAATATCAGGGGGGTTGGCTTTAGCAGCCGTCCCAAAAAGGTCCTTTTTTATATTGGCCCGACTGGCACCGTCGGCCATATTGAAAAACGTGGAGACTACCACCTGCGGGTCTTTTTAAATGTAATCACCAAATTTGGGGAAAGGAGTTTTGGGAGGGAAAAAAAAATTAAACAAATAAGCCTGGATGTACCAGTAAATTAAAAGAAGAGAAACAAAGACAATAAACTTTTTTTTTTAAAAAATAAATAAACTGGGAAAATTAAAAGACAAAAAAAAATTAAACAGGAAAAAAAAAAATCTAAATGGCGCCCAAAGGCAGCCGAAAGCAAAAAACAAAAACAGAAACTCCTCTCTCTTTTTTAAAAATTCACGAAAATGTACAAAAAGAAAAAGAAAGGAAAAGAAAAAGTCTGGTTTACAACCAGAAAAAAAAATAAAGGTTTGCGGCCAAAGCCGCTAAAGAAAATAAAAATGCAAAAGAAAAAACAAACTAGTTAAATCAAAAACGAGACGAGAGAATGCGACCGAAGTCGCTAATAAAAAGGAAAAAAAAATAAAGTTTTCTTTTTCTTTTCAAAAACTGTAGTGTACTGACTTTTTTTTTACAAAAGCAACTAGAAAGAAATAAACAATAAAAAAGAAATCGTCCGGTAAGACTTTGTCAAACCGGACTAAAATAAAAAATTATGAGGGCCGAAGCCCCAAAAATAAAACAAACAAAAAGAAATAGAAGAATAAAATCAAAAAAAATAAAACTTAAAGAATAACTTATCAGAAAAAATCCTCAGAAGCTCGTCCAAAAAGTTCTTGAAGCACTGAAAGGAAAATCGTTAGCAGCAAAAAAAAAGGTTCGTCCCAAGTCAAAAATATCAAACAAAAGGTCAAAACCGTCACGAAGCTCACAATATTTATTTATACAAAAATGTATAAAATGTGGCACAAGGCCTAAAAGGGGGATGGGGAATGACGGTCTTCTTCTGTCTTAAATCTAAACTTAGCTAGTCCCAGACACGGACCCAAACAAACTAACAATATTCCAATCACCAAAACAACACATTCACTCCTACCTTTCTTACTACGTTCACCATAATGCCTCAAATTCTCTATGAAGTCCTAACTAGTCCCCTTATGTACAAAAATTGTCTGTGGGGGGGAGGGTCAATAAAACAACAACTTTTAAAAGATCCCCAAATGAGTATATACAATATGACTTAAGTATTTACAATAAGAACTAAACAAAACTGTGTTAGTAATAAAACCCCCCACAAACCATAAATGTGGCAGCAAAATCAGTTAACTAGACGAAATCAATGCGGGGCTAAGAAAAATAAGAAAAAAAAACCATTCATTCCTCCAAGCATTCACACAGACACACACACATTCATACACAACAACAAATACGAAAAAGCACACACACGAAACGAAAGGCGCCCCGCATCCACCAGAGAACTGAAGTCACTGACCACCTAACGAGGGAGGGGATGGGGAATTAAAACAAAAGGAAAATAGGGACAGAAATAAAAGGGACCAATGCGCATGCATACCCTAGCTAAGTTTACTAGAAAAAAGGGAAAACTAAAGATTCAAAAATCGAAAACCTAGTCTAACCTAAAATCTGGGTGGGTTGCCTATGTTCAACCCTGTTAGGACAAAATTCTGTACCTAACCGACATCCAAGTGCCACTCTAGGTCAGCCCCTTTCACTCTACACATTCGCGCAAGATTCACCCACCTTTTGCCGAATTCCGATGAAGGGAGCCGCCGCCTTTCCGTCCTAATCTTGACTTTAAGCTGATGCTCAAAGAACAAGATCAGTTGGGAAGAGGTGAACTTCTCGCCCTCATGGAATCCCTTCTGACGCGTCGTCCAAATCACGACTCTCATAATCCCTAGTAAGCAACAGAACACATAGTGTTCAGCCTTCGTCAATTGCGGCACCACATTGCTACAAACAGAACTGGCTTCCAGGACAAAGAACTTTCCCTGCAGCATGCGAACCATGAGGCCTTCAACAAACTTGCACAACGGCACTACCGTCTTGCACTGAAAAAAGGCGTGACCAATGGTCTCGACTTCGCCAGTACAGCGACGACAGTTTGGATATTTCTCCAAACCTGCTGAACAAAGTCTCTTGCCGACCCAGAGGGCCCCACGAATCATCAGCCAGGTGAGTGATGCCTCATCGTTATTGAGACATTTCAACCCAGGCGCCCAAGGCCATATCGAGCGAGCCTCCTGCTTCGTAAGACCGAGCTCGTCGATCAGACCATCTTGAACGGACCCCCTAACTAACAACTGATACAATGCCTTACGAGACAACGCCTGGGCGTCGGAGAGGCCATCCGTCGTCCGCAAGAGGAGCTTCAAAGCACTACGACATTCGCGGTAGAAGGAGCACTCGGCACGAGGTGTACGGCCAGCCTCCACCTCGCACGAGTGCACACTTCTCAGGGATGGGAAATGTTTTCGGACATCTTCTTTCCAAAAGGTGCCCACCTCATCCAATCCGCGACACATTCGGTCTAGAAAGGTAATGCGAAGCATATATTGACGAATCTCAATGCTAGGCATACCCAGACCGCCCTCAGAGGGATGAAGGCAACAGATCTCGCGACACACCATAGGGGCCTTGTCTCTCCACAAGAAAGAGAACAAGGTCCGGACTAATGACATTAGTCTGGCATACGGGAGTGGAAGCACAGACAGTCGGTAAAGGAGGATCGGATATATGTGTGAAACACATACCTCCGCCCTTCCCTTCAGGGAAAGTCTCCTCCGAGACCACAGTTTACCCGCGATCTCGGCCTTCCCTTGCACCTCCGACCAATTCATTTCCAACTGGAGATCAGGACCGAACCAGACGCCGAGTATCTTGATCGGCCCATCCGTCCAGAGGAAAGGTCCGGGAAGAGAAACTCCCTTCCACGCACCCAACCGCAAGCCCAAAGACTTATCGCGGTTGATCTTGGCCCCTGTCACCATCTCATACCCACTGATCTCTTTGCTGACGACGTCAATCTCGGCTCTGCTCGACACAAGAACCGAAACGTCGTCAGCATAGGCAGAATACCTGGCTGAGGTGGAAGCCCCAGGCAGGGAAATTCCGCGCAGGACCGGATTCGCCTTTAACTTGCGAAGGAAAGGTTCCAACGCAAGAACGTAAAGCAGAGGCGAGAGCGGACAACCTTGACGAATGGAGCGAGACAATACGAAAGGCTTCGATCTTACCCCATTCACTTCCACCAGCGCACCGGGAGTCGCATACAAAAGTCGGATCCAGGAGCGAAAGTCGGCTCTGAAACCGGCTGCCGAAAGGACAGCCTCCAGAAATCGATGGTCAACCCTATCGAAGGCCTTGGACTGATCTAAATTGATCAGCGCGGCTTCACTGTCGACTTGTTCTAAGATCAAGCGTACCATATGAAGGTTATCCTGAATAGTCCTACCCTTTACAGCACAAGTCTGTTCAGGGCCAATCAGACTAGACAGGACAAGCTGCAAACGGTTGGCTAAGATCTTCGCCAAAATCTTTAAGTCCGTATTTAACATCGTTAAAGGGCGAAAGTTCCCTAACCCATCCCCACCGTTCTTGTCCTTACGCAGCAGCTTGATCACACCCCTGGTGAAGCGTTGGGGTAAAGACCCCTGCTTCGTCCAGAGGTTGTAAATCAGCTCCAGCAAAGGCACAAAAACGTGCGACAACCTCAAGTACACTTCGTAGGGAAGACCATCTAGTCCCGGAGACTTATCCAGGCCAACCTGCTTCAGCGCTTCCCAGATCTCCGACTCTGTTATGGGACCCTCGCACCTAGCCGCTTCAGCTGCCGAAAGGCAGGGAAAGTCAGCTAAATAGGCGTCGAACTGAGCAGAGCTCAGACCGGGCTCCCTGGTGAAAAGATCCTGAAAGTAGTCCCGAAACACCTCACATATGCCCGCGTTTGTAGTCACGGTCCGCTTATCCGGCAACGTGACGCATGCGATATGTCGCTTAGACGCGCTTCGATTTTCCTCTGCACGCAGTTCAGCGGCCATATTCGTTGCCTCAGAAGACATTCTTTTTAACCTAGCCCTAACTACCAGAGCTTGATCCTTCTTGATAAGCAAGGAGGACAACTCTGCCTTAGCTAAAGCTATGTCCCCACTAACACGGGATTTCACTGCCCGATCGACTTTATCTTCTAAAGCAGTTTGCGCCGCTAATCTATCTAGATTGAGTCGACGACTAAAATCGGCAGCAAACGTTCGAATTTGAGATTTTAATTTGCCCCACCAGGTATTTCCCACAACCGCACCCGTCAGTTCCCTTTGTATCATTAGTAAAAGCTGGTCCCGGAAACCCTGATCACCAAAAAGGGAACAGTTCAATTTCCAGTAACCAGCCAATCTAACCTTAGGCTTATCTAAGTTTACACGGACCCGGACAAGCCTATGATCCGTATAAACTATATAATGGAAACTTGGACACCCTAAGAGCCCTACGTCGACTCTCCTAACTAAGACCCGGTCCAGGTAGCTCGCAAGCGTCCCGGGAGCCGAGTTGCCACTAGTTGTCCAAGTCCATGCTACCTCCCGAGGGTGTTCATTCCGGAACTTATCGACAAGATCAAACTCATCGATAAAGTCCCGAAACGGTTTCACATCCGGGTTGTTAGTACCTTGTTTTTGCCCTATACGATCTATATCGGGGTCAAGGACGGCATTCCAATCCCCCGCTAAAACTACCCGACGAGACGTCGTCAAGAACGGCGCGATCTGCCGAAACAAAGCAGGCCGCTCGGAATGGGTATTGGGCGCATAAACCCCAATGAGACGTAGAACCTTATCCTTTATGGTAACATCCAGCACGCAAAGTCTGCCCGCCGGATCCGCGAAGACAAGGGTACAAGCAGCCTTCAAAGACCTGCTCACTAGCCAAGAGACACCCCTCGAACGACCATCAAAACAGGCTGAATAAAGGGCAAACCCCTTAGACAGTATGTCCTCACGATCATGAGAAGAAAACCGGGTCTCTTGTATACAACATACATTCACCCCGAGGCGCTGAAGGTCACGAGTGAGCCTCGCCCTGCGAGAATCGGACCTCAGGCCCCGGACATTCAACGTAGCTAACCAGAGAGACATTGTCAATCGAATTAGGGTTGTCCTTCAGGATAGAACATGGCTGGGGTGAGGACACCGACAGCTTGTCCCATCGAACCTGACATCATCTCAGTATCGAGAGTATCACTCTGGGACAAGCTACCGATGTCCGCGGGATAAGTTAACTTAAGAGCCCTATAAAGGGATGGGTGAACATAAAGAGGGACCCTCCCTTTACACTTTTTAGTTTCGTCTAAGTTTTCCTCAAGGAGAACTACTGCTGGGGGCACCACTTTCAAGGAGGCCTTAGCCTCCTCTATCATGCCCCATATCTCCCGCGTACCCGGGCCAGTTCTCACCACGGTTAGTTGATTTCGGGCCTCAAAATTTTCCGGCACCTCCACATCTACACCCTTGATGTGCCGGAAGTTCCAGAGAACTTTTAAGGGCATCGGGTTCTTAGTTTGCCCGAAGACCCTGTCAGCCTGATCCCGGGATACGCGGCAGACGTCTTCCCCCGGGAGATATGGTGGTTTTATTTTCTTTTTTTTCTTGTCCGTAGTTGATTGAGTATCCGGACTTCTGTTTCTTTTTTTCTGAGGAGAGTGAGTGGGTGTATGCATAGGAGTGTCTCTCGGTGTAGTTGATGGAGTCATGCCGGAAGGTGTCTTTACGGGTGAAGGTTTGGAGGAACGAAGAGATTTCACTGGAGAGTTTGTCAAAGATTTAGGCGGAGGTGGTTTTGTGAATTTATATTTAAGTGATGGAGGGGAAGACGGGGCAGAGGATAGGGGGCCCGGTACCCCCAGCGATTTTTTATTTTTAGCCCGCTTGGCCTCCACTTTTTCTTTCAACTTTTTTATGTCCAAAATTTTCTGCCAACTTGGTTCGTTCAATTTTTGGGCTACAGTAGCAGTTTCAGCATAAGACGCCGAGGCGTCGCCCTCAGAGCTGGTAGAGGGAATGGGGCTGTAGGTGACAATGTCCCCGGGGTCATGCTGGGACTGAGGAACCGCTGTTTGGGTCTTCCCCTTGCCCCTAACCACGAGGCGCCATTCCCCCTCATCCTTCTCCTTAACCACACTTGTGGCAGGCGTCGGATTTGAGGGTAATGTGGGTCTGGACCCAACCGAGGGATTTTCCCCAACAGTACGCCCCGCAGCTAGGCCCACTACAGGCGCCGCGGATTTTACTTTCTCGGCCAAGGGGGTATTTTGGTCGCCTGTGACCGGAACTCCAGGGGCCTTCTTCCCTGGGCAGGAGGAGGAAAGGTGACCAGTCTCTCCACACCTCCAGCAAGTTGGTCTCCTACCGGTCACTATGACCGGCATTTTCCGGTCACCAAACACCAAACAGTTGGGGACAGACTTGAAGGCCTCTTGATCAAGCATGATATCAAAAGTCCATCCCCCGTTCAAATTGTCGGAGAGAGCCCCTAAAATTTGGCCGTACTGCATAAAAAATGCAGCCAGAAGCTCTCCCGAAATTTGAGGAGGAACCTCGAACACGGCCACCCTGGTCCGTCTTCGGCCTTCATATTCCGTTCTTAGTATTAGATCTTTTGTGATCAATTCTTTTTTTGCCATGTCTAGGCAATCTTCTGGTGTGGGCAGCAGAATGTCCCACATGAAGAACCCTCTACCCTTAATTACTCTTTGGGGTTTTATCCCCAGGGACAAAAGTGATTTAATCACTGTGTCTTTAGTGGAGCGACAAATCTTTTTGGTTTTTTTGTCCACCACAAAAACGGTCACCATTCTTTTTGTGAACACATCGAGCTCCTGGACAACATCGACGAACCCATCTTTATTTACAAGATGGGCGTAACTTTTCGCCTTATCCAGGAAATCCGCCATGTTCAGAATACAACTTGGTGGGGACTTCCAGCATGAGGGCAATTCCTCGGCTGTCTTTTGTGCCTCCTTTGGCACCTCAAAATTCTTATTACTAGCTTCTCCCTTCTTGGAGCTACTAGTACGGTCAGCTTTGGGGCTACCATCAGCCCGCTTCTTGGCAGCATTATCAGGGGGGTTGGCTTTAGCAGCCGTCCCAAAAAGGTCCTTTTTTATATTGGCCCGACTGGCACCGTCGGCCATATTGAAAAACGTGGAGACTACCACCTGCGGGTCTTTTTAAATGTAATCACCAAATTTGGGGAAAGGAGTTTTGGGAGGGAAAAAAAAATTAAACAAATAAGCCTGGATGTACCAGTAAATTAAAAGAAGAGAAACAAAGACAATAAACTTTTTTTAAAAAAAAATAAATAAACTGGGAAAATTAAAAGACAAAAAAAATTAAACAGGAAGAAAAAAAAAATCTAAATGGCGCCCAAAGGCAGCCGAAAGCAAAAAACAAATACAGAAACTCCTCTCTCTTTTTTTAAAAATTCACGAAAATGTACAAAAAAAAAAAAAAAAAAAAAAAAAAAAAATTAAAGGTTTGCGGCCAAAGCCGCTAAAGAAAATAAAAATGCAAAAGAAAAAACAAACTAGTTAAACCAAAAACGAGACGAGAGAATGCGACCGAAGTCGCTAATAAAAAGGAAAAAAAAATAAAGTTTTCTTTTTCTTTTTTTTCAAATACTGTGCTGACTTTTTTTTTTTTCTCTAAAACAACTAGAAAGAAATAAACAATAAAAAAGAAATCGTCCGGTAAGACTTTGTCAAACCGGACTAAAATAAAAAATTATGAGGGCCGAAGCCCCAAAAATAAAACAAACAAAAAGAAATAGAAGAATAAAATCAAAAAAATTAAAACTTAAAGAATAACTTATCAGAAAAAATCCTCAGAAGTTCGTCCAAAAAGTTCTTGAAGCACTGAAAGGAAAATCGTTAGCAGCAAAAAAAAAGGTTCGTCGCAAGTCAAAAATATCAAACAAAAGGTCAAAAACCGTCGCGAAGCTCACAATATTTATTTATACAAATGTGTATAAAATGTGGCACAAGGCCTAAAAAGGGGATGGGGAATGACGGTCTTCTTCTGTCTTAAATCTAAACTTAGCTAGTCCCAGACACGGACCCAAACAAACTAACAATATTCCAATCACCAAAACAACACATTCAAACCTACCTTTCTTACTACGTCCACCATAATGCCTCAAATTCTCTATGAAGTCCTAACTAGTCCCCTTATGTACAAAAATTGTCTGTGGGGGGAGGGTCAATAAAACAACAACTTTTAAAAGATCCCCAAATGAGTATATACAATATGACTTAAGTATTTACAATAAGAACTAAACAAAACTGTGTTAGTAGTAAAAACCCCCACAAACCATAAATGTGGCAGCAAAATCAGTTAACTAGACGAAATCAATGCGGGGCTAAGAAAAATAAGAAAAAAAAACATTCATTCCTCCAAGCATTCACACAGACACACACACATTCATACACAACAACAAATACGAAAAAGCACACACACGAAACGAAAGGCGCCCCGCATCCACCAGAGAACTGAAGTCACTGACCACCTAACGAGGGAGGGGATGGGGAATTAAAACAAAAGGAAAATAGGGACAGAAATAAAAGGGACCAATGGGCATGCATACCCTAGCTAAGTTTACTAGAAAAAGGGAAAACTAAAGATTCAAAAATCGAAAACCTAGTCTAACCTAAAATCTGGGTGGGTTGCCTATGTTCAACCCTGTTAGGACAAAATTCTGTACCTAACCGACATCCAAGTGCCACTCTAGGTCAGCCCCTTTCACTCTACACATTCGCGCAAGATTCACCCACCTTTTGCCGAATTCCGATGAAGGGAGCCGCCGCCTTTCCGTCCTAATCTTGACTTTAAGCTGATGCTCAAAGAACAAGATCAGTTGGGAAGAGGTGAACTTCTCGCCCTCATGGAATCCCTTCTGACGCGTCGTCCAAATCACGACTCTCATAATCCCTAGTAAGCAACAGAACACATAGTGTTCAGCCTTCGTCAATTGCGGCACCACATTGCTACAAACAGAACTGGCTTCCAGGACAAAGAACTTTCCCTGCAGCATGCGAACCATGAGGCCTTCAACAAACTTGCACAACGGCACTACCGTCTTGCACTGAAAAAAGGCGTGACCAATGGTCTCGACTTCGCCAGTACAGCGACGACAGTTTGGATATTTCTCCAAACCTGCTGAACAAAGTCTCTTGCCGACCCAGAGGGCCCCACGAATCATCAGCCAGGTGAGTGATGCCTCATCGTTATTGAGACATTTCAACCCAGGCGCCCAAGGCCATATCGAGCGAGCCTCCTGCTTCGTAAGACCGAGCTCGTCGATCAGACCATCTTGAACGGACCCCCTAACTAACAACTGATACAATGCCTTACGAGACAACGCCTGGGCGTCGGAGAGGCCATCCGTCGTCCGCAAGAGGAGCTTCAAAGCACTACGACATTCGCGGTAGAAGGAGCACTCGGCACGAGGTGTACGGCCAGCCTCCACCTCGCACGAGTGCACACTTCTCAGGGATGGGAAATGTTTTCGGACATCTTCTTTCCAAAAGGTGCCCACCTCATCCAATCCGCGACACATTCGGTCTAGAAAGGTAATGCGAAGCATATATTGACGAATCTCAATGCTAGGCATACCCAGACCGCCCTCAGAGGGATGAAGGCAACAGATCTCGCGACACACCATAGGGGCCTTGTCTCTCCACAAGAAAGAGAACAAGGTCCGGACTAATGACATTAGTCTGGCATACGGGAGTGGAAGCACAGACAGTCGGTAAAGGAGGATCGGATATATGTGTGAAACACATACCTCCGCCCTTCCCTTCAGGGAAAGTCTCCTCCGAGACCACAGTTTACCCGCGATCTCGGCCTTCCCTTGCACCTCCGACCAATTCATTTCCAACTGGAGATCAGGACCGAACCAGACGCCGAGTATCTTGATCGGCCCATCCGTCCAGAGGAAAGGTCCGGGAAGAGAAACTCCCTTCCACGCACCCAACCGCAAGCCCAAAGACTTATCGCGGTTGATCTTGGCCCCTGTCACCATCTCATACCCACTGATCTCTTTGCTGACGACGTCAATCTCGGCTCTGCTCGACACAAGAACCGAAACGTCGTCAGCATAGGCAGAATACCTGGCTGAGGTGGAAGCCCCAGGCAGGGAAATTCCGCGCAGGACCGGATTCGCCTTTAACTTGCGAAGGAATGGTTCCAACGCAAGAACGTAAAGCAGAGGCGAGAGCGGACAACCTTGACGAATGGAGCGAGACAATACGAAAGGCTTCGATCTTACCCCATTCACTTCCACCAGCGCACCGGGAGTCGCATACAAAAGTCGGATCCAGGAGCGAAAGTCGGCTCTGAAACCGGCCGCCGAAAGGACAGCCTCCAGAAATCGATGGTCAACCCTATCGAAGGCCTTGGACTGATCTAAATTGATCAGCGCGGCTTCACTGTCGACTTGTTCTAAGATCAAGCGTACCATATGAAGGTTATCCTGAATAGTCCTCCCCTTCACAGCACAAGTCTGTTCAGGGCCAATCAGACTAGACAGGACAAGCTGCAAACGGTTGGCTAAGATCTTCGCCAAAATCTTTAAGTCCGTATTTAACATCGTTAAAGGGCGAAAGTTCCCTAACCCATCCCCACCGTTCTTGTCCTTACGCAGCAGCTTTATCACACCCCTGGTGAAGCGTTGGGGTAAAGACCCCTGCTTCATCCAGTGGTTGTAAATCAGCTCCAGCAAAGGCACAAAAACGTGCGACAACCTCAAGTAAACTTCGTAGGGAAGACCATCTAGTCCCGGAGACTTATCCAGGCCAACCTGCTTCAGCGCTTCCCAGATCTCCGACTCTGTTATGGGACCCTCGCACCTAGCCGCTTCAGCTGCCGAAAGGCAGGGAAAGTCAGCTAAATAGGCGTCGAACTGAGCAGAGCTCAGACCGGGCTCCCTGGTGAAAAGATCCTGAAAGTAGTCCCGAAACACCTCACATATGCCCGCGTTTGTAGTCACGGTCCGCTTATCCGGCAACGTGACGCATGCGATATGTCGCTTAGACGCGCTTCGATTTTCCTCTGCACGCAGTTCAGCGGCCATATTCGTTGCCTCAGAAGACATTCTTTTTAACCTAGCCCTAACTACCAGAGCTTGATCCTTCTTGATAAGCAAGGAGGACAACTCTGCCTTAGCTAAAGCTATGTCCCCACTAACACGGGATTTCACTGCCCGATCGACTTTATCTTCTAAAGCAGTTTGCGCCGCTAATCTATCTAGATTGAGTCGACGACTAAAATCGGCAGCAAACGTTCGAATTTGAGATTTTAATTTGCCCCACCAGGCATTTCCCACAACCGCACCCGTCAATTCCCTTTGTATCATTAGTAAAAGCTGGTCCCGGAAACCCTGATCACCAAAAAGGGAACAGTTCAATTTCCAGTAACCAGCCAATCTAACCTTAGGCTTATCTAAGTTTACACGGACCCGGACAAGCCTATGATCCGTATAAACTATATAATGGAAACTTGGACACCCTAAGAGCCCTACGTCGACTCTCCTAACTAAGACCCGGTCCAGGTAGCTCGCAAGCGTCCCGGGAGCCGAGTTGCCACTAGTTGTCCAAGTCCATGCTACCTCCCGAGGGTGTTCATTCCGGAACTTATCGACAAGATCAAACTCATCGATAAAGTCCCGAAACGGTTTCACATCCGGGTTGTTAGTACCTTGTTTTTGCCCTATACGATCTATATCGGGGTCAAGGACGGCATTCCAATCCCCCGCTAAAACTACCCGACGAGACGTCGTCAAGAACGGCGCGATCTGCCGAAACAAAGCAGGCCGCTCGGAATGGGTATTGGGCGCATAAACCCCAATGAGACGTAGAACCTTATCCTTTATGGTAACATCCAGCACGCAAAGTCTGCCCGCCGGATCCGCGAAGACAAGGGTACAAGCAGCCTTCAAAGACCTGCTCACTAGCCAAGAGACACCCCTCGAACGACCATCAAAACAGGCTGAATAAAGGGCAAACCCCTTAGACAGTATGTCCTCACGATCATGAGAAGAAAACCGGGTCTCTTGTATACAACATACATTCACCCCGAGGCGCTGAAGGTCACGAGTGAGCCTCGCCCTGCGAGACTCGGACCTCAGGCCCCGGACATTCAACGTAGCTAACCAGAGAGACATTGTCAATCGAATTAGGGTTGTCCTTCAGGATAGAACATGGCTGGGGTGAGGACACCGACAGCTTGTCCCATCGAACCTGACATCATCTCAGTATCGAGAGTATCACTCTGAGACAAGCTACCGATGTCCGCGGGATAAGTTAACTTAAGAGCCCTATAAAGGGATGGGTGAACATAAAGAGGGACCCTCCCTTTACACTTTTTCGTTTCGTCTAAGTTTTCCTCAAGGAGAACTACTGCTGGGGGCACCACTTTCAAGGAGGCCTTAGCCTCCTCTATCATGCCCCATATCTCCCGCGTACCCGGGCCAGTTCTCACCACGGTTAGTTGATTTTGGGCCTCAAAATTTTCCGGCACCTCCACATCTACACCCTTGATGTGCCGGAAGTTCCAGAGAACTTTTAAGGGCATCGGGTTCTTAGTTTGCCCGAAGACCCTGTCAGCCTGATCCCGGGATACGCGGCAGACGTCTTCCCCCGGGAGATATGGTGGTTTTATTTTCTTTTTTTTCTTGTCCGTAGTTGATTGAGTATCCGGACTTCTGTTTCTTTTTTTCTGAGGAGAGTGAGTGGGTGTATGCATAGGAGTGTCTCTCGGTGTAGTTGATGGAGTCATGCCGGAAGGTGTCTTTACGGGTGAAGGTTTGGAGGAACGAAGAGGTTTCACTGGAGAGTTTGTCAAAGATTTAGGCGGAGGTGGTTTTGTGAATTTGTATTTAAGTGATGGGGGGGAAGACGGGGCAGAGGATAGGGGGCCCGGTACCCCCAGCGATTTTTTATTTTTAGCCCGCTTGGCCTCCACTTTTTCTTTCAACTTTTTTAGGTCCAAAATTTTCTGCCAACTTGGTTCGTTCAATTTTTGGGCTGCAGTAGCAGTTTCAGCATAAGACGCCGAGGCGTCGCCCTCAGAGCTGGTAGAGGGAATGGGGCTGTAGGTGACAATGTCCCCGGGGTCATGCTGGGACTGAGGAACCGCTGTTTGGGTCTTCCCCTTGCCCCTAACCACGAGGCGCCATTCCCCCTCATCCTTCTCCTTAACCACACTTGTGGCAGGCGTCGGATTTGAGGGTAATGTGGGTCTGGACCCAACCGAGGGATTTTCCCCAACAGTACGCCCCGCAGCTAGGCCCACTACAGGCGCCGCGGATTTTACTTTCTCGGCCAAGGGGGTATTTTGGTCGCCTGTGACCGGAACTCCAGGGGCCTTCTTCCCTGGGCAGGAGGAGGAAAGGTGACCAGTCTCTCCACACCTCCAGCAAGTTGGTCTCCTACCGGTCACTATGACCGGCATTTTCCGGTCACCAAACACCAAACAGTTGGGGACAGACTTGAAGGCCTCTTGATCAAGCATGATATCAAAAGTCCATCCCCCGTTCAAATTGTCGGAGAGAGCCCCTAAAATTTGGCCGTACTGCATAAAAAATGCAGCCAGAAGCTCTCCCGAAATTTGAGGAGGAACCTCGAACACGGCCACCCTGGTCCGTCTTCGGCCTTCATATTCCGTTCTTAGTATTAGATCTTTTGTGATCAATTCTTTTTTTGCCATGTCTAGGCAATCTTCTGGTGTGGGCAGCAGAATGTCCCACATGAAGAACCCTCTACCCTTAATTACTCTTTGGGGTTTTATCCCCAGGGACAAAAGTGATTTAATCACTGTGTCTTTAGTGGAGCGACAAATCTTTTTGGTTTTTTTGTCCACCACAAAAACGGTCACCATTCTTTTTGTGAACACATCGAGCTCCTGGACAACATCGACGAACCCATCTTTATTTACAAGATGGGCGTAACTTTTCGCCTTATCCAGGAAATCCGCCATGTTCAGAATACAACTTGGTGGGGACTTCCAGCATGAGGGCAATTCCTCGGCTGTCTTTTGTGCCTCCTTTGGCACCTCAAAATTCTTATTACTAGCTTCTCCCTTCTTGGAGCTACTAGTACGGTCAGCTTTGGGGCTACCATCAGCCCGCTTCTTGGCAGCATTATCAGGGGGGTTGGCTTTAGCAGCCGTCCCAAAAAGGTCCTTTTTTATATTGGCCCGACTGGCACCGTCGGCCATATTGAAAAACGTGGAGACTACCACCTGCGGGTCTTTTTAAATGTAATCACCAAATTTGGGGAAAGGAGTTTTGGGAGGGAAAAAAAAATTAAACAAATAAGCCTGGATGTACCAGTAAATTAAAAGAAGAGAAACAAAGACAATAAACTTTTTTTAAAAAAAAATAAATAAACTGGGAAAATTAAAAGACAAAAAAAATTAAACAGGAAGAAAAAAAAAATCTAAATGGCGCCCAAAGGCAGCCGAAAGCAAAAAACAAATACAGAAACTCCTCTCTCTTTTTTTAAAAATTCACGAAAATGTACAAAAAAAAAAAAAAAAAAAAAAAAAAAAAATTAAAGGTTTGCGGCCAAAGCCGCTAAAGAAAATAAAAATGCAAAAGAAAAAACAAACTAGTTAAACCAAAAACGAGACGAGAGAATGCGACCGAAGTCGCTAATAAAAAGGAAAAAAAAATAAAGTTTTCTTTTTCTTTTTTTTCAAATACTGTGCTGACTTTTTTTTTTTTCTCTAAAACAACTAGAAAGAAATAAACAATAAAAAAGAAATCGTCCGGTAAGACTTTGTCAAACCGGACTAAAATAAAAAATTATGAGGGCCGAAGCCCCAAAAATAAAACAAACAAAAAGAAATAGAAGAATAAAATCAAAAAAATTAAAACTTAAAGAATAACTTATCAGAAAAAATCCTCAGAAGTTCGTCCAAAAAGTTCTTGAAGCACTGAAAGGAAAATCGTTAGCAGCAAAAAAAAAGGTTCGTCGCAAGTCAAAAATATCAAACAAAAGGTCAAAAACCGTCGCGAAGCTCACAATATTTATTTATACAAATGTGTATAAAATGTGGCACAAGGCCTAAAAAGGGGATGGGGAATGACGGTCTTCTTCTGTCTTAAATCTAAACTTAGCTAGTCCCAGACACGGACCCAAACAAACTAACAATATTCCAATCACCAAAACAACACATTCAAACCTACCTTTCTTACTACGTCCACCATAATGCCTCAAATTCTCTATGAAGTCCTAACTAGTCCCCTTATGTACAAAAATTGTCTGTGGGGGGAGGGTCAATAAAACAACAACTTTTAAAAGATCCCCAAATGAGTATATACAATATGACTTAAGTATTTACAATAAGAACTAAACAAAACTGTGTTAGTAGTAAAAACCCCCACAAACCATAAATGTGGCAGCAAAATCAGTTAACTAGACGAAATCAATGCGGGGCTAAGAAAAATAAGAAAAAAAAACATTCATTCCTCCAAGCATTCACACAGACACACACACATTCATACACAACAACAAATACGAAAAAGCACACACACGAAACGAAAGGCGCCCCGCATCCACCAGAGAACTGAAGTCACTGACCACCTAACGAGGGAGGGGATGGGGAATTAAAACAAAAGGAAAATAGGGACAGAAATAAAAGGGACCAATGGGCATGCATACCCTAGCTAAGTTTACTAGAAAAAGGGAAAACTAAAGATTCAAAAATCGAAAACCTAGTCTAACCTAAAATCTGGGTGGGTTGCCTATGTTCAACCCTGTTAGGACAAAATTCTGTACCTAACCGACATCCAAGTGCCACTCTAGGTCAGCCCCTTTCACTCTACACATTCGCGCAAGATTCACCCACCTTTTGCCGAATTCCGATGAAGGGAGCCGCCGCCTTTCCGTCCTAATCTTGACTTTAAGCTGATGCTCAAAGAACAAGATCAGTTGGGAAGAGGTGAACTTCTCGCCCTCATGGAATCCCTTCTGACGCGTCGTCCAAATCACGACTCTCATAATCCCTAGTAAGCAACAGAACACATAGTGTTCAGCCTTCGTCAATTGCGGCACCACATTGCTACAAACAGAACTGGCTTCCAGGACAAAGAACTTTCCCTGCAGCATGCGAACCATGAGGCCTTCAACAAACTTGCACAACGGCACTACCGTCTTGCACTGAAAAAAGGCGTGACCAATGGTCTCGACTTCGCCAGTACAGCGACGACAGTTTGGATATTTCTCCAAACCTGCTGAACAAAGTCTCTTGCCGACCCAGAGGGCCCCACGAATCATCAGCCAGGTGAGTGATGCCTCATCGTTATTGAGACATTTCAACCCAGGCGCCCAAGGCCATATCGAGCGAGCCTCCTGCTTCGTAAGACCGAGCTCGTCGATCAGACCATCTTGAACGGACCCCCTAACTAACAACTGATACAATGCCTTACGAGACAACGCCTGGGCGTCGGAGAGGCCATCCGTCGTCCGCAAGAGGAGCTTCAAAGCACTACGACATTCGCGGTAGAAGGAGCACTCGGCACGAGGTGTACGGCCAGCCTCCACCTCGCACGAGTGCACACTTCTCAGGGATGGGAAATGTTTTCGGACATCTTCTTTCCAAAAGGTGCCCACCTCATCCAATCCGCGACACATTCGGTCTAGAAAGGTAATGCGAAGCATATATTGACGAATCTCAATGCTAGGCATACCCAGACCGCCCTCAGAGGGATGAAGGCAACAGATCTCGCGACACACCATAGGGGCCTTGTCTCTCCACAAGAAAGAGAACAAGGTCCGGACTAATGACATTAGTCTGGCATACGGGAGTGGAAGCACAGACAGTCGGTAAAGGAGGATCGGATATATGTGTGAAACACATACCTCCGCCCTTCCCTTCAGGGAAAGTCTCCTCCGAGACCACAGTTTACCCGCGATCTCGGCCTTCCCTTGCACCTCCGACCAATTCATTTCCAACTGGAGATCAGGACCGAACCAGACGCCGAGTATCTTGATCGGCCCATCCGTCCAGAGGAAAGGTCCGGGAAGAGAAACTCCCTTCCACGCACCCAACCGCAAGCCCACAGACTTATCGCGGTTGATCTTGGCCCCTGTCACCATCTCATACCCACTGATCTCTTTGCTGACGACGTCAATCTCGGCTCTGCTCGACACAAGAACCGAAACGTCGTCAGCATAGGCAGAATACCTGGCTGAGGTGGAAGCCCCAGGCAGGGAAATTCCGCGCAGGACCGGATTCGCCTTTAACTTGCGAAGGAAAGGTTCCAACGCAAGAACGTAAAGCAGAGGCGAGAGCGGACAACCTTGACGAATGGAGCGAGACAATACGAAAGGCTTCGATCTTACCCCATTCACTTCCACCAGCGCACCGGGAGTCGCATACAAAAGTCGGATCCAGGAGCGAAAGTCGGCTCTGAAACCGGCCGCCGAAAGGACAGCCTCCAGAAATCGATGGTCAACCCTATCGAAGGCCTTGGACTGATCTAAATTGATCAGCGCGGCTTCACTGTCGACTTGTTCTAAGATCAAGCGCACCATATGAAGGTTATCCTGAATAGTCCTCCCCTTCACAGCACAAGTCTGTTCAGGGCCAATCAGACTAGACAGGACAAGCTGCAAACGGTTGGCTAAGATCTTCGCCAAAATCTTTAAGTCAGTGTTTAACATCGTTAAAGGGCGAAAGTTCCCTAACCCATCCCCACCGTCCTTGTCCTTACGCAGCAACTTGATCACACCCCTGGTGAAGCGTTGGGGTAAAGACCCCTGCTTCATCCAGTGGTTGTAAATCAGTTCCAGCAAAGGAACAAAAACGTGCGACAACCTCAAGTACACTTCGTAGGGAAGACCATCTAATCCCGGAGACTTATCCAGGCCAACCTGCTTCAGCGCTTCCCAGATCTCCGACTCTGTAATGGGACCCTCGCACCTAGCCGCTTCAGCTGCCGAAAGGCAGGGAAAGTCAGCTAAATAGGCGTCGAACTGAGCAGAGCTCAGACCGGGCTCCCTGGTGAAAAGATCCTGAAAGTAGTCCCGAAACACCTCACATATGCCCGCGTTTGTAGTCACGGTCCGCTTATCCGGCAACGTGACGCATGCGATATGTCGCTTAGACGCGCTTCGATTTTCCTCTGCACGCAGTTCAGCGGCCATATTCGTTGCCTCAGAAGACATTCTTTTTAACCTAGCCCTAACTACCAGAGCTTGATCCTTCTTGATAAGCAAGGAGGACAACTCTGCCTTAGCTAAAGCTATGTCCCCACTAACACGGGATTTCACTGCCCGATCGACTTTATCTTCTAAAGCAGTTTGCGCCGCTAATCTATCTAGATTGAGTCGACGACTAAAATCGGCAGCAAACGTTCGAATTTGAGATTTTAATTTGCCCCACCAGGCATTTCCCACAACCGCACCCGTCAATTCCCTTTGTATCATTAGTAAAAGCTGGTCCCGGAAACCCTGATCACCAAAAAGGGAACAGTTCAATTTCCAGTAACCAGCCAATCTAACCTTAGGCTTATCTAAGTTTACACGGACCCGGACAAGCCTATGATCCGTATAAACTATATAATGGAAACTTGGACACCCTAAGAGCCCTACGTCGACTCTCCTAACTAAGACCCGGTCCAGGTAGCTCGCAAGCGTCCCGGGAGCCGAGTTGCCACTAGTTGTCCAAGTCCATGCTACCTCCCGAGGGTGTTCATTCCGGAACTTATCGACAAGATCAAACTCATCGATAAAGTCCCGAAACGGTTTCACATCCGGGTTGTTAGTACCTTGTTTTTGCCCTATACGATCTATATCGGGGTCAAGGACGGCATTCCAATCCCCCGCTAAAACTACCCGACGAGACGTCGTCAAGAACGGCGCGATCTGCCGAAACAAAGCAGGCCGCTCGGAATGGGTATTGGGCGCATAAACCCCAATGAGACGTAGAACCTTATCCTTTATGGTAACATCCAGCACGCAAAGTCTGCCCGCCGGATCCGCGAAGACAAGGGTACAAGCAGCCTTCAAAGACCTGCTCACTAGCCAAGAGACACCCCTCGAACGACCATCAAAACAGGCTGAATAAAGGGCAAACCCCTTAGACAGTATGTCCTCACGATCATGAGAAGAAAACCGGGTCTCTTGTATACAACATACATTCACCCCGAGGCGCTGAAGGTCACGAGTGAGCCTCGCCCTGCGAGACTCGGACCTCAGGCCCCGGACATTCAACGTAGCTAACCAGAGAGACATTGTCAATCGAATTAGGGTTGTCCTTCAGGATAGAACATGGCTGGGGTGAGGACACCGACAGCTTGTCCCATCGAACCTGACATCATCTCAGTATCGAGAGTATCACTCTGAGACAAGCTACCGATGTCCGCGGGATAAGTTAACTTAAGAGCCCTATAAAGGGATGGGTGAACATAAAGAGGGACCCTCCCTTTACACTTTTTCGTTTCGTCTAAGTTTTCCTCAAGGAGAACTACTGCTGGGGGCACCACTTTCAAGGAGGCCTTAGCCTCCTCTATCATGCCCCATATCTCCCGCGTACCCGGGCCAGTTCTCACCACGGTTAGTTGATTTTGGGCCTCAAAATTTTCCGGCACCTCCACATCTACACCCTTGATGTGCCGGAAGTTCCAGAGAACTTTTAAGGGCATCGGGTTCTTAGTTTGCCCGAAGACCCTGTCAGCCTGATCCCGGGATACGCGGCAGACGTCTTCCCCCGGGAGATATGGTGGTTTTATTTTCTTTTTTTTCTTGTCCGTAGTTGATTGAGTATCCGGACTTCTGTTTCTTTTTTTCTGAGGAGAGTGAGTGGGTGTATGCATAGGAGTGTCTCTCGGTGTAGTTGATGGAGTCATGCCGGAAGGTGTCTTTACGGGTGAAGGTTTGGAGGAACGAAGAGGTTTCACTGGAGAGTTTGTCAAAGATTTAGGCGGAGGTGGTTTTGTGAATTTGTATTTAAGTGATGGGGGGGAAGACGGGGCAGAGGATAGGGGGCCCGGTACCCCCAGCGATTTTTTATTTTTAGCCCGCTTGGCCTCCACTTTTTCTTTCAACTTTTTTAGGTCCAAAATTTTCTGCCAACTTGGTTCGTTCAATTTTTGGGCTGCAGTAGCAGTTTCAGCATAAGACGCCGAGGCGTCGCCCTCAGAGCTGGTAGAGGGAATGGGGCTGTAGGTGACAATGTCCCCGGGGTCATGCTGGGACTGAGGAACCGCTGTTTGGGTCTTCCCCTTGCCCCTAACCACGAGGCGCCATTCCCCCTCATCCTTCTCCTTAACCACACTTGTGGCAGGCGTCGGATTTGAGGGTAATGTGGGTCTGGACCCAACCGAGGGATTTTCCCCAACAGTACGCCCCGCAGCTAGGCCCACTACAGGCGCCGCGGATTTTACTTTCTCGGCCAAGGGGGTATTTTGGTCGCCTGTGACCGGAACTCCAGGGGCCTTCTTCCCTGGGCAGGAGGAGGAAAGGTGACCAGTCTCTCCACACCTCCAGCAAGTTGGTCTCCTACCGGTCACTATGACCGGCATTTTCCGGTCACCAAACACCAAACAGTTGGGGACAGACTTGAAGGCCTCTTGATCAAGCATGATATCAAAAGTCCATCCCCCGTTCAAATTGTCGGAGAGAGCCCCTAAAATTTGGCCGTACTGCATAAAAAATGCAGCCAGAAGCTCTCCCGAAATTTGAGGAGGAACCTCGAACACGGCCACCCTGGTCCGTCTTCGGCCTTCATATTCCGTTCTTAGTATTAGATCTTTTGTGATCAATTCTTTTTTTGCCATGTCTAGGCAATCTTCTGGTGTGGGCAGCAGAATGTCCCACATGAAGAACCCTCTACCCTTAATTACTCTTTGGGGTTTTATCCCCAGGGACAAAAGTGATTTAATCACTGTGTCTTTAGTGGAGCGACAAATCTTTTTGGTTTTTTTGTCCACCACAAAAACGGTCACCATTCTTTTTGTGAACACATCGAGCTCCTGGACAACATCGACGAACCCATCTTTATTTACAAGATGGGCGTAACTTTTCGCCTTATCCAGGAAATCCGCCATGTTCAGAATACAACTTGGTGGGGACTTCCAGCATGAGGGCAATTCCTCGGCTGTCTTTTGAGCCTCCTTTGGCACCTCAAAATTCTTATTACTAGCTTCTCCCTTCTTGGAGCTGCTAGTATGGTCAGCTTTGGGGCTACCATCAGCCCGCTTCTTGGCAGCATTATCAGTGGGGTTGGCTTTAGCAGCCGTCCCAAAAAGGTCCTTTTTTATATTGGCCCGACTGGCACCGTCGGCCATATTGAAAAACGTGGAAACTACCACCTGCGGGTCTTTTTATATGTAATCACCAAATTTGGGGAAAGGAGTTTTGGGAGGGAAAAAAAAAAAAAAAAAAAAAAAAAAATTAAACAAATAAGCCTGGATGTACCAGTAAATTAAAAGAAGAGAAACAAAGACAATAAACTTTTTTTTTTTTTTTAAAAATAAGTAAACTGGGAAAATTAAAAGACAAACAAAAATTAAACAGGAAAAAAAATCTAAATGGCGCCCAAAGGCAGCCGAAAGCAAAAAGCAAAAACAGAAACTCCTCTCTCTTTTTTAAAAATTCACGAAAATGTACAAAAAGAAAAAGAAAGAAAAAGAAAAAGTCTGGTTTACAACCAGAAAAAAAATAAAGGTTTGCGGCCAAAGCCGCTAAAGAAAATAAAAATGCAAAAGAAAAAACAAACTAGTTAAACCAAAAACGAGACGAGAGAATGCGACCGAAGTCGCTAATAAAAAGGAAAAAATAAAGTTTTCTTTTTCTTTTTTTCAAATACTGTGCTGACTTTTTTTTTTCTCTAAAACAACTAGAAAGAAATAAACAATAAAAAAGAAATCGTCCGGTAAGACTTTGTCAAACCGGACTAAAATAAAAAAATTATGAGGGCCGAAGCCCCAAAAATAAAACAAACAAAAAGAAATAGAAGAATAAAATAAAAAAAATAAAACTTAAAGAATAACTTATCAGAAAAAATCCTCAGAAGTTCGTCCAAAAAGTTCTTGAAGCACTGAAAGGAAAATCGTTAGCAGCAAAAACAAGGTTCGTCGCAAGTCAAAAATATCAAACAAAAGGTCAAAAACCGTCGCGAAGCTCACTGGTAAACTTGTGTTCGTGCATCGTATTTATTTACATTCCTGGTCACGTGCGTGGCTCGCGAACACATTTCAAGATTTTTGGCGGTATTTTGTGTTTAAACACGTGTGCGTAGGCGTTGTTATTACTTTGAGATATATTGGCCAATCAGAAGCAATAATTGTAAAACTTGCGTCTGGAGCCTGGATTGTGTTTAGCTTGCACAAAAATCTATGACTAACATGAAAATGTAAATTAGAAATGTTTTTAACATTTCTTGTCCAATGAGGATGTAGTGCACTCAGTAATTTGTTCTGATCCACTGGCATATGGAGGTTAAGCTCTATAATCTCTTGAGTCTAAGAGAAAATTACTAGGATTAACATGATATAAATTTTAATAATAAAATACAAGTAGACGACATAGTATTAACAAAAAATCCTGCAAAAGCCAGACCATTATGGAAACTTGGCAGGGTGACTGAACTTTTCTGTGGAAATATACATTCTGTACACATAGCTAGAGGAGATATGTAGTGGAAGATACCGCCACAATTATTTACTTCCGACGGGGTTACCAATGTAGAGTGCTTGCTTCTTGAGTGTTGTAATCACCAATGTTGAAGTGGTTAAATAGATATATGTGGCTGCGTGTTGAGAAGGCAATAAACTTTCATACATAATATTTAAAATATCAAGGAAAAAACAATGAAAACCAATTTTGTTTTAACGAATAAATATATGTATATTAAAATTCAACAATAATAAAAAGTAGTTGTAATATGAGTGAATAGGGAAAAAAAAGTAGCTTCCCTTTAACTGTAAGGAAATGTTTTAAGGAAGATTTGTCTGAGTAAAATGTTCAGAGTTCAATGTTGAAAATTGAATATTTCTTTTAGAAAATTGTTCAGTTGTTGCAACTTACAGAGTTGATTTAACTTTGTATGTCCACAAAGAACTGGTGGTGTATCAAATAAAGTTCTCTATTGTGTGTATGTACGTGCGGAGTGAGTAGGATGAAAAACACGAGTGAGTAGAGGAGATCTATTGTCTCTGGGTGTACTCGACTGTGGTTCTGGAACTACTACTAACTGGTTTTTTGGAATGCATCCAATATTACCTAGGGTGGCTCCCAGCACAGACGCTGGATAGATTTTTGAATATACACGAAAAATACCAGATTGGACGAAAAATGGACCAATCAGTGATTTTATAGCAAAACTTGTTTGCGAGCAAAGTGTAGGAAAAATTCAGTATGGTGAAATGCGATAGATAAATTGTCCTGTTATTTTTAGTATGTATTTATTGACCAATTAGAATTGGAGAAAATGTAGGCGTGGCACTACAGATGCATCTTATGAGAGTTGTGGAATACCACAGTATTTCCACCTCCTTTTGACGCACGCGCGAATTTTTCCATCCCTTCCTCTCACTTTCAGCTAATAATAGCAGTAAACGTTTTCGCCAGTAAGCGAGCTGACTGCTGCTGATACTTAACCGAATTTGAATTTTTTCCCGCGCGTTTTTCTGACGTCACGGACGACCAGTGTTTCGAAATCTCAGTTGCTCCTCGAATTCTCAAGCTATGAGGACAACTCATTTATTCCGTGCTCTTTACCCATAAACGAGCCGGAATATCTTAATCAATCCTTCAACATGTCGTGTGTTCAATACTTTTCTTCGAACAACCAGTTCGAACCTTCCTCCGCTTTTAAACTAGAGAACGTTGAGCCCCGCACACTTTTACATTGTTTTTTTTTAATTTTTTTTATCTCGTCTTGATGCAAACGACTCGTCTGACCGTTCCTCCGTTTTCTACACGAAAATGTCGAGACTGCAGCACTGTCGGCGATACATTTTTTCCAAGACTAATTTCTCGACCTAATGTGAACATGTTGAACCTTCCTCCTATATCCGCTAGAAAATGTAGAGACAGATACACTGTCGTTATCATACATTTTTGCCCAAGACTAACTTTTCGTCTTGAAGCGAACAACTTTCGAACTTTCCTCTACTCACTACCAGAGTCCTACAACACGGTCGCCTCACGCCTTTCTAAGACTAATTCCTCGTCTTGATGCGAGTAGAGACAGATACACTGTCGTTATCATACATTTCTTCCCAAGACTAACTTTTCGTCTTGAAGCGAACAATTTTCGAGCTTTCCTCTACTCACTACCAGAACTCTACAATACGGTCGTCTCACACCTTTTCCGATGACTAATTTCTTGTCCGGAGGCGAACCTCTTGTTCGAGCCTGCCTTCGTACATAACCAGGGAACTTGAAACCTGCGACCACGAAGAATGAGAACTTCTCATATTTCTTTGAACTCTAACCATTATGAACCAGTACCTTAAAAATATCACATTACACACATTACAATAATTCGCAGTGAGTATTTTTATTCCTTGTTGCATTCACGTTCATTATGATTGAAGCAGACATCCTTCCAGAACTTTCCTACTGATGAACTTTTTGTCACTGCCTTATCGTTCCTTTTGCAAGTTTTAGTAATTCTACCTGTTGTCTCCACTCACGAGACTAAATACTTGTTAAACATAAATAATAAATTTTAAATTTGTGTGTTTTATCAGACTTGCTTCAGTCATTCCTCTTGTCTACCCATTTTCTCATTTTTGTGCACGTGATAAGCGACCTTATTCCTCTTTCCTCACCTAGGAAATTGGGATATTTTGAAAGAAAAGATCACGCTATATATGTTTGTATATTCTTTTTTTTTTACTTTGTTTGTGGGTCCGGTAGTTGTGTGTAGTGTCTGGCACAAGGCCATCTTTTCGTAGACCGGCACTGCATCGATACAGGACCCGCAACAGAGTCATAACATATAATAACTTTTTTCAATGGAACTTTTCTTAATGGTCATTTATGACCACTCCAGTCCTGGATAAGACTTTAAACTGAATCCACCCATTTAATGGTAACTTATGATCCCTCTAGTCCTGGATAAGACTTTAAACTGCATCCATCCATTTCATAATGGTCATGCATCAATCTAGTCCTGGGTAACACTTTAAACTGCATCTATTCATACATCAATCTAGTGCTGGGTAAGACTTTAAACTCCATCCATCCATTTCTTAATGGTCATTTATGACCATTCCATTCCTTGTTAAACATTAAACTGCCTCCATTTTTAATGGTTATCAGATCACTCTAGTCCTGGGTAAGACTTCAAACTGCATTCATTTAGTGGTCACTTTTTGTTCACTCTAGTCCTGGTTAAGACTTTAAATTGCGTCCATTTCTTTTGGTCACTTTCTGACTCCTTATTGGTCATCCCAATTCTGGCCAACTTGGTCCTAAGTATGACTAAATTACAACCTTATCCTGGCCAATCTTATCTGGGCCAAACGTTTCCATGATGAAGACATTAAACTGTATTTATAGTAGTGATAATGATAATTACTGGTGAATAAAGATACAATTTTCAATTCAAAATCTTCAATTAGGAAGAAGAAATTAAGAATGGGTACAAGATTCCAAACCAGTGCTAACATTTATGTAAGAAAACAATTTAAAAGTTTTAATTTAAAATTTTTACAAAATCCAAAGGATCACTTGAAATAATGCAGATTTACTCTTCATAGTGAAAAAAACTCGACCAGTATTGTCAGCAACAGACAGTTTTTCTGTTTGTTTGATTTTTTTAAAACAAAATATGGTGACGAAACCCCACTTGCGGGACTTGTGAAGTATGGAGTTATCCCTCTCTGACCCGGAGTAGTACTAGATAGGGTTGTCCTTGATAAGACATTAAGCTGTTTAACATGCAATCCATTGAAAACTCCAACACACAGTGGAATTTTGTTCACTGCACTGTATTTATCATAATGGCTGAAATTTACCAATACTTTAAAGAAATGATCCAACAAGATGTATAAACAACATCAATAAGGCATGGATCAAATAATAATTCCGGTTGAAGGAAACACTTCTCAAAAGAAGCACCAACCCCAAGTGCTCTCCAAACTACCCGTGTTTAATTATTTTGCCTTGAAGACAAACTGCCCTTGATCTGCCTCATGATGACAGGCGTTCATAGAAAAATTATATGGTTGAACTGAAGTAATTACAAAGGTATCCTCTTTTAATCATGCATACGCTTATAAAACATAACTGGGGTCCAACACAATTAAACTATACAATGATTAAATAATAAAATGTAGCCATGAAAATAAATACAAATGACAATAGAAAGAGTAATGTCAATTTTAATTGATGCGTTTAGTACTTAAAATATCTTATCAATGGTAGAATATTATATTTATTGTTTAATAAAATTTTATCGTGTACATATAACACATAAGATAAAAATCTAAAAACCTAGCCAATAAAAGGAGCATAATTCGAATTGAATTAACAAATTTACAAGTGCCTAAAAAAAGGGAGAGGGCACATATACATGCATTCACTATTAATCGTCCATAATAATACCGTAGGATATATGATAGTCCTGTCAAGTAAAAACACCAAACTATCGTGTTTACACTAACATACTGAGGGTAACGATTTCCTTTTTTATATTGAGCTGTTGAATTTGTGGAAATGCTTATTGCATTAATAAAGAATTCATTTTATGTTTATATACGAAATATTGTAATAATGAAATAATTCATTCTATGTTTTTATACCAAATATTGTATTAAAAAAGAACTGACTTCATGGTCATAAACCAAATATTGTATTTGATGTTATGAACTGGCAACATACAATGGAACGCTGAATTGCATGTTTTTCGTGTGTTGGGAGAATATAAAAATATAAGTTGTCTCTTCTTGGTTGATAAGGCTTGCTGATAGAAAGACGGGTCCATTTATCTAATAATAATGGGTAAAACCCAAATTTAGGCACCAAATATAATTTAGGCGCCAAAGCCGAGAGACTTCAAGACGAGTGAACAGAACGGTCGTGTTTTAGCCTACTCCAAGTACAGCCGATGTTGGCCATGAACAAGCTTGAATAGGGCAAGCAGACACCAGAAGAAGAATATGAGCAGCATCAGATAAGTGTTTCAATCAATTTCAAACAGATACATGTATTTGGATTTCGTCCCCGATGCCTTGACTTTAACTGCTAAAAAACACGTTTTAGAAATTTTCTATGCTCATTCTCATTGTATAATGTATTTCTTTAATATAAAGTATACCTTTTGAACGGTTCGACTGTCTCGTCTTTGCTTTGTTCATCTGTTTCGATTCAATCTGGGGAGTCTCTAAATTTCCCACAATTTCAAAGAAGACATTTAAATTATTTAAAATGCGTAGGAAGTGCGTAGCAGTATCATATGACAACGTCCGTTCTCACCATTTATATTGGCTTTCCTTTGTGTAAGGGTTAAAAGAAAATACAGAGAGTGTTAATATATACATAATAATTTTTATACCACAATAGGATAAAATAATAAGTTGGAGGTAAAAGTAAATGTACTTTTGTGTGTGTGTGTGTGTGTGTGTGTGAGAGAGAGAGAGAGAGAGAGAGAGAGAGAGAAAGAGAGAGATATATTATATTCAAATGTAGCAGCCGCCTGCTTAAAGAGTGGATGAAAGAAAATATGTATGGAGTGTCAACGCAGGATTGTGTGGACTTCTATATTCGGTAGCAGGTTGTGAATGTGTTTTATTTCGGCTTTGGGTACCTTACGATAACCGCAGCATCAGAGAAAGGATAAAATTAAGAAAAGTTTTCACTACCAACCAAAGACGAAAGAAAAGAAAATTGTTTAGCTATGGTAATTGATTAACTAATTAACCATAAAAATTAAACAAGAAATACTGAGAACGGAAAGAAGATATCCCGCTCGATATTAAAAAGATTTGATTTTATTTCCGAAAAAGTTACTTTTCTCCAAAAAAACAAAACAAAAAAAAACCCCCAAAAAACAAAAAACAAAAAAAAAAAAAAAATCCGAGAATTGGCGTAAACAGTGGACTCACAAAAAGGCCATATGCGAACTTTTGACAATTGATTAATGATGTTTGTAAAAGTACTGGTTAAAGAAAAACCGAGAACAAGATGTCACTCGAAATCGCAAGATTTTAGAAGACAACCAGGCGCTGAGGCCACATGTTGATTATAAAAATTTTGGCCTGAGAAAATATTCCGAAATATTTGCCGATACGGGGTAGAGAGAATTACCATTATTTATTTATACAAGATATCATTTTAAGTAGCGGCAGGGCAAGGCCACGTGTTGATTATAAACATTTTGGTATGAGAAAAATTGCCGATTGAAGATAAAGAGATTTATTTTTCTTTTCCGAGAAGCCAAGGGTTCCCACAGACCTTGACAATTGATTGATGTTGTCTGTAAAAGCACGGGTTAAGAAGACGCAAAGTGATCAGGAGTGTCGAAGATATCAGAGATTTTAAGAGACAGAGTTATGTGTTATTCGTAAGAATTTTGACCGGTGAGTACGAGAATTTTGTAAACAAATTCTAGTTTATAATTTTAATGAGACCAGCTTAGCCACACCCGCACGACCGGGACGCCATTGATCGAGTGGTAGCAATGATGATAGGCGGAGGTAATTTGATGTTAAAGACGGGGAAATTATTAACGTCCACTGAAAGGAATTGGTATGAGATACCAATGTGAGAAGGTGGGAGTTTGGGAGGATAACTATCCTGCAACCTCTTCTCATGACCGAAGGGATCCCCCCCCACTAAAAATGGAAAGTAATTAATTTTCCCAAAATGGGAAGTAATCAATTTTCCTAGCCAGACAACAAAGAGGACCCTTGTCAGAAATCGGGATTTACCGAAAGCCCCAGGCTGCGGTTTTTGGTCGGTGTCCATATAAGCAAGCGCCCTCGGGCAGTTGGGCAGTACAGTTGTTGAGAAGTTTCAGTTCAGCAGTTCGAGTAGTAGGAACCAAAGTGTTGCCTCGCAGTAGCTGACCGAGAGTTTCCACGACCTCCGACTTCGCCTTTCTACCAATAGCAAGTTATACTGACGAACAAAGCTAAGCCAGCACTTAAAAACTAAACCAGTTGACTTAGAAGACGAGAACTTGCCTGAGAAGTATAAAAATGTCATTCTCACAAGAAACAGGTTGTGAGAAAAACACACACTCCTGTATATATCAGACGGATAAAAATTAATTTGTTTCTTTCAACATACTTGAACCTCTAGGGTTTTTATTTGCTTCTTTTCTTTATGCTTGTGCGATATCACCTCCAGTTTAGACTCATCTTACACTACGGCCCAATGCCTGATTGATCTCGTCTACCTAAGATCAAAATCACAACTTGGGTAGGCTAGACTTGAGATCGAAGTAATTGCTTCAGTAATCAGACATTGGAAGTGAGCTGAGAACGACGGAGCTAATGTCGAACCGGTGTGAAGCCATTTGAAATCGACCGACCATCCCACTTGGTACCCTGACCAAGGGATCCAGCCGGGCAGCGACAACCACCGATCGACCGGGACACAGGTTTGTGGCAGCGACTAAGAGTCAACCTCAAAACGATGGTAGGAGAAATATCACAGTTTCGCGCCGCGACTTGGAGTTAACCACGGGCCGACGACTCAGTGTCACAAAATATTCAAGCTACAATTGCCCGAATCTTTCGACTTTTTGAATCCAAAGGGGTCAGCATGTCGTCGAAAATTTGAAAGACTTCGGCTAGCATCTAAGTTGTATAAGGAGACTGGAACATTTCCTATCAGCGCCATAATTTACTATATAGTTGAAGAATCAGAAAATGTAAAAACATTGTATTAGAGTAAACAAAATTAACAAAGTTTACTTTACAATAAACGATAACAAGAGAAAGAAAAAAAGAACAGTGCAAAAAATATGCAAAGTTAAACAACAGCAATAAGGCAAAGCAACAGTAACAAGGGAGAAGCTTTACAAACTAAGACAAACAAAAGGGGATACAGACAAGCGATCGCAGCGTTCTGACTTCAAGACAAGAACGAATAGACTTCAGTCTTATTAGACCGAAAAGTGGCCTATCTTATTGGTTAGGAAAAAACCCAGCATACACCTGTGTGTTTTGTCTTATAAATTTGGGGAGGGGGAAGGTTTTGCAATAATTCTTATGCAGTTGGTACCAACAAAAAACAAAAAAACAATTACATTTTTAAACAAAGAAGATGAAAATGACTTAGACGCAGTATTAGTAGAATTCGAAGCCCATTTTATTTCAAAGAAGAACGTCACTCACGGAAAGGCTAAATTTAATTCGAATGCGCAAAACCACAGAGAATCACTAACAGCATTTTCAAGAACATTATATGAACTTGCTGAAATTTGCGTCATTGCTAATGCGAACGAAGAAATTACGGTTAAGTTTATAAATGAATTCCGAGACAAGGGTCTAGTGGAGCGTCCACAGCTCACTGGGAACTCGACAAAGCTTTAGAAATTGTTCGGAATGCAAACAATTCAAGGTACAAATGTAGGAAAGACAAACAAAAAAATATAGCTGCAATTCAAACGAACAGAGTGAAAACTCGAAAACCTAAACCAAACGGAAAATACAGTCAGAAAAACTGTGTTAGATGTATCGTGGATGATGAAGTATCCGTTATTGACATTGTGTAAGAATTAAACGAAAATGCCAAGCTTCTTTTCTAAAGCGAGACTGCAGAGTTGGTATAAATTAGTCCTATCAAGCTTCTTTTCTATGCAAGTGTACTGCACTTTTTCCCTCTAAAATATGGCGATTACCACATGACCGTTACAGATTGAATTCTGAAATCCCTATTGTTATGGGGTCCACCCCTTTTTCATATAAGTAGACTTTACCAAGTGTACCTGGACTGCTGTCGTTAAATACCCAGTTACAGTCAGTGAGAGTAGCGGGTAGTCGGAAGTCGGATAGAGAGAGGATACACGGAGAGTGAAAGTATATACGAACGGAGATAGTGTGAGGTAACCTCTTGTAGAAGTCAGTTACAAGCACGTAGACTCTAAGGAAGTCCTACTTCGAGACTGTATATATCTATCTGTATTTGCTACTAACCACGTTCCTGGAGTTACTAACAGTATTACTCTTTGTATGATTGTGTAAATACATTTTATTTCTTATATTTAATTATTGCGTTTGTCATTCATTGGAGACCGAATTCATCTCGGAATCCACAACAACTTGGCGAACGAGGATTCGAAGCTCATGCGGGGAAAGAAAAACTTTTCGTACGTCTAACCACAACAACTTGGCGACAAAGATTCGAACACACGCGGAAAACAAAAAATCAACAAAAGAAAAATATTCCCTCGTCGTCCAACAAACAAATTGGCGACGAAGATTCGAAACCAAGCGGAAAAGAAAAAATCAACAAAAGAAAAATCTTCCCTCGTCGTCCAACAAGCAAATTGGCTTCGAGTGATTCGAACTCACACACACACACACAAAAAAAAAGAAAAAAAAAGAAAAATCCTTCCCTCGTTGTTCACAACAAATTAATGACAAACATTTACGAGGAGTAAAAATACATAAAATTGAGTTATCATGGAAGATTTTTAAAATATGTTGGTAGAACTGATAAAACACCAAAATGAGCAACAATTACAAATGCAAAAATACCAAAATGATCAACAGTTACAGCTACAAGAAAAATGGCAAAAGCAAATATTACAAACGCAAAAGGAAAATCAAGATAGACAAACAGAGCTCCAGGAACTAATATTGAAAGTAGCGGGCAACAAGCAATTAGATATTGAAAAAGAAGCAACATTTTCGCAAGACGCAGTGTGGAATATCATAGAGATTTTCAAATATTCTCTATATGAGGACAAAAATTTTGGAGATTACTTCAGAAGACATGATGACATCTTTAACATAGACTATCAAAATTGGACAGAAGCAAAAAGCTACGTCTATTGCTTAGAACATTAGGAACTGAAGAATATACAAAGTTCGTGGATTATATCTTGCCAAAAAAGATGAACGAATTAAAATTTGATGAATCAGTGACATGTCTTAAAGAACTCTTTAGCCCCAGAACATCACTCTTCCATAAGAGGTGGAAATGCCTTAACCTGGTAAAGGGCGATAATGAGGATTATTCCACGTTTGCCGCAATCGTAAATAAACACTGTGATGACTTCAAACTAGCGGAATTAACACCGGACAATTTTAAATGTCTCATCTTTGTTCAAGGGCTAGTTTCTACAAAAGGCAGCGAAATGCGTAGAAGAATGCTTGCAAAATTACAAAATGAACCGGGTCTAACATTACAGCAATTATCGGAAGATTGCCAGAGATGTTTAAGCACAAAGAAAGACGCAAAGGACATTGAAGAATCAGCTGTTTCTCATATACGTAAGTTAAACAAAAGTCTACGTTCTTCACCCTCCCCGGAAAGAAAAATAAAATTTTACGACAATGAAAAAAGATTCTCACCCTCCCCGGAAAGAAAAATAAAATTTTATGATAAGAGAAAAAGTACAACATACAGAACAAATTATGACGAATATCGAAACAAATATAAGCCCCCTCCATCAGCATGTTATCGATGTGGAGGATTACATTGGAACAAGGATTGCCGCTTCAGATATAAAAACTGTCATGAATGTGGAAAAAAAAGGCCACAAGGCATCCCAATGTAGAAATAGAAAAGATACTAATAGAATAAGAGCTACAAGGATGCATAATGATGACAACACCAATGTAAGGAAATATGTGGAACTGGAAATTTTAAACAAAAAGATTAAATTACAACTGGATTCGGGTTCCGACTTCACGATAATCAACTTACAGACATGGAAAAAACTCAACAGACCTACCATGTTACACACTCAAAAAATTGCCAAGTCGGTTACAGGCAAACGAATAAAATTTGAGGGAGCAATAATCGTGAATGTTAAATTTCACGGCAAAACAAAAAAAACTTAAGATATACGTCATGAAAGATACTGAAAATTTAGTAGGTATTGACTGGATGCAGAAATTCAACGTTTGGGACCTACCTATCAACTCGTTTTGCAACAAGTTAGAGGTTGAACCATCAGATACTATAAAATTGAAGGAGGAATTATATAATCAATTACCTGAGGTATTTTCAAGCGGGTTGGGACGAATCAACAAATTTAAGGCCAAAATAGAATTAAAAGAAAACGTCCAACCAATTTTTAGAAAGAAGCGAAATGTACCGTTTGCTACTACAGAAAAAATAGACAAAGAATTGGAGAGAGTTGAACAAACTGGGATTCTACCTAAAACAGAGTTTAGTGAGTGGGCTGCGCCGGTGGTTTACGTAAAAAAGAAGTCAGGAGAAATTCGCGTATGCGCATATTTTTCGACAGGACTCAACAAAGCAATAAAAGACCACCATTACCCACTACCGAGCCCAGAGGAGATATTTACAAAGCTCAACGGTGGTAAGATATTTTCAAAAATAGATCTTAGTGAGGCATATCTACAAATTCCAGTACAAGAAGAGAGTATGAAAATCCTTTGCATTAATACGCACAAAGGGTTGTACAAATTCAACACACTACCATTCGGAGTAAAAGTTGCACCTGCAATTTTTCAGCAAACGATTTCGCGACCGCTTATCTGGATGATATTCTAATTAAGAGCGACAATGTTGAAGAGCACACATCACACATAAAATAAGTTTTTAGAAAACTTCAGGACTTCGGCATCAAAGTAAAAGGAGAAAAGTGTGATTTTTTCCTAAATGAAATTAAATATTTAGGTCAGATAATAAATGAAAATGGCAGGAAACCGGACCCAGAGAGGGCATCGGCAATTAAAAATATGCCGGAACCAAAAAATATTAACTCCCCCCAAAAAGATCTAAGTAGGGGGTGTTAAGGGGTCCACCCCTTTTTCATATAAGTGGACTCTACCAAGTTTACCTGGACTGCTGCCGTTAAATACCCAGTTACAGTCAGTGAGAGTAGCGGGTAGTCGGAAGTCGGATAGAGAGAGGATACACGGAGAGTGGGAGTATATACGAACGGAGATAGTGTGAGGTAACCTCTTGTAGAAGTCAGTTACAAGCACGTAGACTCTAAGGAAGTCCTACTTCGAGACTGTATATATCTATCTGTATTTGCTACTAACCACGTTCCCGGACTTACTAACAGTATTACTCTTTGTATGATTGTGTAAATACATTTTATTTCTTATATTTAATTATTGCGTTTGTCATTCCTTGGAGACCGAATTCAGCTCGGAATCCGCAACACCTATTATTAGTTAACCACCTTGCGCCAGCCAAAAGACAGCTACATATGGCACAATATATATATATAAACTTTAAAAATTAGGATGTCAGATAGAATACGCAACTTGGTTTGAATTAATAGGCCTACATATTTTATATAAAATTAATAAGATCTTTCATATGGACAACCACGGTCTATATAAGAATGACAACACCAAACAACAGAAGAACTAATGACACCATTAGAAAAGCGCTTTTCGAGCTTTAAAAGCCTCAGCTTTAAAATAGAAGTCGATATAAATTTTTAGAAATCGTTAACTATCTGGATGTAGAATTGAACCTTCATACTGGCAGATTCCCCTCGTACATGAAACCTAACACAATGTGTGACAGAGAGAGAGAGGGGAGAGAGAGAGAGTCTGGGAAACACACATACACGCGTATATTTTTTTTAGTGAAATTGGAGTAGATTTGAATAGCGAAATTAAATTAGAGCATTTTGTTTACTGATCGGGAAATCTGATCTAGGGCAGAAGTTGTACCCATTGAATCTGGGTCATCAGGAGACAATGAAAATGGTCGAAATAATTTTTATCGATTAAAAATTCATATAGAGCTGAGTAAGCTAGAAGAAACTTTGGAATTCACATGATTTTGTTTGAAGCAGTCAGAACCCCGTGACAAATCGCGTGCGAAGTAGTAGAGCCGAGGGTCAGTTATAACCAGCCGGGTTTATCTATATAAATGCGTAGTTATGCTCAAAAAGGTAGACTGGAGAAAATCCTTGAAGAGAGAAGAGAGAATTGGCCCGGGCGAGCGATGGGAAGAGGAACGTCACTATAACTTTAAGCCCCTCACAGAAATCTTTATCCCTTCATCGCAAGAGTCATATATCGTTCTGAGACGATTTAACAACAAGATAATCACAGACACTTTCTCTCAGTCTACAATCCAGTGTATGAGTTGTTTTTTTTTTACTTTTCTTTTCTGTAACCCGTTTCTCTTCTCTACTATTCTTTTCTGCTATATAAAAGACATTACCAATTCAACCATTGAATCGATGTTTTCTGGCTTTCTGCAGATATTAATATTTTTTTTTGCTGCATTCTAAATTTCTTAGCGCAGACTCCCCAGCCGTGTCTACATCTTCAGTCGACCGTGAATGGACGGACATCACTTTTGCTTTCTGGATCAAACAAATCACAACGTTGGCAGGAAGTAGGATTAAACCAGCGGACCGGTCAAATAATCTACAGATGCTCAGGGGACCTATGGCCACTCCCTTAAGTTCGGTTAGGACCGAGTAGACACCTCAACCCCGAGAGTAGGAGGCCGGAGGTTGAGGGGTCGGGTGAAAGTGTTAGAATGGTGCCGTGACCAGGATAGACCCGTGGGAATTACCAAAGAGGAGAGAAGGTTGCATTTGTTTTGTCCAGTCGGGACCGAGTAAGACCAGAAAGGACTCTAGTCTTCGGACTATATTGGCCTGAAAGAGACATAAGTAAGAAAAGGGAAGGAAGCAAAAGAAGGAGGAAAAAGAAACAAAACACGGAGCGGCAGACCTCAGGTAAGTCACTTTTTAGTTTCCTTATTTCGCTCATTGCACTTCTTAGATCTACCAGTAATATTGTTGATCTTGTTTTGACTTTGTCGTCTTTGTACGCAGTTGAAGCGCCACCACCGTGTTAAGTATATTTCCTTTCGTTCTGTCGTTGGTCTCTCTTCTCGTGGGATGAGCGTAGCAGGATCAGAGGCCACAGATGACCTTGGGAACGTGAGAGTGCCCGAAATATCGATGGGTTTAAGGAGGTAATGAAGCTACCTACTTATAAAGGAAACCCTGCGGACCTGCACGAATGGATTCTGTCCATTCAGAAGAAGCAGGTGATCTATAGCCTCTCGGACCAAGAAATGGTTCTCCTAGCTTACGACGCCGCAGCGGGGTAGATGTCCAAGTTCATATGGGGGTGGTACAAAGAAAACCCGGCCCTGACGTGGACCGAGCTTAAATCCGCTCTGGTGCGGCAATACGCAAGTGAGCGTACGGCCATTGAGGCAGTCAGGAAATTATTCCGGTTACAGCAACAAGAAGGAGACACTAATGAGGAATTGGGGAAAAGAATCGCGGGGTTAGCGGCGTTAGCTTTTCCGGAGCCGGCGACTCGGGACAGTGGTCCTATTCGGGCCTTGTTGGCCGATGTATGTGTGGACGCGCTGAGTGACAGGGACCTGAGGGGCGATGTTCTGAAGGGGGTACCGGTCAGCCTGGCCGCAGCCATAGAGGCGGCTCGGACCAGCAAACGACACTGGGATAGAATAAGAGGAGGTGTCGGTAGAAACCCCCGGTGGGGGGCGGCAAGGTAGTGATGAAAAAGAAGGATCGGAAGCGGATCCAGATACGGGACCCGAAAGAAGAGGTGGAAGAGGACTGGACCGCTGTTCCAGTTTCCAATAGGAGAGACTGGGATCTATGTTATGGGTTTCACAAGGCCACACCAGGCCGATATGGGCTGGTGTGTTGGACTTGTAAGTATGGTGGGCATCGGGCCTGCGACTGTCCTACAAACTATGGAGACGACCCAAGGTCTTTGGGGCCAAACTGCACGACTTGTGGCGAGTTTGGGGACAAGGCTCGGTGGTGCACGGCAGAGGGAGACCGTAAACTGGGGACAAAGCGAGTTAATACACTGGTGGCCCCTACCGAGAAGGAAAAGGGTCCGGGAAACGCCGATGGGTCGCCCGTGAAAAAGTAAAAGGCAGGGTGGCCCCAGTGCAAGTAAGACCTCTAAGATGCTGGACATGTGGTGTGGTCGGGCACTTTTCGGCCAGTTGTAAGGAGCGAAGGTGTTGGCACTGTGGAGCAGCGGGTCACTTGAGACGAACCTGTCCTCGCAGGAGAAAGATGGACCACACCGAACGGAACAACCCTAACACGAATGAAGGGGAGAAATGGGTTGCTAGTCCGAGAAAAGAGGGTCATCCGAGCTCTACCCCACCCATGAGGGCCCCTAGGCAGAAATTGAAGCCCCTAGAAAAAAGTGAACTCCTGTCACCGACTCTCACGTCTCGGTTGTCGAGAAAGCGAGAGGAAGGAAGAGAACATACGGGAAGGAGAAAGGCACAGGTATAACGTTTGCTGAAGGAAGGGCCAGACTTCACCTGTAATATGTTGCTGGGAGACAAGAAGGTGAAGGCCCTTGTCGATACAGTGCCACTGGTTAGCTCCAAGGTTTTTAGACAGTTGGGTTTGAAAATGAAGCTTAGTCCCGTCGATCTACTAAGTCAGGCTGCTGATAGTAGCAGGATGAGGAGAGAGGGTATGACGTGGCTACCTTTCCAGTTGGCGAGAACCAGAGATAAACTTAAGATTTATGTGGCACCTGACTTGTGTGGTGAGCTAATTTTGGGGAGTGACTGGCTTAGGCAGAATAAGGCACAGATTCGTTTTGACCCCGCCACCTTAAAATTGGACGGGGTAGGGATACTTTTGGGAGAGGATAATTATGAACAACTGCCAGTGGTGGCCCAGACAGATATAAAGATTTCCCCTAGGACTACTGTATCTCGGAAGGGCAATATTATAACAGAAGGAGTGCTGAACAGTGACCAGTACCAAGTGGTCCCTACTGATATGTATGATGAGAGTGAAGGGGAATTAACCGTGTGCGATTCGTTGGTGAAAAGGTCGGGGACCGTTCCCTTACTGTTAACCAATACTGTCAATAAAACTATTAAAATAAAGCAGGGAGAGGAGCTGGCAAAGGCGTACCCAGTGAGAGAAGTCGAACAGGTGAGAATATGGAATGAGAATAGGCCTGGGAATAAGACAGGTAGCAATGAAGTAAGGGATAAAGATATAACAGCTCCTGAACGTTATAGAAGGAAATTGAGGGGGTTGCAGAACGGTAATCGAGAGGTAATAGCCATTACGGATAAGGAACTGGGACAGACGAAGACAGTTGAAATGAAGATAGACACGGGTAATCACCCACCTATTAAGTTAAGATCGTATAGGACCCCAATCCACAAAAGAAAATTAGTAGAGAACGGAGTGAATGAAATGATGGAATCAGGGATAATCGAAAGATCTAAATCTCCCTGGAGTTTTCCAGTATGATTGTTGAAAAGAAGAATGGATGGCATAGGTTTTGTGTGGATTTTCGTCAATTAAATACCATTACGAAACTTTTAGGAAAGTCTAAATGTTTTTCCACCTTGGATTTAAGGTCGGGATATTGGCAGGTAGCACTTAGCGAAAAGGATCAGGAAAAGACCACTTTTACCTGCCACATGGGTCTCTTCAATTTTAGAGTCATGCCGTTTCGGTTACCGAACGTCCTGGATGTATTTAGTCAGTTAATGTCCATCGTATTGAATGACAATGAGGCATCTGCCATGGCGTATCTAGATGACATCATGGTATTTTCAAAATCACCGGAGGAGCAATTTGAACATCTGCAGAAGGTCTTCGATAGGTTAAGAGAACAGATTAAAGTTAAAATTATCGAAGTGTCAGTTTATGAAAGAAGAGACAAAGTACTTAGGGTTTATGATAAACAAAGAAGGAATAAAAACGGATTTAGACAAAGTAGGGGTTATAAGAGCCATGCCCGCGCCGAAGACCTTAAGAGGGATTAGGGGATTTATTGGAGCCATCGGATATTATCAGAGGTTCATACCAGCATTTAGTCGGTTAGCAGGCCCTCTAATAGTTCTAAGAAGCATGCTAGGTTTAAGTGGACCGATGATTGTCAGCGTGCATTCGAGGCTCTAAAGGACCAACTGACAACTGTACCCTGTTGGCCTACCCAGACCTGAGTAAGCCCATGGTGCTGTACATCGATGCTAGCGATAAGTGCATCGAGGAGGTTCTTACACAACCATGTCCCGATAAAGATGGACCAGTACCGGGTGTGCCTGAGGAAGTGACGATCTATTTTCTGTCTTGTCGGCTCTCCGAGACTCAGCAAAGGTGGCCAGTAATAGAAAAAGAGGCGTTCGCCATTCTGTATGCTGTGCAGAAATTAGATTATTATTTGAGTGGGGCTGTGTTTACCATTAAAACAGACCACCAACCCCTCTAATATCTGTTAGAGGCGGAGTGGACGAAGAAGAAGATACAACAGTGGGCCTTGAAGTTAAGTGGGTATAACTGCAGAATAGAATATTTGGCAGGGAAGGATAATACTTGTGCTGACCTGTTATCGAGGATTCCGAAGCAACTAGAGACGGAAACTGTCAGGTTGGAGCCGGGTGTGAATGATAAAGCATTCCAAATTAATGTGATCAATTCACAGGCGTTGAAGGAGAGGCTTGGTTGGGAAGATCAGGAAACGAGTGAAACGGAGATTGTTTCCGACCCACACTGGAGAGATATTATTAGGCAGAACCAAGAGGATAGCGAGATAGCAACTATCAGGTCCAGGGTACAGGCAGGGCCTACCTCCAAATATATGGTGCCCAATGGAGTGTTGTATTATCTTTCAAGAAGAGGTGAGGAAGTAAGTTTAAAAATGGTGATACCTGAGAGGTTGAGAGTTGAAATTCTAAACCAGTGCCATAGGAGGTTAGGACACCTGGGAATTGATAAGACGTATGGATTGATAATGAGAAATTACTACTGGCCTAAGTTGTTTAATGATGTTGCGAACCATGTAAAAAAATGTGTAACATGCCAAGTACAGAGTCGAAGGAGTAGGGTTGCCTCAGTATTAGAAACGGATGTTCCAAATTATCCATTTCAGAAAGTAAGCATGGATATTTCCGGGCCCTATGGAGAAACATATAGAGGTAATCTTTACATAGTGAGTTTTGTGAACTGGCTGATGAATTAGTCTAAGGCATTTGCCATACCGGATAAGAAGGCACGAACGATGTCAGATATAATACTAAACGAAATATTCCCTAGGTATGGAGTCCCTGAACAGTTGGTTACCGATAATGTATCGGAGAATGTGAATCAAATTATGAAAGAGACGTTGGTAAAATTAAACATAGAGCACATCGCCACCTGTCCATATCACCCCCAAAGTAACGCTAAGATAGAGAGATTTCATATGACTCTTGTTGATATGTTAGCTAAACTAACAGAAGATAATAGGGAAAATTGGGATTTATTCGTAACCCAAGCGTTAGCAGCTGTGAGATTCTCGATGAACGAGACGACAATATTTTCCCTTTATTACTTAATATATGGCAGGCATGTAGTCTTACCTATAGACAATCTGTTACGACCTATGAGGAACTATTTAGGAGAGGAACATCACCAAATAGTTTTAGAACAACAGCATAAAATTTTTACGCAGGTGAGGAAGATTCAAAGAGCCCAGAAAAGGCGAAACGATAGGGTAAATAAAAATAGAGAAGTTTCCTTCTAGATAGGTGATCCAGCGTAAATAAAATACACCTGAGAGAAGGTAAATTGGACCAGAGATGGAGTCCATAATATAGGATCGTGGAGCAGACGGGTCCGGTTTCCTTTGTGATCTGGGATCAATTGACTGGACAGGTAAAGAGAGTGCATGCGAATGATATAAATCTAGCTGAAATAGGAGAATGGAAAGGAGCCGAAACAAAAACTCAACAGAAAAGGCTGAGGAAATCTACGTTGGTAGAACCCGAAGGGTTAGAAACTAAGAGTGAAAATGAAGGGAGTGAGGAGATTGAAATTAGCCTAACTACCCTTCGAAGGCTGAGGGGGGTAAATCGAACACCAGCGGGACATTCTGAGGAAGGAGGGATTGAGCCTAACTTTAGGGAAGAAGAAGAACTGAGTGAATGGGAAAAAGAGGATGAAATTCCGTTAGCTCAATTGCAGAGTAAATTGCGGGCTGAAAAAGCACCTAGTGTTAATGAGGAATTACCACTAAAACGGCCATTAAGGGGAGCGGTGCAGCCCGAGCCCAAGGATTAAGTGAAACTAGTACAGTGGCTGTGGTGAATGGGTGACGGTCTGAGACTAACTGTGCTTTTATCATCAGTGCTGGTGAAATGTGTGGACGGGCCCCATGCGTGCACGGCGCTGGTGGTGGTATGGGTCGGTGCTTGAGGTAACCACACGATAAAAACAATAAGACACTGATTGAGTAAGACGAATTATTCTCTCCATCTCCTTGCAGACATGGACAATGCTAGTTGTGGTAGCTAATACCTGGGAACACAGTGAGAATACAGTATTTAAGAAGACTAGCGAAGTGATTATAACTAGATCAAAGTGGTTGATAACTTTGGTGGGAGACCTGCAGTCGTATGAGAAGTTACTGGGTCAGTTAAAGACCGAAATGGACAAACTAGATACAGCCAGGACACAAGTCGCCGGAGAATATTTACAGACTCCGGAATACCACCGTATATTATACCCCTTAGCTCAGGAATCCCTTACTTGAGAGACAATGGAAGGATATGAGTTACTATTTGAAAGGAATAAAATTGTTACGGACCAGGCAAAAGAGGGCAGTATTACCTATAATGGGAAAGGCATTAAGCGTGTAGTTTGGTCTAGTCTCCGAAGGCGAAGTGAGAGTAATTAAGAGGAAATTAAAGGTGGTAGAACAGAGACAACAAGCAATGGCTCAGTCGGTTAGAGAGAGCGTATCTATACTCAATGATACTAGGTTGGAATTGGCTAAGAATAGAGCGAGTATTAATTGGCTGATTTCTCACCTACAGGTTTTTAGAAAAGAAGTGGTAAATGTAACCATGTCTGTAACAACCGAATTCCAGAAATTACAGGGGTTTTTGCAAAGGTATTTTCAATTATTAGCTATAATGAATAAGGTACGTCAAACAAGTCACTCTTTAACGGTGTTGTTAGAGCATGTGAGAGCACAATTAGACATGCTGTCGCTGGGATACCTGTCTCCGAGTATAATAACCCCAGAACGATTAAGGGAAGTACTACTGGAGATACAAGCCAAACTACCCCATCATCTTAGATTACTTGTAGACCCCACCCAGCATTAGTGGAAGTACTATAGTGCCTTGGGATGTACTACCTGTTAGAAGATGATAAATTGCTAGTGCTAGTGCTAGTGTCGGTTCCATTACTGGACAGAGATAGTACCTTTGAAATTTATCAGGTGATGAATCTTCCCCTTCCCTATCCAAAACTAAGGCCGAAGATAGGAGCGGTGGCTAGGCACAAGGTAGAGACGGAATTTGTTGCCCTAAACCTAGCCAGGACAGAGTTTATGCTATTAACAAAGGGAGAAGCAGAAAAATGTAAGAATGATGCCTTAGGTACCTGTGGGTCTGTAAGTACAATTTACGTGACAGGTAGTCATAATCTGTGTGTACTAGATTTTTTTAAGAAAAATAAGAAGGGAATTAAAGATCATTGTCAGGTAGAGGTGATGGCTAATGTAATGTTACCTAAAGCAACCAGTGTCTCTGACAGAATTTGGGCGGTGGCCACATAAGAAGAGATCGAATTATTTAAGGTGTGTGAAGGGAAGCCCACCACTACGATAAGAGTTATTCCCCCTTTGTTTGTCGTAGAGCTACCCATTGGTTGTGGAGCTCATGGTCCATCTATCTCTTTACCTCCCTACTACCAAGCAGAAGAGAAGTTTGAAGAGAATGAGGCTTTGTTAGAGTTGGTAGGAACGAATACCAGTGGATGGACGGGATTGTGGGAACCCATTGTAAGAGAGATTCCTAAGATGTCGCTAGAAAAGATGCCGGCGTTGTTAAGGCCAATCGATAAGATTGATCTTGGACGGTTGAAGTCGGATTTAGATAGGATAGGTACGCCGAATTCGGGCTGGAGAGAGAATTTGGTTGCTATAATAACCTGGCTGACCGTTGTGGGAATTATACTAATGATAGTCGTGGCCTTGCTGGTTTGGTGGTGGTTGAAGAGGCGTGCGGTGTTATCGACCGGGCAGAATAAATTGGCACGGGAGTGCATGTGTGAAGGAGGGATTCCAGTTAGTGCACATTACCAAGGTAGGTCCGACCCGAGTGCAATGGGACCCCTAATTGATATTGAAGAAGAGTCCACGATTGTCGCGGAAGGACCAGAACCAACAAAACATTCGACAAAGCCTGTTGTGAAGGCGAGACAAAATCGGAGGGACAGATTTACGAAGTAAATCGAATTATTTTATTTTTAGTAATGGGACTGAAATAATTGGTAAGAAGTATTGCGAACTTCAAAAGAAAAAAAAACGTAAAGAACCTTTGAACTAGTGAACTCTGTGAAAAGGTACTATTGCACGAGATCACCAAAACAGTGAACTTTAACCAGAAGTTGCATGTACATATGTATCGTAAGGACAATGAAAATGTAAATGGGCATAATGAGCCCTAAGAAGAACTGAGGACTCTAACTTTGCATGCTGGAAGAGAGGCGTATGTTTAAGTAGCTCCCTAGTAAGAAGCATGTTGGACTGGGTTTTCTCATCTCTTGTTGATATGAAAGCTCGTGTGTCAATTACTAGTAAATGACAGATGGGTAGGGGAGGAAATGTGACAGAAAGACCATAAAAAGGTTCGCCTACTCCTCAGAAAATTAGGCACAGCAGAATATAGTACGTTTGTTAACTATATTTTGCCTAAGAAAACCAGCGACATGAAATTTAAAAAGGCTGTTCAATCATTAATAGAACTCTTCAGTCCCAAAACATCACTGTTCCACAACCATTGGAAATGCACGAAGATTATACTACTTTCGCGAGTGTAGTCAATAAACACTGCGATCACTTCAAATTGGTTAAGTGACAATAATTTAAATGCCTGATTTTCGTCCAGGATTTGATCTCAGCGAAAAACGCTGAAATATGTCATAGGGTACTCAACAAGCCTGAAAACGAGCCCGACGTTACTTTACAGCAAGTTGCCGAAGGTTGTCGACGTTTCGTGAGTGTCAAAGATGATTCGAAAAAACATCGAACAGAGTGGCGTGGCTCACATTAAAAAAAATACGCCAAAGAAAAATTAAAAAGGTTCAACCAAAAAATAATAAGGTTACTTTGCCGTCAAGAACATGTTACGGGCGTGGTCAATTACATTGGTATAGAGATTGTCCTTTTAAAGATAAAAAATATTTTAATTGCGATAAATTGGGATACAAAAGTTCCCACTGCCGGATTAAGAACAAGAAAAAAAAGTTTTGTCAAAATTATCAAGTCTGATGAACCGGAAAGTCGTAACATCAGGAAATATATGGAAGTGAAAATATTTAACAAACATATAAAGCTACGGCTTGATTCCGGTTCAGACTTATTTATAATTAATTATCAAACATGGAAAAAACTGGGTAAGCCGACTTTGTTAAGAACGAACCGAAGAGCTAAAAGTCTAACCGGCGATCCTATTAAGTTTATAGGCAAACTTATGTCGAACGTGTCATTCAAAGGTAAAACTTTAAAACTAAAGGTGTATATTATGAAGAATACGGGTAATTTTTTCGGGACATTTGTTCGAACAGTTTCAACTTTGGGATATGCCTATTAACTCATTATGTCAAAAAGTCGAAAATTTGACTGACGAAGCAGAAAAGTGAAAGGTGAACGTAAAATAATTTTCCCGACGTTTTCAGTGGAGGACTAGAAAAATGCACAAAAATGTTTGGTAAGTTTGAGTTAAAGCCAGGCGTAAACCATTATTCCAAGTGACCAGAAATATTGAAATGTAAGAAGCCGACCGCAGAGGTGACAGTAAAGTTTTTGCACGAGCTATTTTCCCGTTTCTAAGTTGTTGACTGTATCGTAACAGACAATGGCACACAGTTCACATCCTGTGAATTTAAGGATTTTTGTCAGTCATTCCTGATCGAACATATTACCACGGCGCCATATCATCCAAGAAGTAGTGGAGAGGCAGTGCGTTTTGTGAACACTTTCAAGAGGGCACTGAGGAAGGACCTGCAAAATATGATAAAACTATACATCATTTTTTGAAGGTCTATTGTGTAACCCCTAATAGAAGTGCGCCATCTGCCAAGACGCCAGCGGAGGTCATGTTTGCCAGGAAAATAAAATCGGCATTTGACAAATTCCTTCCAAGTGAAACGAAAGCGGGAAATAGGAATAAATTGCTTAAAAAGCACTTTAAGATCGGTGAAATGGTTTTTTTTTCGTGCATTTGGGAATAATAAAGCTCACTGGAGATAGGATCAACAGACAGACAACAGACAGATTGGTAACATGATTTATATGGTTCAGGAACCGAAGTTTATACACAAACGTCATGTAAACCAAATTAGAAAACGGTATGAAAGCGTAGTCGACAGGGATCCCATAGAAGATGACACTATGGACGTCGTCTTCGACACGTTTGAGGTTCCAATAACGCAATCAGTGCCAGAGCTAGGAAGGTCCAAAAGAAAAAGGAAATTTACGGAACCTTTAGAAAATAAGCCGAAAAAAAATGATATTGAACACCTTTTCTTTTCATGTCATGTCTACACTTATGAACTTTGAATTATCAGAAAAGCACAATACGCATTAGATTATTGGAAATTATTAACATTATAATTTACCATTAAACTTATCCAATTTTTCATTATTTAGGAATAATGAATAGCGACTTTAATAAAAAGGGACTGTTGTTAATATGTAAGATGTTTGTCATTTGTGTAAAAGGGTTTATTTGGTTGAATAAAAATATGGTGTGGTAATTAAAAAAAAATGGGTGTTGTGGTGTCCTCCCTCTAAAGAGTCTGTTGGACTCTTCCGCCTACTATAAGTATAGTAGAAGAGAAGGCTTTGGGGGAACAGTCGAATAGATTGAACGCTGGGTCATCCGACTCACACTCACTAGCCGTTTAATACTCTTCTGTTGTATTTACAGTATAATATATGATATATCTGTAACACATGTTTTGTTATTCCTTTAACCATTTACTTGGTCAGAACAGAAAACAATAGAGCATAGTAATTAATCCATCAGATTCTACTCGATCAATGTTTACTATTTACACTTAATCCCTCGTCGCCACTGCCGTAACCTCGACAAGCCACCATAATGACCACGGTTGATAAACCCACCTAACCAGGCACAGGTATCAATTTCAACCATGTAGAAGGGCGCATGTCAAACCCCACCAACGATTAATCCGTTCCAGACCTAGACTCAGGCGCTAACTGTGACCTTGGTCAACCAACCCAGGAACTCGGTTAACTCCCGACAACACCCTTACACCTAATCGCTTTCCTTACCAACAGCAACTAAGGAGCCAAAATTTTTTTCCAAATTTCAAACAACTGTGTATATATTATGTATATGTAACATACTGTTGAAAATTGAATCCTTGTTTGTTCCTTTTCTTTGCAACCAAACGCTCGTTATAAATATATCATATTTATTTACTATACACGTTCTTTAATCCTAATCAAGCAAATGAATACAGTAAAACCGATTTTTTGATAAAGAAATTGTGGTGAACCCAAATGTAAAAAAATAAAATATGAAAATAAAATATTTAAAAAATTATTCAAATTAAAATAAGGCAATTGCTTCCCTTTAAAACCCTTATCTCTTTTTCGTTCTCTCTACCTTTCTCTCTCTATACTTCTCTCTCAATTAATGAGAAGGCAACCCATAAATAAAAAGAGGACGAAGAAAAGACTGAACATTGCGGAAGTTTTCCTAGTTCAGGATCTAGTTATTGTGCTAGAAATCTACCAAAATAAGAGAGGCTCCACGCAAAACTTCCACTATAAAAAAAGAAAATGAAAAATAAAGGAACGCCAAAAAATAATTTTGGCCAATCAAAAAAAAAAAAAAACCTAAAAACAAAAACAAAAAAACCCGCCAAAAAACAAAGAGACGTTTGAAGTTAGCCGAAACCAACCTTTCTTTAATGAATGCTAATTCAAAATAAATGAATAAATACTGTATTTACGAGGTAACCTTTATTCATAAAAATGCAGTGTTTATTCACGAGATAATAATCATTATCTGTCTAATAAAAATATTATTAAATAATTTTTATTAAGATTATCATAAAAAATAAAAATATATTTTTTATAATTTTTTTATTGTATTTTGCTTTTGGCGGGCTTTTTGATTTGTCCGTTTTTTTTTTTTTTTTTTTTTTTTTTTTTGATTATTTTTGTAACGTCCAAAGCAAAAAACATTATCTCCCCCAGCTAAAAAACGATGTGGTCTCTATTCCAAAATTCCGCCATAACATTGTAAGCGCTATTTTCATCGAGTGAGTAGGCGGAACTTGTGTTGTCAAGGTTTTTAGTTGTATCAGTTTGAGAAAAAGTTCTTTTCATCTCTTGCCACTTAATGTATTAAATTAGTTTCAGATTAAAGAGCAATAACGCGTTGCAAAAAAAAAAAAAAAAAAAACAAAACAAAAAAACCCCGAAAATAAAACAAAAAATAAACAGTATTGAGGCTTTCACAGGAGCAGGTTATGGAACTAGTTGATATATGGGGCACAGAAAGTGTTTGGTTCTTGTGGCTAACTCGTATAATATAGTGGCAGAGATTATTAATTATTCCGAGTGTTATCTGGAATAAAGCAATCTTAACCCAACGTACAACACAATAATTAAGCAAGACAAGTGAGTGAATTTAAAATAAACAAAAAGATACAAATTTGTTCATCAGCAAATAATTCATTTGGTATTTTATACATCGTGAGGTGAGTATAATAAGACCCTTGAAAAGAAAGAAGTTCGCATATACACATTTAAAAGGAAAAAGACCACACACAGACACATTTAGGTGGGTTTAATATAAAAACCCTTTGAAAGGGGAAAGTTATGTACACACATTTAGGTGTGTTTAAATAAACTCCTGATAATAGGAAGGTACAAAGACACACGTTGAGGTGTGTTTAATAAAACCATGAAAATGGAAAAGTACAAAGACACACGTTGAGGTGTGTTTAATGAAATTCATGAAAATGAAAAAGCTCCCTGACAAGACACACATTGGGGTTTGTTTAATAAAACCCATTGAAAGGGAGAAAGTTCATAGACAAGACACACATTGGGTTTATAAAGCTGAATTAATTAACTTATTAATAAATTAATTAACAAAACCCATACACAAGAAAAAAAAGAGCAATATTACAACTCCGGAGTTTTCGTCATTACAAAAAAACAAAAAAAAAAAAAACTACTATGTCACTTCCAGGTTTTGAAAATTTCATTGTACACGGACAAGAACATACAGCCGGGACAAGCTGGAAAAATGGATTTCCAAGCTGGATAACCTTTTCATAGCTGTGGATATAAACACCGACAGACGTAAAAAGAGCTTTACTCTTGCATTATGGAGGAAACGACATAATGGAAATCTATGACGCCATGACAGACGATCAGAAAGGCATTAATTCGTTGTCAGAAGGCGAAAACCCAACCCCGAATGAATATGATGTCTTAAAAAAGTCTTTCAATAATCTTTTCATACCCAAAACAAACACAGTTTATGAAACTTTCAATTTCCGTCAGCTAAAACAAAAAGAAAATGAAAGCATGGATTCGTACCACATTCGGTTACGCACAGCCGCTGCAAACTGGGGATTCCACAACATAGAAGACGAAATCCTGGGACAAATAATATTAGGATGCACGTCACAAAAACTTCGGCGGAAAGTTCTAAAAGGCAATTTAACACTAACCCAGCTACTTGACGAGGCTCGGGGTATTGAACTCGCCGAAAGCCGTGCGGCCATGATAGAAAGCAGAACCAGCTCACCAAGTACCGAAGAAATACTAGATATCCAAGGCCGAAAAAACACACCCAAGTCAGGAAACTCAGAAACCAACCAACAGAGACCTCACTGTCCAGAATGTCAACCATAACAGCACAAGGAGCTCTCATTTAAGAGCACAAAGCAAAAATTTCCAGAGACTCAAATAAACGCTGCATTTTCTGCAAATCCCCACGACCTCACCCCAGATCAGAATGTCCTGCAAGTGGGGAAACATGTAACAAGTGTAAAAAAGCTGGACACTTTGCTCAGGCATGTTTGTCTGGTTCGAAGGTAAGATAGATTCAGTTTTCACCTCCATTAGACCCCTCTCAATCCGAAAATGAATATCTGTTCTCAGTCAATGTTCTCTTAACACCATCCCCGTCAATAACTCTACTCAGAATTGCGTCATCCATCAACAACAAAAAATCAATTTTATTATTGACTCAGGTACCTCATGGGAAAATCGGCATATGAATCACTTGTTCGCTTAACACCCTTACTCAAAAAGCCGGTACCCAAAATTTATGCCTTCAACCAACATACTCCCTTTCCAGTTCGTGGATTTTTTCAAAAATTAGCCATAAAACATCAGCAGTTGAGGCTATTTTTTATGTGTTAAACACAAATGGATGTTCAAACTTGACGAGCAGTAAAAAGCTCAGCAACTAAACCTAATCCATTTTTCGCTACAGACAAGCCCAAAAGACATACTTGAACAATTCCCTCACTTATTTGATGGGAAAATGGGTTGTATCAAGAACTGCAAAATCACTCTCCACATTGACAGATCCATAACTCCAGTTGCTCAAACACATCGTCGTATTCTCTTCCATGTCCGAAAAGATGTAGAGAAGGAGTTAGAAAGATTGGAGAACCTGGACATTATTGAAAAGGTCGATGGTCAAACACCATGGGTCAGCCCCATAGTTGCTTTTGCATAGACATGCAGGAAGCAAATCGCGCAATAACACGAACCAAACACCCAATGCCAACTATTCGCGATCTGATAGCGGATTTGAATGGTGCAACAGTCTTCAGCAAACTCGACATGAGCAACGCATACCACCAATTAGAACGATGAAGCCAGCAGATACATAACAACTTTCACCACACATGTAGGTCTCAGATGATACAAAAGACTGCTATTTGGAGTCAATACGGCAGCTGAGATATTCCAGAATGCCATATCAGAACTTCTGAGGAATATTCCAGGAACAAAAACCTGTATCGATCCCACACCCACATGATCACCAATCATCACCGCTTTACTGGAACCAGAGATCTCACCCGAAACCTCTAGGTTTGATCTGCGGCTACACCCCAGACCACAATGCCAAAGAAAACCCCCAACTTATCTAACGAACTATATAACTTGAAACCCTTATCCAAAGTAAGGGAGGATTGTTGTGTTTACAGTCCAAGGGAAATAACATACCATGAACCCTTTGATTTCTATACTCTTATGAAAAAGAGATATTAATTGTAATGCAGCTTTCTGTTGTATCCGCTGGGCAGAACAAACGTTGTTATCCGTCTCTCCGATTTTGTGCATTCATTTTTAAGACACGATAGTGTCTAAACAAAATCCCTTGAAAAGGGGAAAGTTCATAGATTGGGTACATTGTTGAATCTACATCAGAGAAGCGTGCATTGCTGATGGATTGGTAAATCGGTTGAGCTGACAACGTGTAATCCAGTCTGTATTTATAGCTTCCATTAAGCAGGTGCTGGCTCACAAAAAAAGTCCCTCGAAAATGCGATTGAAACGCTGTCAGTGGTCGATTAATAATTTGCATTGTTTTCAACGCTACCGGAAGTGCCACTCGGCGCCTTATGCGTAAATAACTGATTTTGATCATTCGACTCTTGACTCTTAAGATGTCCACCCGACAACAAATTCACGCATTTGGACGAAAAAAAAAATAGTTGTGCTTAGTTTAATTTGTAACTTATATAAATGTAGGTAGAAAAAAGCAAGTGTCGATAAGATAGCAATCGTCACAGTCACCCAGGTCTCCCAATCAGGTTTTTCCCTTATCCGGAGGTGTGTGTGTGTGTGTGTGTGTGTGTGTGTGTGTGTGTGTGTGTGTGTGGAGGGGAAGGGTACTACACAGGCCCTGGGTATGAATACACCTCTTCTCCCCAGCTATGGTTTAATTAGTAAAACTTGTACCATTAAAACATTATTTTAAAAAAAAAGATTCTTAGAATCTATTTTCTTGTTTTAAATAACACGCAAAAGGTTGATAAGCCACTGAAAATGATTCAATTAATCAATCAATGAGACTGTGAGTACGTCATTGATAACTGCGTATTACAAATGTTTGGGATTAAGCATTTTTCTGCAACTCTTCCAATTTTTAAGATATATGTTCTGGTGAAAATTTTTGACAAACGAAGTGATTGTCATTAATTTAAAAAATGTTTAAAACAAACAATTGTTTGACAAAAATAAAATAGAGATAGGCTTAGCTAGGGAGCCTCTGGAGCGTTTGACTAGCGAGCGCTACAGGGGCTAGATAATTAGACATAGGTTAAGCAAGATGTCTGCCGAAGCCGTGAATATGGGCGCAGAATTGCGCAAGGAGGAGATCTGTCGAAGTCCCGCTCGTTACATTCGTGAGGTCAAAACCCCGGAGAAGCACACTCTTCAGGCCACTGACGACATGTGCGAGGCATTTCGGCGGCATTTCGAGAGCCGGTTTACCAAGGAGCCTCGTGTCAGCGACGAGGAGGTATTTGGCTGACTTTTCTCGGCTTTCGACGAGCTAGCTGAGGGGGGAAAGCACAGAGGGCGAAGTCTACGTGGCATTGAAGAAAGTCTGCAGAGGCAAGTCACTCGGTCTGGATGGTTTGCCCTATGAATTGTACTTGAGGCTGTCGCTCATCTTTGTCCCGATTTTCACTGTCGTGTTCAGCAACTGGTTCCGCAAGTTCATCAGGTGTGCGATCACGCTTTTGAAAAAGAGCAAGATTGTTGGGCGGGATTTAGACGACTATAGGCCCATAACTCTGGTAAAAACAGAGTTATAGATCTTGACCAATATCCTGCAAGATTGTTTACAGTCAGCTGCCGAGTCTATGTTGGGTCCTGAGCAGACTTGCACTGTGAAGAGCCGAACAATTCAGAGCAATCTGCATCTGATCCGCACGATCATAGAGGGTGTAAAAGACGACGATGAGGCCGCGCTGGTCAATTTACATCAGTCCAAGGCATTTGATAGGGTTGACCATCGCTACCTTGCTGCTGTCCTGCAGGCCGCCGGATTTGAACTCGACTTCTGCCGATGGATTAGCCTGCTGTATTGCTCCCCCAGTACTGTGGTACAGGTGAACGGGAAGCTGTCGGGCACTTTTACGCTGTCTCGGTCGATTCGTCAGGGTTGTCCACTGTCGCTCCTACTTTACGCTTTAGCGTTGGAGCTTCTCTGCCGTCTAAGAGACAGGGCGTGCAGTCCGGCCCTACGTGGAATCGCTGTCCCTGGAAGGGCTCAGGCCAGGGTTTCGGCGTATTCCGATGACGTATCACAGCGACATTAAGGTGGTACTGAAGGCGCTTGAACGGTTCGAAAAGGTGACAGGGGCCAAGATTAACCGCGACAAGTCTTCTGGCTTGCGGCTAGAGGCCTAAAAGGGGGTCGATCTTCCGGGGCCCTTTGTTTGGACGGACGGACGGACGGACGGACTCCATTCTTGGAGTGTGGTTTGGACCCGACCTCCAGCTGGAGGAAAATTGGTTAGATATGCCTTGACGATCATTCCTTGGTCCAGTGACCTTTCTCGGCTTAGGAAACTCTTCTATCGAGAACTAGTAGAGGGGGGGGCGAAGGATCCACTACGTGAGCGGCTCGGTTTGTCGGGGGAGGAGTTTCGCTCCTTTCGGTCATGGACGCCAGCGGTGGATTATCTCAGTAACCATGAGTTTTCGCTTACCTAGCGACTGATTCGGAATAGGCTATCTCTCAATGACAATGCCTTCATATGGGGCTTTGCGGATTTGTCAGACTGTGAACGATGTGATCTTGGCCTAGAGGAAACGGCTTCGCACGCCTTGTACCATTGCCCTCGGGTCCACTCCCCTATGGGACCATGACGGCGAGTTGACGTCTTGTATCGCTCTCGAAATGCTCGTGCTCATTGATCGCGCATACACGTGTGACAATATGTCACACCCGTATTCTGGGGTGAAACGAATGGTGTTTCTGTCGCTGCTGGCCACGGCCCGAATGGTAATTTGGACGATGCGACAGGAGGAAGTCTTGCGAGACAACCATCTTTCTCATCAGGATCTGATCCGTTATTTGAGCATCAGCTCAAGATGAAGATTTGAACTGATAGAAAACGCTTGGTTGCGACAGACTTTAGCGAAAGTTTGGTGACTGAGGCGAGCTTGGTTCGTGTGAACGGAGTTAGCCTTGATTTTCTTTTTTAGGTCTACCTGATTCACATCAAGGTGGTATTCTGTGGAGCCCTCGCCTGGTTAGGCTAGACAAGCTTTGTGTACCTAGTTAATGTGAGTAAGTGTTGTTCCCGACCTGTTCCTGGCTACATCTTTGGTTATGATCCAGGTTGAGATTCCCATCTTCCCCAGTTTGTTTTGTAGCCTTCTTTTCATCTCGATTGGGTCAGCTTTATTTATTCCCCATGTCCGTATATATAGTATCCTTTTCTCCTCCCTTAGAGAGAGAGCCTCTTGATTCTGTCGATGGATCAAATACTAAATTTTTAGAAATTCAAATACAAATGCTTCGCACGATTATTGGCGCGATGTGATTGGAAATACAAATATAAATACGAATAATTTTATTCCTGATTCCCAAAATACAAAAACAAATACAAATACTTCTGAAATTAGGCAAAAATCTAAATATGAATGCTTTTTCACACAAATACAAATGCTTTGAAAAGGTATTTATATACAAGTCAAATACACTTTTAATTCATCTGTCACAACCAACAAGAACTGGGCATTGACAAAACCTGAATTAAAAGATGTCAAGACTAGAGCAATTCATTTTATCTATTCAAGTTATATGTTCGAATTCTTCACTTTCGATGCTTATTAAAGCCAAATTGCTTAGGCGTCCCTGGCCCGTTGTGCTTTGGAGATAGGTTTTATTAATTTTAGTTTGCTGAAAGAGCACTCACAGTACGCCATAAAGACAGCAACAGCCAACAGTATGCGCAATGCTATTTGTAAATTGGAGAACACATCATCGCCATGGGATATTGTAAAGTTGAAAACCACGATTGTTTTTTGTTTTTTGGTTTAACGAAGGCACTGTCCAAACATTCTTCAGTCTGTAACTTCGCGACCGAATTCTATTCCATCAAAATCACCCTCGTATGCTGCTGCAGCTATTTTGCATTTTTCTACCGTGTCTTTGTTCGAGAAATGAGGCTTTCAGTATCAATGAGGAAACCAAATTGCACATGTAACTGATTTAACCTTTTAAATCGATCTTTCAGTTCTGCCTTGAAGGTAACATCCAGTTCTTCTCTCACATTTAGAGGATTATCTTTCGTCTCCTTTCCAGACATTCTTTTTTACAACGCAGGCGTCGCTTCGTGGGTCAACTGATACTGAAGTGTCACTTTCCATATCCTCCAACAATTTAGCTATGTCATCCAAATTCATTTTTCCAACGTTAACAGCATCACACCTAACACTCCATCTTGTATCAGGGGACCGCTTTACAGTCGTTCTTAATGTCTCCTTCAATTTATCCCATCGCATTTTTGAGCCGGAGAAAAAATTGTACAATGAACCAAGAACTCCAAAAATGATATAGCAAACACGTGTTCTGATGCATGCACTTCCACGAGGTTCAAAGAATGGTTGTCACAATTCACAAAGATTTCTTTCAGGTTTCTCTGTGATATGCATTCCTGGACACCGGGTACTTTCTCAGCCGTTGTTGCAGCATTGTCATACGTCTGTCCGTGAAAGTCGTTATAATCAAGACCATCTCTTTCCAATTTCGAGGTAATTTCTTCTGTAACATTCTCGGCGTCTTTTTCATGAATTTTGATAAAACCAATGAACACTTCCTTGACTACAGAAGTTTTAGATTCGTTGTCAACATCAACAAACCTGAGAATTTTAGACATTTGTTCGTTGTGCGAAACGTCAATTTTTACGAGGATAATCCTATAGTAACTGCTTCTTTTGATTCAAAGTAGGATAGACTGACGTACTTCGTTGCTCAGTAGTTCAATGAACTCATTTTGTATCTTGTCAGACAAAAATGTTGCAGAATGTTGTACTTGTTAAGTAGCTTAACTACTGCAAGAAAATTACAGGGACTATTACTTGATGACTCTCCGTTTTCTACAATATGCCAGATGTTGAGTCGCCAAAAACTTAACACAATCCATAAATTGCTTCTGCTCCTCCATATGCTTCAGTGTTACCCTGTCAATCATAGACCCTTCTGATTTAAGTCTCTCAAAGTCTTTCCATACAAGAAATGACGCACGATGATGATGTTCATGTTCTGGTATACTTTCGTTGCATTTTTTTTCATTTTCAAAATCCACAAGATTTTTCGAATACTGTGTTTTGGTTGACTGAGGCCGTTGAAAACAATAAACAGCAAAACAATACACTGCATCATTTTTAATAGAGTACAACAACCAATTACGTGGAATCGTAGAGCCATCCTGTAGTTTTCTTTGAAACCAGTAATTCGTGAAGCTGCGGTTGACACCCACGTGTTTTGTGCCCGTTTCACTTCTCATTGCTTCTTCGACAAGTCAGCTCTCAATAACTTCCTGATATTTTGTCTACTTTGAAAGGACCGTCTTTGTTTGGATAAGCTTTAGCACCCTTCTTCAACATTTGTAGGCGTAGATGATCAGAAATTTGTGGTTTATCGCAATTTGCATAAAAGTTTAAGCAACCTAGATCTTTCTTGGTTAATATTGCATATTTCTTATTTTGCATATTCATCAGATTGGCAACGAAACATAGATGAAAATCGTTAGCATTCAATAAAACCGTTTGCTTTGCCTTCAATGGTAGCGGCTGTGGCGCTAAAAGTGTTGTTGGTGCCGGCAGCACTGGTGAAGATGGCGATTGCTTCACTGACCTTGGTGCTGTGTTTGTATAGTCAGTGCCAGTGGCAAGAACGAGTGGGGAAACAATGTTGTCACTATCTCCATCTGGACGCGGCATTCTTCATAACTTGACTGGACCTCTGTAGATCTTCGTCTTCTCTTTTCCTACGATTTCTTCCTTCCGCACCAGATTCTTTATTCTTTTGTTGCCAATGTCACTCCTGAAATTTCTACCTGAAATAAAAAGGAAATAAAAGTATAGGTGTCCCCCCTCAGTTATATAAATATCGTGAGGCTAGTTTGTCTCATACGAGTGTTTATTGTCAAATGAACGACAGCAGCATGGAGCTTTAGCGCGATAACGCCATAACACCGTGACACCGTAAATAACACCGTGACAAAACCACCGTGAAGACTGAAATAAACAAAAGAGGTCAATATCAGAATCTATCCTAACTTAACAGCTGAATACATACGTTCCAATAAAGCATTTTCACTATATTCTCAGCGGGAGTGCATAGTTTTCTGTAATAAACTTCAAAGACCTTCATTAAGTTTCTCGGCGTAGTATAATCATAAAATAATAATATTATTATTGCAGTGAAGGCTACGAAAAATACAATGCAAAGCTTTTGCCATCGCTAACAACAACCAAAAATGTGCCATAAAACTCGTGAATCATTTCGCATCAAAACCTAGTATATGGGAATATGCGGCACGTTATATTCGAGATTGAGTTACAATAAAATTATTATGTTTAAATCTTTTATGTATACATTGAAATGCTATGATCTACCAAGTGAGGCGAGGAGAAAAATTGACATTATTATCCTTTTACAAAGAAATCCCAGGAATATATCTTAAACTAATCCATTAATATGGATTAGTTTTCAATCTGGCCTCAGACAAGGGAAAAAGAATTAAACAACACTTTTTGTTGTTTCTTTAACACATTTCACGTTTTAGCCGGCATGCGCTTCCGTACATACTGCGCATGATCGAAGAACTACTGAGCGCTATCGCCAAAATAATTGATGACGCGCCGTTCATGAAATAAGTATCTGCAGGCAGTCACAAAAAATGATATTAAGGTAAATAAAAAAGGAGGAAACTTTAGACCCTCTTTCACCTCCTTTTGAATTAATTTCCTGACATTTTCGCCGATAACTGTGTTAAATCTTGGTCTACCCTAACTTGGTCTTATAAAGTTTCGTTAGTTTGGATCTAGTTAGTTAGGCAAGATTTTTACACACTTTTTTTTTTGTGAAAATATTGGAAGTGGAACATTTCGCTTGCAATTCACTCCCAGTCTTGGCAATTAACTTGCCAAATACCGAGCAATTTTGAGCCCCGTGACGCCACGACCCAGGCGGCTGCCTCGGTCTTCCCCTCTATGTTTCATCACTGGGGACACGAAGACAGATGTATGGTCCTAGCCAGCCATGTTTGAACTGACCACTTTATTTTTAGAGAAGAGTTTTACAAGGGAGATAATTCTAAATCATTTTCCTCTAACTCAGCTCTCCATGTTTTTCTTATTCACTACTGCAGTAGCTAGGCATTGAACTCACAACTCTTTGGGTCAAGTCACCGTATCCAACCAGCGCTTTTATCCCCTGTGCCTTGAAGACATCAGTTTATGAATTTTTGTACTAGAGAAAAACAATAATAACAACAAAATTGCAATACTAGCTGGTAAAAAAATGATTACGGAGACATCAACTTTATAAGTTATAAGTCATAAAAATACAAAAGAGTAACTCATTGCGCCTTCTCGACCGAAACGCCGTGAATATGGCAATAAAGTTGAAAGCAACAGTTCGAACAATGTAAATAATGTTAATAATTTAACTTGGTAAAATTTGATGCGGTGTGTTTATCATCTTCAAATGTTTCCACCACATCGTTATTTAAAGTGATGTGATTTCGTTTAGTTTTATGGAGTTCTGTTAATGATAAAACATTGAGGAGCATTTTGGTATAAAACAGTAATAATAGTCAATAAGTCCTATAAAGCATAAGATTTGCTTTAGGGATTTTAGTTGAGGGAATTCTTTTATCGCTTCGACTATAGTGGGTAATGATGTTGTAAGCGGTAATCTTAGAAACTGCATGCAAAATTAGCAGGACAGATGAATGAACGAATCTTGAAATCAAAGGACACATCAACAAAAAATCGAATTCGAAATGATCGATATTGGGCATAAAATGATTTCCTAAGCTACCTTTGTCAGAGAACGAAACTGGCACGCGGGATAATTCTGCTCACTTAGCTCATTCTGTTCAAGTACAAAATGCCAAACAGACCCAAGATGACATTCTGAATGCTTACCTCGTTTTGAGCCCTTTCAGATTCGCCTTCTCGGTCTCTTTTCGATAACTCATATTTTTGGCTATCGGACTCAGTTAAAGAAGTCGGTTTTCATAGATAAAAATCACTTACTCGTATTTAAATCGCGTTAAGAAACAAAGCAGCCAGTCGATGTCTGTCAGCTAGTTATACCAGTCTCCCAATCGCAGCAGTTTCTCGTCGCATGAGCGGAATGACAAGTTATTGTCGTCGTAGAATGGTCACTGCTACTAAAGAAAGTGCGTTACCCCACTCATAATTTTTTTAATCGTTTCACCCAAAGTAAGGAAATAAAACTACTAAGATGCAAGAGGTTACTGAGTGTTAGAGAATATGAGGAAAATACTATTAAGTAGAGAGAACTATAAAGAACAAGAATTAAGAATTTGTCTATATTTCTGAGATGAGGTTTTATGTACATTATTTACATTATTCGGACTATTGTCCTCATCTTTGTCGCCATATTTATTACAATGTTTCGGTCGCTGTACGCTCCGGCCTTCTTCAGGTGGTTTAAGAAAAATCGTCAGAAACAAAGAAAAGAGTACTGATTTGTAAAATCAGTGCTCCTATATAGCAGTGAATGCTGGACAATTTCTTCACAGATGAAGAGAAATGAAACAACATAAATCTGATTCTACAGAAGTATTCCATGGACTGAATATGTGAGCAAGCATGAAGCTTTAGAGAAAATTGAACAAAAGGACACTTATATTTAATTTCAAGAAGAGACAATTCAAATTCCTATGGCACATAACGAGGAAAGAGGGCTTGGAAAATTTGATACTCATAGGACAGATTGAAGGCAAGAGGGACAGAGGTAACCAAGACATAACTTGCCAAGCGAGCTTGAGTAAATGGATGACAGAGAAAGGTTTAGGGAGATAACAAAAAGACAATTTATTAAAAGCAACAAAGGACAGGAAATTGTGGAGAGCTATGATTGCCAATGCCCTGAAGGGACACGGTACAAAGAACAAGAAGAAAAAGAAGAAGGTAGTTCGTTAACTGCACCCTTTTTTATTGCTACATGTCGGTTTGTGATTGAATTTTGTTCAACATTTTGAATACTATCACTTAATCTTTTCAGAATCGTGACTTTCAACTGATATGATCGAAATTATTCACTTTGCATATGCGTTATTCTATGCATGTTTAATTTGACCTAAAGAACAAAATATTGATCTCGCCACACACACACACGCACATAAACACACACAGGCATACACGCACACACGCACATACACACACACACAGACATAGACATACACACAAGAATTAATGACAAAACAAAACTGTATACACCGATACATATCGAAAGTAAAAGAAAAGTTGTGCACTTTCCAGAGGTGACAGCTTTTGTCTCTGTTTCTCTCTCCTTTCATCTCACAACATAAAAATGAGCAGATAGACACAAACAGTAACAACAACACTAGAGCTTTTTCCATCAACAGAGGACATTTGTGCACTTAAGTTATTTTAGTCTTGATAATATTTTATTTCACTCAATAGTCGTAAGTTTCAAGAAACAAACCTTAAATTTAATTCTTTTTTAATTAACACTTATTTATGTAGTTTTTTAACATTGCAACTGAACAGGAATTTTCAGAACATCAATTATAAACAATTCTAAAATATTGACTTCCCAAAACTCATATTCATGAAGAATACTGTATATCTACAAGCGTGTAAGTCAGATTTTACTTATGTTTTTGTTGCCATTTCTTAATTTTGGGTTGAACTTTTCTTTTTCAGATAAAACCTTTTATTTTAAAGTTTTATTTAGAATTTATTCAACAAATAGAAATTCAATTTTATTTTTTGAAATCCAACAATAACTTAAAAGAAAAAAAGGGATAAACTTCTTTACAGTTACAAACATTATTACACAGTCTGTTTCATGCCTCTATATAGTTCATTATTTCTTTTTAAATTTATCACAAATAATCGTTCTATAACTTTAAAATTTATTATTATTTATTCAGTTTTTCTTTACTATATCTTTTATTTCTAGGGAACAGTTTGCAATTTTATAAAACTTAAGAGTATTTATTTATTTATTTATTAACTGAAACAAAACCTATTCGTTACCTGTTCCAATATTCTTCAATGCAAAAAATAACTTTGACTACATTTTCTAAACTTTCCAAGTCATCAATTATTTTTCGCTGGTAAAAATTATAATTTTCTATTTTAATCGACAACTGCTTGCTGGCTTAATGAATGAATTCAGAAGAATACTTCGCAAATACAAAGAAAGAGGGGACGCGAAAATTGAAAATTCTTTAAAAAGTACTTCGAACGGAAAGTCCACATCAAAAGTGATTTTAAGGTGTACAAAGAGCATTTAAAACAAAATTAGTTATTGACAATAGCAATTGCAATACAAACCTTTCTTTCTTCAAACGGAGGCAGGATGTGGTACAAGGCGTTTAGTCGCCTGGCGAGTTCGTACCTGATTAAGGTATAGGCTTCCATTAGGTACTGCAGCTCAGGGGCTTGTTCCAGCGAAAGGACCTCCAGACTCAAGAGGTTTAGTGAAAAAGTTTTTCGTTTTGTAAATGCTGAATGAATCAAATCAAAGTATAAAACCTGTAAAATGGTTCAATTCAATTTTTAGTAAATAAGTTATGCCAGAAAAAAGAAAAGCTCTTCTTGTGGTAATAGATTTATTTTCCTTGATTTAATTAATGATAATGTAACTGAAGAGAAGTGTTTCTCTAAGATAATTGTATTGTACAAAAGTACAAGAATAATTGTATTGTTGACAAAAGTACAAGAATAATTGTATTGTTGACAAAAGTACAAGAACGACAAAATAAATTAGTTTTCATGGCAATGTCCTTCAGAACTTACAAATTACTGACATTTTGGAGAAATTTAGTTTCCAAGAAGAAATTACGAAAAACAAATATTTGAATTAAATGTTGTTTGTCGTGTAAAAATATATTTTTTTTATCCTTATTATTTTCTTTTTTGAAAATATTACGGTTCCTCAGAACAGCAAGATTGATTGATGAGAGAGGACTTTATTTAGGTTTCTAATTAAACTAAGAAATGTGGGTAGTGTAAAATGCATCATCGCAGATTGTGGAATTTGCAAGCAGAGTTTAAATATCGTCTGCTACATTCACTTTCGCTCTAATGTCCCTGGGAAAATCATGAGACCATTTCTTCGCCTCCCTGCTATAGGTCAAATAGTAGGATAAACTGGACTCTATAGACTTGGGTGGCAGCTAGTCTCAGAGAATGATTACTCAGAATTTAAAACCGTGGAGAAGGTAACAGGAAACTACTTCATTATCTTTCCCAAGGAGTCATAGCAATTCACCGATAATAAAGAAAAAGAAACCGTGGGGAACCATGATTTCTTCCACATTGAAGAGATATGGCATTAAAACAGGCCACTAACAACAGAGAGCAATATTTCTTTACTTGTGTTTTTTAGTAATGTTGGCAAGTTTAATTTATCGGCGATAACAAGTGAGATTGTAACTTTTCTTTCTCATTGCGTAAAGGAAACTGTGGCAGACGTATTGATAGATAAATTCATCAAAATCACTAAAATAGAAGATTATAACTTAAAAAAAACAGCAATTTAATCACAAACTACAAATAAGTCTCCCATTGGTACATTATCTTCCACCGATTGCTCTCACTAATTAGAACGAAGGCCTATTTAAAGTTAGAAGAGTATTTCGTTAAACATCCTTATTATAAATACAATATATTTATAATAAGAAGCAGATTCTTAAAGAGTTGGCGGTAGTTGTGAAAAAAAAATGATGATTTAATTTATCCAAGAAGTCCTGCTTATAAGTAATATAAAACAATTTGCGAACTGTTTGAAATTCTAGAAAATTTCATAAAATTAATTTATGGGGGGTATAATAGATTTCATTCATTTTTGAATAAGTCCTGAAAGTTTCATTAAAATCAGACAATTATTTGATTTTTGCAAGAATTTCCAAATTAATGCGTTTCCCCGCGGAAACTGCTACACTAAAATGGCCATTACCACAAGTAGTACAAAGTTGACAAAAAAAAAAAAAATGAGATTTTTTACCTAAATTTAGTACGTGTTAGAAAGAAGGAAAAATTTTTTTTAAATAAGTAAAAAAAATACCTTGTTCTTTCCTCTTAATAATAAAATAAACATTTTAACGTTAAAACTTAGTTTTTATTAAGTTTGAGGCCTTTTATCATTATGCTACTGAGTTTTAGCAAATTATTGGAAGTACCTTAGTGGCATTACTTTTTTTTTTCTCTGCTGCAATATGTTTTTGTTTTTTTCGCTTACTGAATTTCCTTCTCAACTATTTCTCTCTTGCAATTTAAGAAAAAACTCTATAAAAGCTGAATTCAAGAAGAGAAGTAAAAGCATCATTACCACTAAACCCAGACACAGGACAACCATTTCTTCCACTTGGCTAAACCTTTGGCTGTAATGTAAACAAACGTGATGGTTTTTTTTCTATTTTCCATTGTTGACTCCTTAGCTAGAGATTTTGCTTTCGGTGCCTAATTTAAGGTAATATATATTTCCTACTAATTCAAACGTTATTTTGTGGATACGCATGTTTGAGTAGACAACCTGTTTTTTAAATAGTAGGAATTACGTTTACCGTCCTGCGCATTTGGGAGACTATGTTCGTGCGTGTGTGTGAGTGTATGTGTGTGAGCGAGCGAGCGAGCGAGAGAGAGAGAGAGAGAGAGAGAGAGAGAGAGAGGAATGATAATTTCTTTCACGGGCCAGGTTACAATTTTATTTTCATATGTGCATAATAATCACTAATAATAATAGAATCAGAGGGAGGATTTTGATGACTTCACCTCCCACGTTCTCTAACTAGTCAGGTCAGTCGAATTATTAACTCTAGACAATCAAGACAGAAAGGCGGTTAGCATTAAAAATAAATTCTTCGACTGAATTATGATCAAGGTCCGACCTAATTTAGAGTTAGCTGACTTATTACACTTGTCATTTTTCCAGCGGCGATGGCGTGAAGGATGCATGTTTCTTGTTTCACTCGATCCTATTAGTTAATTCCCAGATAATTTGACATACTAATTCATTTGATTATAATTAAATGGTTTCCTTTCTACAAAGGTCCCCTAGAAAAGTCAGACACCATGGTACTTCTGGTACGATAGTAAATTCCAGGATACATAGCTTGGCCATCTCGGTTTTTCAGACCAACTTCTCAATTCTTCCTATTCTAACCGGCGCCAGGTATAGATTCACTCAGCTGTAAAATACACACCAGTAATTCTGTTATATGCTTTCCTTCCCCACCTGTAAACTTACCTTATATGGTAAATTACAGTCACAGCATTTCTCATTTTAACCATCCGCCAATTATACAAACTTACTGGTAAAATTCACACCAGTAACACTGTTACAGTTGAATAGTAAATAAATGTCTTACCTTCATTTCAAAAGGGACGAAGTCACTATGTAGGATAAAAAGTAAGATCTACCTAAAGATGTACGAACTAGTCAAGGGCTAGCTAAGTAGAGGTGGTGTTTCAATAAAGTCATCATGAAGGAGACAGCAAGAAAGCCATTCTCTATCACTCCCATGTATAAGAATCATGGCAATACACGTCCTGAAAATAGACGAAAACGGCGTGAAAGGAAACTCGCTAATGCTAAGGATCTCTCCTTACTAGCGAGGAATATCACTTAAGACCTCACTTGTACGCCATCCAGCAATAAAGACAAAATAGTAATAGGATCACGGCATGTTAAAACACAACACCACTGTAGGAAGTTAAAAAATATCAGAGAGAGAGAGAGAGAGAGAGTCCTAATACCGTAGTATCAGCACTAGTACATAGTAAGCTCAGCTTACACTTACAGTATCTTTGTAACCTTTTTGTTTATTATATCTTTCTTACCTCCAATCCGTGTTCCGCGTTTTACTTCCATGGTCCCGGCTTTGGGCCCACATCAATTAATAATTTGAGAGTATATATGAAATTATATAGATGAACAATGGTGATTTCATAAACGACGAACACAGAATGATATACAGAAGAAGCGGAGAGAAAAATGGAAGAGAAGTATGACTAATATTTTATAAGACAAGAGGAAAATGTTCTGAGATACTGACAACAGTTGGACAGAGTTTTAGTGAAATTGAAAGCGAAGCCATTCAGTATAGTCATCAATGTCATTAATACTCTTTGTACCTCGTGCACGGCGCATGTTGGATTCGATCACCGTTCTGATCAGAGCAGAATTTGATTCTAGTCAAATCGTTTCTCTACTTTGTACGTATAGAAAGTGCGATAAGTAAATTGTCGTCATTTTATATTTTTAATTTCGTGCATGCATCTTTTCTGTTTTTGATTTTGTTGATTGCACAGTCTAGTAGGGTCAGTTGAGCACCGTCTGTGAGAAAAAGAGCACCATGACACAATTCATTGCGCCAGTAATTTTGAAACGACATGCTCTACTGCTTGGCATTCGCTCTGGAAGCTCCAATACAAACATTTCAGAGAGTTTAGGCGTCAATCTGAGGACAGTGCAGAGGATTCGGAAAGTTGGGCAATATATCCAGCTAACAACATGGTGTTTGGAGTGATGACTACTGATGGCGACGTTACACCGCCATTCATCTTCCCACAGGACCTCAAACTGGACATGGAGGCCGACATCAAGTGCCTTGAGGAGGTCGTGCTGCCCTGGGAGTGTTGTTGGAAGACCCTATATCTGGAAACAGGAGTCTGCACCATGCCACACAAGCAAGAGAACCCAGTCATGGCAGTCAGACAATTTCTGCGACCACATCACCCCTTACATCTGGCCAACTAACTCACCAGATTGCAACCCTTTGATTATTATGTGTGGGGTGCAGTTGAGTGTGAGACCAACAAAATTCCTTGTAACACCAAAGATGAACTGAAGGCAAGAATTATGGCAGCATTCACCAACTTAAACAAGGAGACCACCCAGAAGAGTTGCAGTAGATTCCGAAGTCGCCTGGAGACCGTGGTTGAAGTCAATGGCGATTTTATTGAATAAATTTACTCTTTAGCATTTCAAGATATTTTTTATATAATTTTGGTAAAAATATCTGTTAAAATGAGATGTCAGTGTTATTTCATTTTTGTGTAAAATTAGACTGCAATTTATCCATCACACACTGTATGTTAAAAAATGTAAAATGTCCAGCGATTTATTTTTCTTCCACGTCTGTGCTAATGTAAGTTGAAGTTGAGTGACACTTCCTGGTTTTCCTTGCTTATTAAATAATAACCACAACAGGTAAGCTCGTGTATCTATTCTATATTTATTGTTAAATTGTTTACTTTCCCTTTTTCCCTTCCCGACTGACAAAGAGTTTGCTTAACGGTGTATAAATGGACTAGTGCTGGGAAATTTGTCCCAGCTTTCCCGCATCAAAGGGTTGAGGTTAAAAAAATTGCGACAAAACGCGAATAAAAACAGCAAGATTAGAACGGACAAACTCTCTCTTAGGTGGAAGAATAAAGAAAAACGCCTGCTCGGTGTGCAACAATAAAAGAAGAAAGTGTTTATTTGTAGTGAACAAAAAAAGATCTAGATTTAAAATTCAAATGCTAAGCACTGATTCATTGATTTTTTTAGAAATTAAAAAGACTCGAATTTACAAACTTTGCTTAACACACGCAAAAGCGAATCCAAAACAAAACTCGTGAAATTTCACACCTTGATGCGAAATGTTTTTCGCCAATAGTAAACTAGGAAACATTTAAAAACAAAATTCAAATAATCTTCAATTCTTAGAGACAAATTATTTTACGGACCTTTTCGCGAGCCGACGCAAAGTTAGTCGACGTCCAATGGAAAAGCCCGAATCATATCCGGGAGTGAATTCACAAATGACCTTTTCAAGCCCCACAAACAAATTAAAAGACGGGCAAGTTCGCCTGTCACCAGAGAGAAGGAGACGAGCGTATTAACACGTCCCTTGACAAACGTCAAGCGATCGTTATTATTATCTCTACCTTTCTCCCTCATCTCTTTTATACCTGATAAACGAACGGAACATTTTAAAACATTCCTACCTTACGATAACGCTCATACATACATACATACACCCACACATACCTTTCTGCCTACGTACACATAAACTCATTCTTGCAAGTACTACTACGAACATTTTGACGACCTTGTATCAACCAAAATACATTAATTTTATTTGTAGAGACATTAATTGATTTATATATATATATAAATTTATTGTTTCACATTACAATTTGATTTTCTTGTTTTATACCCCTCTTATGGGGGGTTATCTAACTAACAAGGCCAAATAAATCTAATCTGTTTCAACACTCACACACTTCACTATAACTGATAACCCCCTATAAATTGGTGAACTCCGACATCCCAAAAAAAAAAAAAAAAAAAAATTCAACCACAAGAACAATGGCAGAAAAAGGGAACGATACAGAACAAATGATCATCAACCAGGATCCTTCCATACAAGCTGTGGCCATCAAAACACCCGTATTTATTGAATCCAATATAATCGCCTGGTTTGCTATAATGGAAGCACAGTTCAGCATTACAAACATAAAACAAGCAAGACAAAAATTCTACGACACTTTGGCAGCTCTTCCTCCAGAAATGGTTGGAAGAATAACGACAAATATATTACACTTATTATAGACTACAATACCTTGAAGTAAGCCGTAATCAATGCATATGAAAAGTCGAAACCAGAGATGCTCGACAAACTGATGTCATCTTCAGCAATATCAGAACGACCTTCGACTTACTTAAACGAATTGATGTCGTTAGCCAGTCGCATAGGAGTAAATGAAGATATTGTCCGACATAAATTTATACAAGCGCAAACAGATCGGTTGGGAAAAATGTTCGATGTTGTTCTGTACTTTAACAGACAAGAAACAACACATCGCAGCAAGTGTCTAGACATCGGCAACTGCAACGATACCAGAATACAACGAAGGAAAATTCACTTGGTATCTCTCCGTTTCACAGAGATCAGAATCCCCAAATCCTTCGAGCACACATTTACTTTGCTGAACGTGCCAAATTTTGAAAACCCTGGTGCAAATGGCCTAATAAGAAAAATGTGCAAATACAACCCAATTCAAGACCCAATTCACCTGCATCAGATATAAATCCGGAAAACTAGTTCGGCGTAATATGATAGCTTCCGCATATTCGTCGCTTCTTGAAGTAGCTGCATGGTTAGGAGCTAACAAAGTGAATTTTGTTGTAGACACAGGAGCAGTTGTATCAGTATTACCAAAATAATTTCTAAATGGTGTCATCATCCACCCAACTAACATCTCTATTGTAGCAGCTGACGGAGTAAAAATAGAATGCTCTGGCCAAGCAGTAATCATACCAGCATTAAATAAACCCAGAAGAGACTTTACTTGGACCTTTCTTGTTGCAGAAACGACCAAACCTCTCTTAGGTTATGACTTCTTGAGTCACTTTGAATTATTGGTTGATTGTACAAATATTAAACTAATAGATACGACAAATAGACAATCTAAAGCACAATTATCTTCTACGATAATGAACATTGATGTTTATCCAGACAATGCTACAGACATAAAAAATCCCATAAAGAAATATCCAAATATAATCTCTCCGCATCGAAATATCAACGCTATCAAACCCAAGGTATTCCACAGGATTGAAACTGGAAGTAATCCTCCTTCCTTCTCAAAAACTAGAGAATTATCACCTCAAAAATACAACATAGCGATAGAAGAATTTCAGAAACTTCAGAAAACTGGAATAATTTCCCCTTCAAAATCGGAATGGGAGTGCAGCCCTATATATGGTACCTAAACCCGGCGGTACTTACAGACACGTAGGTGACTACAGGTTACTAAATGCAATAACAAAACCTGATCGCTACCCGATACCAAACATAAATTCTCTGTCATCTAAATTGCCCAGGTTTTCTTGAAAATCGGTCTGTCATCAGCATATCACCAAATACCAGTACACCCTGATGAAATTTGTAAAACAGCGATAGCCATACCTTTTGGATTATACGAGTACAATTATATGCCTTTCGGTTTGCGAAACGCATCTAGTACCTTTCAAAGGATGACGGATAGTATTTTTCATGGTCTAAAATGTACATTCACTTGACGATATTCTTATCTTCTCGGATGACGAAGATAGCTATTATAAACATCTTGCTACAAAAACTCAGTGAGTATGATTTTAAAATCTCTCTTTCAAAATGTACATTTGTTGTTACCGAGCTGGAATTTATAGGATTTCAACTCTCAGCTGATGGACTTTAACCCAGTACAAAGAAACTAAATGAACTTACGCAATTTTTTCAACGAAATGATTCTAAATCCATACGCAGATTTATCGGAACGGCGAAATTTTATAGAAAACTTGTACCAAATTTCAGCAACATAATATTACCGCTGACAGGGTGAATGCGTCTCGAACAAAACTCTAAGGCAATAACGCTTGCTAAGGAAGAGACTGAATCTTTTAAAAATATAAAGAACTGTTTAACAAATGTAAACACTCTAGCTTTTCCCAACTCAAAGGCTATTAATTATCAGCTAGTGACAGATAGTTCGAATTATGCCGTAGGAGCAGCTCTTCATCGAATGATTGATAACCAACACATCTCTATTGGGTTCCTTTCAAAAAATTGTCACAAACCCAACAGAAATATTCCACGTTTGACAGGGAACTATTAGCTGCGTACCTAGCAGTATTACATTTTAAACACTTAGTGGAAGGAAGACGTGTGTTATTAGTGATTGACCATAAATCACTTTGCAGTACTTTTAAAAGCCAGTCTGATAGACAACGACACCTCAGTTACATTAGTGAATACGTTAATGATATATTCTACATAAAAGTCTCACAAAATATTGTAGCCGATTGTTTATCACGACCAGCAAATGCAATCAATATTGATGTTTGCGACCTACAAGAAATAGTTACACACCAAAATACTGACGATGAAATCGAAACTTTCCGTGATCGTCTGAAACCATATACTGTAAACAAAAACGAAGTAGTGCTATGTGACCTTTTGTCACGCAGAAGCTAAGAAAATCGGTATTTGGCAGTCTACATAATTTATCACATCCTGGTACATCAGCCTCTATAAAACTCATAAAAGCAAGATATTACTGGCCTGAAATGGCCAAGTTGATAAAAACTTGGTGTAAGGAATTCCAGCAGTTCCAGCAAGCGAAAATAACAGCACATACAAAAAGTAAAGTTCAACCGTTCGAATTACTCTCCAGCCGCTTTTAAACGGTGTATATTGATATTGCTGGGCCCTTAACGCCAGTAAAGAACCCTACTGATCCTTACTTTTCACACTATCGTTATATTTTAACATGTATTGATAGGAACACCAGATGAATTGAAGCATGCACAATATCGGAGATCACAGCGAAATCAGTATCAATAGCTTTCGTAGACTTATAGATCTCTAGATTCGGTGTTCCACTCCATGATGTAACAGAGAGAGGAAGCCAATTCGAATCTGAATTGTTCACAGAATTATCCAAAATAATTGGTTTTCACCGACTGACAATAACAGCATACCACCCACAAACATCGGTTTAGTAGAAAGAGCACATAGAACTCTGAAGACAGCAATAATAGCAAGAAAAGAATCCTGGCTGTAAGCTTTTCCCATTGTACTTCTTGGAATCAGGATAACAATGAATCCAGCTATTCCCCATTTACCGCATTACTGGGAAGTCAAGCTCAAGTTCCACGATTGTTAATTGATCCTGCTAAAGACATTTAAAATTCAAATGCTAAGCACTGACCCATTGATTTTGTTAGAAATTAAAAAGACTTTGAATTTACAAACTTTGCTTAACACACACGCAAAAGCGAATCCAAACCAAAACTTATGAAATTTCACATCTTGATGTAAAATGTTTTTCGGCCAATAGAAAACTAGGAAACATTTAAAAACAAAATTCAAATAATCTTCAATTCTTAGAAACAAATTCTTTTACAGACCTTTTGGCGAGCCGTTTTGATTTAGAAATTAAAATATAAGTAGATAAATATATTAAAAATATGGGATATTAATATAACTTTTATAATCTAATTTTGACCTATTGACGAACAGTATAACTTCTAGAATAAGTATGGGTGTAAAACAATTTATCTGAAAGTATTACTAGTAAGAATGAAGGCTTTGGGAGCCGGTTTTGAAAGTAAAAAAAAAATAATGGAATTAATAACTCATCTCAGAAATAGAGACAGATAATGTTTTTGTTTATATGATAAAATTTTAATATATATATATATATATATATATATATATATATATATATATATATAGTAATTGCCATTACATTCTTGCATTAGAAAAGTTGAATAGTAAATAAATGTTTTTACCTTCATTTCAAAAGGGACAAAGCCACCAGGTAGTATAAAAGTAAGATCTATGAAAGGATGTATGAACCCAAAACTAGTCAACGGCTAGCTAACCAGAGGTAGTGTTTCAATAAAGTCACCATGAAGGAGGCAGCAAGAAACCCATCCACTATTACTCCCGAGAACTTTGGCATTTTTTGGTATTTATTTGTTAATTATTAAATTTATAAAATATATAGTGTAAGTACAGCCCTATATTTAATTTATCTCAATCAATTTTAATCCAAACTGAATATTTTAAAAACTTCAAATTCATGAAGAATTTAGATCAATTTAATTTTCATTATTTTGAAATTAGTCCAGTGAAAATTATTAATGCTTTTGAATCTGCAATTATAAAAATTATGCGAAAAAAATGCAATCCTCTGCCTATTTCACTACCTAGAGCAAAAGAATTTTCAACCAATGGGGTGTTCAGATGGAACGTTTTTTAATAAGCATACTTTCTGAGCCAGATTATGATGATGCTGTGTCTGGGTCAGGATAATAAAAAAGAATGTTCCAGAAAAAAGCACTGAGAAGAGAGCACTCCGGAATTATTTTCAATCAATCAGAAGAATTTAAAACCTGTGACAATTTCATTAATCAACATGAAATCAAAGTAAATTGTTTAAAAATCTTCCAAATATCAAGTAGCATTCATTGGAATCTGATTTAAAGAAAATGAGTTAATTTAGTGATTAAATGGATGTTGAAAAATATTTCTTACTTTTACATTGTTTACAGTGAATGTTTACCTAATTACAGATGATAAAAATTCATTTAAATTTACTGTTGACATGAAGTATGGATAATCAAAAATAACAAAAAGCTATTTTGTTATGAATTTTAGTATATCACCAATTAACAAGCTTGTATACTACAAATACATGTTCAAAATACATGTCACTCAAAAAAATAAAATAAATAAATAAAATCAAACATTAAGTAACTTTTTAACTATCATTCTATTCACATTCTTGAAAACCATTTGAGTCAAACTGTTTTAAAGAAAGAGTCTGCCATATATGCTGATTGTTCAATATATGTTATTAAAAAAGCAATTAAATTTTTTATATAAAGACAACAATCTAAGTGTTTCAAATGACCATAAATATATTTTTTAAAAAAATCCTTAAATTAAAAAATTGCTTAAAATCTTTCGGTGAAAAGTTATTAGAGAACTTTCAGTTTTCTTTGAAATCCCAGATCACATGACCAATGTGTTAGGTTTAGATTTTTGTCAATGAATATTCTGTTATGGCACTTAAAATGTATTAGGGTCAGAAAAAGTTAACAATAAAGTTTGGCATTTCAATAGGGCAGGATTGAAGCTCATCTCATTGTAACTGGTCATTATTTCTAGATACTACTAGACTAAAAACAACAAACTGGACCTTGTTCACCTACTCATCACATGACAGGAGTCATTGGTATGATAACTCACAATTCATTGATAGGAAAACAATTGTAAGTCATTTTATTTTTGAAATACTATGATCAAAAATGTAAATACAATGTCAATCATTATCATTTATCTCCTTAATTCATGTTCTTTTATTGGCTTCTCTTCTTAATTATGCTTTTTCTCAAATTCTTTCAAACCAAATAACCCTTTGTCTCTTTATTACCTTGCTTGGGGTGAAATGCTTAAAAAAACAAAATCCTGCATAAATATTGATTTTTTTCCTTAATTATGGCAAAAGAAGTGGCATTGACAGTATTAAATCATGGGTACAGGATAGGATAGAATTTTCTAACTTAAGGATTGCTTTAAATAAGTCCTTTACATATTGCCAGTTGTAGAGAACTCCCTGAACAACAGCCTATAGCCAGTGGTGGGATCATGAAATACAAGGTAAATAAAAAAGTCCTTGTTATTTTTTATTTATTAGTTAAAAGGTATACAGCAAATGAGCTGCTTTGATACCACCATGTTTCCTTGTTGCTGCTTTAGCTGTGACTGATGCATGTGCACAACACACCTGCATTGGTCAAAATCATTGGCTCACCATAAACTGTCATTTGCTCTTTGACAGGTGTCTTTTTAATTCTGTTGTTGTAGCCACCCTCCTTACCAGAAAAACTGGTGGAGGAACCAGTTTAGTTGCCAATAACCCAGCAATGTGGCAGGTAGTACTGGGTTACACAGTACCAGTAGTACCTGCTGCAAAATATGATAATTAGATCCAGTGATGTTTACGAAAGAGTCAATATTTCAACTGTAAAAGCTGCAATGTAAGTCATCTGTTTGCAAGCAGGCAGTTATTCATAATTTATTATAGTTTAAAATGTTCAAAGTTTTTCGCATCGTATAATGATGGAGTGCTGAAAAGTTTACAGCTTAACCAAGACTGGATTAAAAAAAAATCTGATGTTTGATCAGGCTTTGGGCAGAGGATTTTACAGAGAAGCTTTTTAGCACTCCCTCATATCTACTGTATCTTTTGCATATTAAAATAAAATGAACAATTAGCTGTTAGTAACTGATAATAAAAGTTAGCAAGAAGTAACTCTTTTTATTGACATCAAATTATCTTTTATGTGCATGCTAATTTTTATTTTGAAATAAATTTCAAAATAAAAATGAAACCAAAATAATTAGATAATGACATATGAACACCTGAAAAGTCATCACAGGTAGTTATTGAAATGGAGAATGTATTTCTATTTCATGCAAAACCTATTCTGTAACCTAAATATCAAACTGAATATATTTCATTAAATCTAATAAACAAGTTTAATGAATATTAATTTGAATTTATTTTTTCTCCTCAAAATTTTGGCAATATGTGAATATTGAATCATATTGATTGAAGATACTGGAGTAATATTTACATCAAATGTAATTGCATTAATATTTTCTTTCTATTTCTTGTCATTGTCCTCTCTTGATTAGTTTCACTTCTTCCTTTGCATTGCAAACCTTCATTTCTGGTACAAATGAAAGTAAATAAAATAAACATTTATAGAACATCTGTTTATATAAAAAGTTTCTAAAGAATTTGTAAAACATTCTTTGTGAAAGGAGAATTAATTAAACGCAACAATCAAATCCCAAAATATAATGAGATAAACTCTTATTTAAGGGGTTTATTATAGAGAATTAACTATAGTCCCAGTTTGATTTGTAAGAAGAGAATAAAACTAAAATTTAATTTGAAGCTATATTTGGATTTTTTTTTTTTATGATTTCAAAACAATGGATTTAAAAAGGTAACACCTGTCTTTTGGAGGAAAATGCAGATGTTTTTTTTTTTTTTTATTTTTTTTTTTTATCTATGACTAAAATATGTAGATTGATGAGTCAGTACTGGAACATGCTAGATAGATTTAAATGATTTTTACTTTTACTAAATTTCACCAAATATAATGGCCCAGAGCCACTCAAGGTAGAGGATTACAGTCAAAATAGTCAAGGTATACGAGATGTGTGATATGAAACCGAAGATAGTGAGAAGTGGAGATTATGAGAATAAGGAGGATAGATAATGATTGAACCTTGACTTCAAGAGGTCAAGATTAAAGTATTTGGGGAAGTTTGTTTCACAAAGTTCTTTAGAAATACTGTTTGAGTGAAATTCTTTTCTGTATTATGGAGGAAATGAAGGGGACTGAACTTTGTGGAAGTAGTATGCTGTGTTCTAGTAGTAAATGCCTGAACTGGTGAAATTAAAAAATGGAACTCATCTGAACATTTGCCATAGAAATAGTGATAGAGTTGCATCAGGCTTGCAATGTTATTTTCTGTGGAAAACAAATTGTAAGGTGGAAAATAAGTTAGTGTACTCATAAGACCACATAAATGATTTTAGACCATATCAAGGCTGGAAAATGATAATTAATTTGATTCAGTACAGACTATATTTTTATCTTAATCTGATTCTTGTATAGATAAAGCATGGCAGAAGAAGTAAGATACTTCCTGGATACAGTGAGTGGACCATTTTGCAAGGGATTATGATTATATATGAGTTCTACTTGAGGTATGGAGTGAACTTCAGAACCAACAGATATTTAAAGCATGGTGTCTTATTGAGATTGGAACCATTCATTATGACTGGAGAAACCCCCAGGTTTGAATGTTATACCCAATTAATATGTGTGGTATTATAAGTTATAAGCTAGTTATTTCCTCATTGAACTATTGACACAAGATCAAAGGAAAGATTGGTAACATAGCTCTGATCATCTTTGTTTTTGGAAGTACATTCATGAATTGTGGTATCATCTGTATAGTTGATTACTAGTGACCTGAGATTGTTCCTAAGTAAATTGTAGAGGCACAAAGGCATGGATTCATTTCTTCTCGTTACAGCTATGTGTAAATAGTTGGACAGATTGGATCCTATAGCTAATCTAGAAGAAGGACAATTCTGAATTTAAAATCTATGTAATTAAATCTGTATGTAAATAGTAGAGCAAACTCGGCTCTTCAGCCTTGGGTGGCAACCAGTCTAGGAAAAGGACAAAATTCAAAAGCCATAAGTAACCCTGATGAAACTCATACTATGCAGCCAATGAAAAGATCGTGGAGTTTATAATGACTTTATGATCCTGTCTGTGGTCGTGTGTGTATGTGTGTGTGTCAGTAGGATAAGTGTAGTAAGTCATTTAAGAGAGAAGAGATTGTTAATAAAAAGTAGAAAAGGATGGAAGAGAAAGCCTTGGGGCATGTCAGCATTGATCTTATGGGCTTCAGAAGACTGGCTATTCATAACAACCTTCAAGGATTTATCCATGAGAAAGGATTTGATGATTGCTTTTGGAGATGCCATAATTTAGGAGTTTTTGTAGCAGCTCTCTATGCTACATCTATTTAAAAGCTTTTAAAATATCTAAAGCAATCGCTCTGGTAACAAAGCTACCATCAACTGTCATCAATTGTCTCACTGATTCTGTGTATGGTGACAGTTAAAACATCTGCAGTTAACCTAGAATAGCAAAATCCATCCTGTTACTCAAGTGATTATATCTAGTAAAGTGATCAACTACATACCTGAAGAGAGTTTGCTTATTACACTAAAGAGGCTGATGGAATGATACTGTAATTTGCTAGCTTTCTAGTAAATCAATTTTAGAACTTTATTTTATCTATATAGAAAGAATTGCTCATCCAATACAAAGCCCAAGAGCCACTCAAAGTAGTGGGTTACTGATTGAGGTTATTGTAATGGCATACAAGGAGGGAATAAGAGGATCATATTATGAGGATACATAGGATAGATAATAGTTGTCTGTATACATGAAATGGTTAAGATTGTAATGAAGAAGGCATAAGTCCTTCAAGCAATAAATGAATTTGTCAATGTCTGGCTATCTGAAGAAATATATGTTTTTTCAGGTTAAATTCTAGTTTCTTTAAGTTTGCTCCTGCATATGCTATTTGGCTACCACATAATAATCTTATATAATTCTATAATACTGTGTCAAATTTATTGTTTATAGAATTATATTTTCAGGAACCATGTAATTTGTAAGTTTTGCATATTTTGTTAAAACAAATGAGTTAACAAGATATATATGAATGAAAAATGTTACCCTTCCAAAATGATTATGTTGGGTTGATGGTGTATCAATATATTGATACATATTCAAAATGTTCATTACAATATTTTGCCCAATGTACAAAAGAAGGCTGAATAGTTCTTGGACTGACTCACTTCCTAAAATCTAACCAAGCATCAGAATTCTGTTTGGAAGGTCTTCTTGGCCAAGTCAAGAGATTTAGAGACCCACCTATCATATTCTGGACTTTATAAGATATATATCTATTTTGATCATTAAGCAGAACATGTACAAAATATAACAGGATGAGATATGTTATTGTTGCTAATGATAAGATGACCGGGACAAACATGATGTTAAAACCTTTCTTAGTTTTTATGTTCTCAGCAAGAACATTTAATAAATTATTTCAGGATTATTTCATCACTAATAATTAATTAATTTTCAGTTTTGTTAGACTCCAGGCTCTTTTTCGATTATGTACCTCCATGTATGTATTTATATGTCAAATGAAATCTTTGATTTTCCCTACCCTGGCTCAACTGATGTAATAAATTCAGCAATTAATTTTTAGAGGAAACGGATTCGCATACCTTCTCTTGTGTGCTAGTATGTCAGAGGTGGGTGTCATCTAGAGGCACAAGCTACCTTGGAGTACTCTCACCAGCGTTACCATAGATGGATCGCCAAATCTAACTGGAAAAAACCTTGGTCTGCTCAAAAGAATCCAGTACAAGGTGGAAAAGGAAAACCCTGAGCAAGAGGTAATTTTCCTACACTGCATAAACCACTAAGAACCCCTGTGTAAATCTGTATTGCCCGTTGACCACGTAGTGAAACCAGTTGTAAAACTCGTTAATTTTATTCGAGCGAGGGGACTTCAGCATCGCCAGTTTATTGTTTCTTGAAGAAACTGACGTCGATCATCAGGAGTTGCTTTACCACTCCAATGTTCACTGGTTAAGTTTGGGGAAAGTATGTCAATGAGCGTGGGAGCTCAAACTGGAGATAATCTCATTTTTGGAGCTACTTGAGAAAGTTTACGATTTTTCTGAGCTGAGTGACACGATTTGCTTTGTGATTTGGCTTTTGCTGTGGACATACTGACACACATGAATGAGCTGAACGTAAATCTAGAAGAGAAAGACCAGTTTGTGCATGAAATGTACACAAATGTCAGAGCCTTCAAAACCAAGCTTGCTTTACACTGAAAGCAAATGTCAAACAAGTCATTCGCTCATTTTCCTACACTGGCTACGTTAAAAGAGACTCCCTCGACATGTGAAAAATACAGGAAATCACTGGACGACTTGCATAAATTCTGCCGTCGGTTTCTGATTTTGACAAAATTGACAAATCACTTCGACTGGTGTCATGTCCCTTCACAGAACCTCGACTGATCTCTTCCTTGCGCAATTCTGCGCTCATATCCACCGCTTCATTAGACATCTTGTTTAATCTGTATCTAATTACCTGACCCTGTTATGCGTACAGGCCTCATACTCCAGAGTCTGTCTAGCTAGTACTATTTCTAGGGAACCTCCAGCCTCCGCCCGGGACAGATCATTCTCTGGAGTCTTCACTATCTTAGCCCTATTTAAGACGAGTCGTTGGTTATATTCGGTGGTGAAAGACCTAATGCTATCCTTAAGCCTCTCCCACCACTTATTCTCAGTGGTGCTTTAGTAGGGGGCGGGATTGCTGCTGAAGTTGTTGTTGGCGCTGATGCTGCTGCCCGTGTTGTTTCTTCTGCTCTTTCCGCTGCTGTTCTTTTCCACATTCGGCTTCTGCTGCTGCTTCGTCGTCTTCTTGGGTGAGACATCGTACTGGGTGGTGGGGATAGCCTACTTTTCCCCCTTTCAAACACCGGAGCCACTGGCAGGCTGGCCAAATTATCCTTATTTTGGATGTTGCCGGTTTGGGTGCTGGTGTTGTTGACTTCGGTGCAGTGTTTCTGGGAGGGAGAATGTTTTTGCCAAGTGTCCCGCCGCACCATAGGACCAACAGTGGGCGCGAGATCTTCCACGATCACTAAGATATTGCATCCTCGACAAAACAGTATATCTGGGATGGCCATAAAATTTTCACTGGTCATAGTGATTTCCAGTACGAAATACCCCGTAGCTATTCCTGTCTTACTGGAGACTGCTGAAACATCTTCAATCTGACCAAACTTGGAAAAAAAGATCTCAATCGATCCTCTGTAATATTCATAGGCACTCCAAGCAACGAAACTTTGGCCCTCCGCGTGCCCATATATTCCGTTTGCAGTCGTTGTTGTTCGCCAGTTTTCTTGTGTCATCCTCTTTGGTCAACATGATGTCTCAAAATGCACTGGACCTCCTAGCAAGAATTTTGGGTATATCTGGAGGTTTTTTAATGCCTCCTCCATGGTCTCCCTTCCAACTCCGATGAGGCGCCTTGTTACCACGTCTGTTGTTAAGAATGAGATTATTCGGGTGGTCACTGCGTCCAGGGCTTCGGGAAGTCAAAAATCCTTAGTATAGGGCGCATGTTTTCCCGAAGTGCTACGTAGTCCTCCGGGCTCCTTTTCTTTGGCCTCGGAGCGGCCCATGCAGACACAAGACGGGGTGTCGATTCCGGCTGCTGTGAGGGAGACTCTACCATTCTGGAGTGGTTCCCTCACCAGCACATTTAACACGAACGCTTACAAAAACAAAAGAACACTGTACAATCCGTGGACGAGAGACAAAAATGGACTTACTTTTTGCCGATGCGCAAACAAAAGCACATCTGAATAATTTAAACCAAGTCACTGCAATAGTATTATAAAAATCAAAAACAAACTTAATTTATTTTTAAGGAGAATAAAACTTGTAATTCCAACGGATAATTTACTGTTTAAACAGATATATTTAGGAAAGCTTTTGCAATCCTTGATAATTCTTGAGAAATAAATGAAACAGTGACTAAGGTACGTTGTACACATTATAAATTCAAATTAACAAAAAATTTTGTTCGAATTGAGTTCGCGGGGCATGCGTAAGCTGAAAGTTGTGAGAATTGCTTGCTTATGGAAAGAAAGAAATGAAAAGAATTAAGGTAATGAAAAAAAAAAACCAAAAAAAAACTAGAAACATCATCAGCAACTGCATTTCACACCACCAAAAAAAAGTCACGAAATAGACTTCGACTAAGCCGAAATAATATTGACCAACCAACACAAATTCAACAAAAGACGGGTAGATAATAACAAGGACCGAAAATGTCTGTAATATAATTGATGCAGCACAGCTACACCCAGCATGGATTTCTCTAGTTCCACGGAAAATACGAGAAAACTAGAAAACTTTTTCTACTCTGGTTTGGAAATTACATTTTTTTCTTTCTTTAAGCAATTCTCACGCTCTCAGCTTACGCATCTCCCGCGAACTCAATTCGATCGAAGTTTTTTGTTAATTTGAATTGATAACGTATGCAATGTAGCTTAGCCAATGTTTCGTTTATTTCTCAAGAGTGATCACTCAAGGATTGCAAAAGCAGTCCGAAATATATATAGTTTTTATTATTTTTAATTCAACTTCATCAATGTAATCAAGCATTTTGTATTTAATTTATTTTTACTTAAAATTCAAACAAACTCTTCAGTTGCTCAAAATTTTGATTCAATGGAGTTAGTCATTAGCTTTATTGTTTAACAAATGTCTTTGTTATTGAAATTAATTGGTTTAAATTAATTTAAAAATATTAACATAAAACTATAAATTACCTGTAACTTTTCAATAGCCATTGTCTGGTCGCTTTACTCAAATGCGTCATGTGAGAAAAGCTTTTTTCTTTTTATGTCATTTCATCAAATGCTTCATTGAGCATTTTGTTTTGTTTGCACAAAACATATGCTTCACTGTCTGGCTAATTTCGAAGAGAATATATCAGCCTTTTAAATGTAATTGTCTCAAAGTTCAAGGTAATTAATAATTTCAGTTATTCTTTCAACTAAAATTGTTTGCAAGATGAAATTTAAAGCGTTCATTAATTAATAAACATTAAATTCATATGACTAAATGACATTTAAAAATTCCTTTTTACTCTAGAAGTTTATTTGTTCAGTCACCTACATTCTTTCATTCTAACTATAAGGGTGACTAAAAGAGATGAGCTACCCAGGTAAAAATTTAATTTTTATTAAGAAGTTATAAATATTCAACAATAAACGGGAATCCTAGTTATGTTTATGCAGAAAACACGTGCCTCCTGGTATTATATTTTTCGTAACAATTATTGCGGACTCAAATGTGAGTCATCTAGAAGAAATGGGCTGGTGTTAGGCGTGTTTATCCAGTCCCAAATTAACAATTTGCCAGGTGGAGCGGACCCCTCGAGGGGGGATGAGGTCACGAGAGGCCCCACTAACATTTTCGAAGACGTTAAATCTGACAAGGTGAAACAACATAGACGACAGAACGAGGATATAAGATAATTTATTCTAGAAAGTAATAAAGGTAGAGATGCAGAAGTTCCGGTGCAGGCATCGATGGTCGAGGTTGGTTGTTACAGGTGATCGCTGCTGGTCATGCAGATGATCGCTGTTGGTCGTTGTAGATAATCGCTGCTGGTCATTGTAGTTTGAGGTTGATGTTGGCCGTTGCCGGGATGCCAACTTGACGTGTTGGGAAGGAAAGAGGAGCTGGCGTTGCGATGTTGTTCGGGCATGTCAAAGGTCCAGTGCAGGCGTTGCGTGTCTGCCGTTTGAGTCCGATATTAGTAACCTCCCGTAATAATTACAAACGTAGTGTACGGGAAAGGTTATGGACGACGTGCAGGCAGCCAGTAGGGACGGAATGCCGAGAATTGGCAAGGAGCCAGAAGTAAGAGGGAGAAAGCAAAGTTTCCAGCTATTGTCAAGTTGGCAGAAGGAAAAAAAAAAAAAAAAATGGGAGCGTAACTTCATACGCAGCCCGGGTCGACGTCCTGGCCACGAAGGCCAGGAGCCTGCGTACTGATCGTTTCAGTTGCCTACCCTAAATTTAGCGAGAAGTCACTGTCTTGTGGTAAGGGAGACTAGCAAGAGAAATGGGTAAGCTAACACAGTAAAGTTTATCTAAAAAAATGAGGAGAGGTTAGCTAAAAGAAAACCTAGGCCTAAAAATGCCTAGAAGTATATTACGACTAGGTTCGTAATATAACTAAACTGAAAAGGTAACTTGCTAGTCTCTACCTCGGGTTAACAGCGTGTAGGGAGCACAACCGAAAGGTCAAGGTCGAAATGACCTGTTCTCTTCCAGTTTAAGGAGCCAAGGAGGAGCTAACTCCGACAATACTTCCCACCAGATCAAAAGTTGTAAAGAAATGAAAACTTTTAATATAAAAGTAATAATGGAATAAAGGTTTATAAAGGTTGTGATTATTGTCCTTGTGAGCTGAAAAGAAAATGTCTCAGAAGTGTGGTTGAGATGCGTGATTCGACGAAATGTGCTTGTGTTGTCGTCAGGGTGCAATCGTTGAAAATGTTTTTCGAAACAGTGAGTCGTCCGAAAAAAAAAAAGTTTGAAGCATGGGAAGCAAGTAATGGCTTGAAAATGTCGCGACGTGGTGTAGAAAAAAATGTATGCGCGCGCTTTTTGAGTTTCAGGATGTAACAAGATGCGAAATGCTATGATCAGTAGCATATATTGAAAGAAAGCGGAATTTGAAATATTAGTAGCGACGAATTACGTGCATGCAAATCCTCAGTGATGTCGCATCGTAATGGAACAGTGAGTCGTCCAGAGAAAATTGTACGTTCATTCCAGTGAAACTTGTGTGTCGCTTCCATGTCGGAATGCTATGCGGTAGAAAATAAAAGTAGAAGTTGTTTGAAAATAAAGGACGGTGGGTCGCCTTTAGTGGTTTGGTTCACACTTTATCTATTTCAGTCCAGAAGAAGAGAGTGTTAGTTTGTAGAAAATAGCGTTGTGAGTCTGCTGGTCACTAAACGTTAAATATGCCTCGTTTGTATTGTGTCGCCATATGGTCCAGCCTAGTCAGATCACGTCGGGGTCACCAATTGGTAGCGGACTTCTCGAGCGCCCCCGTATCACAAAATGGTGATGAGGTCACGAGAGGCCCGCTAACAGGGTAAATACACTTACCTGGCACAAGAATTAACCATTAACCAACGAGGTGTGGTTAACGCCCTCTGTGCTGTAAGTGGAGCTATAATTCGCCTCATTTTAGATGGGAGAAGTTGCTTAGCCCCGAGGAGTCTTACTCTGCCGCAGTAGCTTCCTCGTTGCACTAAAAAAGTTGGGTCGGTGTAATACAGATGTCAGTGTAACAGTCGTTGCGGGGGCTGGGTAACAATCACTTTTATCCTTAGCCCATACACATAAATATGCGTATGGTGACCCCTGCGTTAAAACGATTTTGTGTTGCATCAATTAATACAAATTATCTCAAGAGACACTAAACAAAAATTTGTATTTTACCTATTTTTTTTTAATATTCTGAAAATTTTGCCAACAATGTTCTTCGATTGGTAAGTAGTAGGTTCTGTGACTAAACAGAGAGAGAAATCATCAAGAAGTAAACGATGTACATCCTTTTAATACTGCAGTAATCGATCTGAAAATGGCTGAGGCAAGAAAAGAGAGAAAATGACAGAAGTTATAGGTATACTTCCTTCTCTTGGTGCAACAGTGATGTCGAAATAGATGTAATATAAAAAAAGGACTGGTTTCCACAAGTGGTTAATAAAGGAATATGTACTCTATATGATAACATACGTTCAGTTAATAGATCTGTGGTGAAGGCAACCATATTTGTTTCACTCTTGAACTACTCTACTATAAAAAATGATAGTCAAACCTCAAATACGTGCCATGGTCGAATTACTTTTATGGGGTCAGTCTAACCGGATTTAAGAAGCAAAAAGTATGTTGTGTCCACAAATACAACACAATTTTTTATAACATGCGAAGGAATGATCTTCGTAGAAAAGGAAGAAGACCAAGCTAAATATGACAGTAACATTTATACAGTCAGATACATGTATTTATATATTAAAAATCAATGTTTTTTGTTGTTGCCATGAAGAGAACAATAGTTCGTGTGTTCGAAATGATTTGACGCAAGTGAGTCGACAAACTTTCGAAGTGTTTTTGTGTCCATTAAGAGACCAATAGTTCAATTGTTTGAAATGATTTCGAGTGAGGAAATCAACTGGTATGGTACACCAATATGTGTGCTTGTGTGTGAAGCACATGTTAATGAAACATGTGTGTAACTGCTTACTGACTGTGCACGATAACAGTAATTTTTAAAAAGAGAGGGGAGATAAAACTTACTTTCGTCGTGGTGTTGTATGTAGCAAAAACAGTCCTTCACTGGCTGTGTCGTTACAACTCTGGTCACTGAGCCGTTTTTACTTATATGGGTCGGCTGAAAATCTTTATTTGAGTTTTGCGCGGGAAACTCCGAACCGTAATCTATTTCCAGGTCATTTGGTGTTCAACCGCTCGGATGTAGTAAATAGCACATCACGTGACTTGGCATATCCAATCAGGTTCCAGAAACCACTTATTTAATTTTTTGAGCTGTGTTTGTACAGAAAAGTTTTTCGTATCTACTGAATTTAGTAAGATTTATTTGTAGGCATCTCTTACTTGTTTGTGCTTCCCTTATTGCCCGTAAAATATAAGAGTTTATATCCTATACTTTGAATAAAGCTTCATTACAAGCTTAAAGGTTTTTTACAAGATGGTTTGTGTAACATAATTTAATGCGTAAGTACATTGTTCAATGCTCGTGAATAAAAGTCCTAATGTTTGTTTGAGGTATTTATCTATTATAGCTGGCTGTACAAATTTATGATCATGCAGATGTGAGTTTGAAAGACGAATGTTTTGCAATAATATACTTATGTTAATCTTTTTAGGTGGCATTGAAAAACATCTCCAAAATTTACAAACCAAAGCAAAGAAAGCACAGACAATATAATAGTAGTCAAATGTCAGTTTATGTGTAGGGAAAGGAAATTCACTTTCATGACTGTCAACGGTGATTTAACACATTGAAGGAATAGCTTGTTAGATTGTAGTGGTCCCCCTGAAGCATGGCTTGAGCACCCCAATAAGTATGGGTCACAAGAGGTCAAACTTTTAAATTAAAGACGTGAGATCTGACAGGTCAGAAAGAGGACAACAAACGACGAACTTAAAATTTATTTAGAATATAGACCAGAACCCTTGTAAGTTAAATTAGCATGCCAGTCCACAGCTTGAAAGTTCAGTCCACATGTCCCGCAAAAGTGCTGGCGTTACTGGTCAAATCCAATGGTGAAACTTCCCTAGTATTTTAACCGAATTGTACAGAATAGGTTGTTTGAGTCTGGACGATATGCATGCAGCAATTTCATAAACCAGGTGAGTTAGGTTGACAGGAAAGCCGGTACCATGGTGTAGGCGGAAGTTCAGGGCTGCTGGGAGCAAGTCCATAAACGCCGGTCAACCAAATGAGTTGGGTTGAGATAGAGATGCCGGAAGTAGTGACAGTGGTGTAGCTGGAAGTTCAGGGCTGTTGTAAGCAAATCCATTAACGCTGATCAACAAAGTGAGTTAGGTCGAGATACAGATGTCGTAAGTAGGGCAGTAGTTGAAACCACAACCACATTTTCTTCATACAAGAATCGTTCAACCAATTAGACTTCTTAAGTAGCCTCAAAACCGGCTCCAGATTTAATCATAGTATGAAATTTGTGTGGGTGGAAATTACCTTCCGCAAAAAAAAAAAAAAAATCAAATGTATTTTTTAAAACATATCTGTTCCCTAACTTTATCTGGCGGTTTTTCCATCAGGCCATAAGATTTGAGCCTATTTTTTTAAAAAGAATTTTGAAAACCAAATTTTGCACAATTATCTTTCTCATAAACCGACAAACTTAACTCTACACAACTTAGCCATGAGCCTGGTACCCAACATCTAAAGTCGGTCCTGTTCTTACCTCTCATTTATTTGATATTGATGAGATTAAAATAGGGTAATAAAAAATACTGAGAGGAAGTATAACTTGAAATAAAATTTCTAAGAAAAATTTTGGCAACGAAGAGAAAAATCAAAATTAAGAAAAAAAACAGACAAACAATGTTTAAAAATAGATTTCTGTGATGCAAAAAGAAAGGAAAAACTATACTATGAGGGGACTACGTGAAAAAAAAAATTACAACATTTGCGTAAGAGTGACATAGAAAAGAAATAAATATGTTTAGGAAGTAAAACTGTAAGAAGAACCTATTTTAACGCCGCGCTTTGACATCGTCTTAATTGATTGCTTGATTTATTTTTTTACGGCTTACCAACTTTTTACTCGTTATTTAAAGCTAAAAAATAATTTTTGATTTTTTTGGATATAATAATAATTTACTAATACAAGTGCAACTATTTAAAGTATAGATGGAGTTGGATTCATACCTTTCCCAAGAGTATTTGTGCGTGAGTATAATGAACCTGATTGGAATTGGAACTCGGCTCTCCTATACCCAATTGCCAGCCGTTATATTCCACCACTCGTTCATCCAAGCTTACAGCACCTGGTATTCGAAAGCGGTCACCCATACGTTGCTTAACTTCGATGATTGGATGAGAACCAGTATTTCAAATTGATATCATCGTAGTTTGAATTTCGTCTTAATTTAAGGTTTTATTGTCTATAACTTTGAGAAGAATCGTTACTATAACTAACATTATTTGAATGCATAAATCTTTTTAAAGAAGAGAGATGTAAGCATCTGAACAATATTGTATATCAAGTGAATCAAGTTTTATATTTTATCAGTTTGAAGTCTTAGATTTTAAAATTGTTTCATTTTTTCATGCGAGTCATAAAAAAGATTCATATTCACTATAATAACGTTTGAAATAATAATAATAATAATAATAATGTATTTCTTTTCTAAAGTAATGGATATTTATTTAACAATCCTGATTTTTATCACGTTAAACGTTATTTTTAGTGGATATTAATATGAATAGATGCTCTATTTATTAAACAGAATATTTATTTATTTTCGTCTACCGGCCTGAATATTCGAGAAATATCATTAAAGGAAGATATATGCCCTCGAACCTGTGTTCATCTAAGCAGAGAGAAACCGTCTTTAGACCCGACATACCTTTTCAGGGAAATAATAATAACTCCCTTTACCCACTACTTTCAAATTCGGACTACTGAGGAAAAAAACGGAAAGGAATTTGCTTGGTGACCATAATGGAATTGCTTGATCACTCTTTCATGTAATGAAAATGGGGCAATCACGCGTTCTGCAAAAAGAAGACATGAAGATCGACACTGAAAGAATGGCTGAATTCTTTTGTCAGTGCACACTTCTGACCATTTTGTACGATGGAAGCATATCACTTTTTGTAACACTGGATCGGAAGCTGTGGCTTCACGCATCATTGTATAGATGACTTGTAATGATCTTAAAGTGGATGCAAGCATTGAAGTGACTTCTGGCTCTAGAGATAATGCTGTGATAACTGTGTCTTCTGGTACTTTATTTTGTGCAGTTATGAGCCAAGATAATACATTGGTATGAACAAGTGTATTGGTTGCATTGTATTTTATTGGAAAAAATGTTATCTAAGAGCATAGTAGCCCATCTTTGCAGTCGGTTTGATGGGCTGCCATTTTTTAGATCCAAAATACTAACAACAGGTTTGTGATCTGTAATCCGAGTGAAAATGACGCCCATATAGCATTTTGTGGAGTTTTTTTTAATAGCAAAGAATATTGCTAATACTTTTTTTTGATTTGGCTATAGTTACGTTCTGCAGGTGCCAGTGATCAGGATGCGTTAGCTATTGCCTTTTGGCTGCCATCAGGAAAAATGTGAGAAATGACACCTCCAATACCATAATTAGAATCATCAGAGACTACACCAATGGATGTGTTGTAGTGTGTCAGGAAAGGATTGGAAGAAAGTAAGGACTTTACCATTTTAAAAGCTACCTGATATGCGTTTGACCATTCCCATACAGCATCTTTTTTCTATAGATCCTTGAGAGGTGCAAGAACTCGATGACGTTCATGACCCCCGAATGCGATATTAAAGTTATGTCCGACGCTGTATCAAACTAGGAACAATCTGGTTTGTTGTTTACAGAAACAGCAATATATTTTCTGTGGGAATTGTGCTTGTTTCGGACTTTTTCCAGTTTCGTTTTTTACATTTTTTTGGTTGAATTTTTGTGTGAATTTGGCTTGCAAAATCCTTCTTTATGTCCATTCCGGTGACAAATATTGCACTTATGTTTCTTGAACAGATGAAAGCTTGCATAAGGCAAGTCGTTACAATGCCAACATTTTGAGGAAGATTTCTTTTCATCACAAGGTTGTTTTCTCGTATGTTGCTGGTTATTGATAAATCATCTTTTTTTGCGCCAGCATAGTCTTTTTTGATGCTTAATAAATTATTTCATTCACTGGTGAGGTCTTTTAACGTAATGTTTTTGTCCTTTTCTAGTTTTGAAAAATTCCGCCTGTTTTGGTAAAATATAATTCGTATAACGCTCATATTCCGTCGTGCTCAGCTTACGAATTAGGAAACGGATTTTCTATTTTTTCATTTTTGTGAAAAAATTCAGCGTGAATGGTATCTATCCAACGTTTAAACCACGAAGTGAATGTTTTTTTCTGCCCGCTGGGTCATAGTGAAATCCTGTTGTTGTTTACCAAGATATCCGCTGAATTTTGTATTTTGGTCTGTTCCAGTGCGGAAAATTTCAAGTTGATTCTAGAACTGTGCAGTCATTGCTGTCAAGAATTGTTGTTGTGACTTCTGAAACTGTTCTTGCTGTTGGCGTATAATCTACTTAAGTATTGCGGGTGAAATTGCCATGTTGATTTTGAAGTTCGAGTCTTCGTCGCCAAAATTTGTTATATCTCAGACTGTTGGTGTTATAGTGGAACACACCTATTCTATAGTTAATAGACTCTCCCACTTATAATGAGTAGGAGTAGTAAGAGTAACGAGGGCGTCGCTCAGTAGGTCGGTCAGTCAGTCGATGTCGGACGAGCGTTAGTCGGATACTAAAGTATCAGCGACCACAACTTTAATGAAGGCAAATAAAATCGCGAGGTCAGGGACGGGAGAAAAAATACAATTTATTGGAGAATTTGTTACAAACGTCACGTTAAATAAAAAAACACGAAAAGCTAAACTATTTGTCAGAGAAAATACCACGAACTTACTTAGTACGAATTAGATAACAGAATTTCAATTATGGGATCTACCGATAAATTCTTTCTGTTACAAGGTTGAAAGTTTAAACTCAGAAGCCCAAAAATTAGTAAGGAAAATTAAGGAAACATTTCGTAGTGTTTTTTTCTCCAGGTTTCGGAACGTGTACCAAGATGGAGGCAAAATTCCAGCTAAAGGAAAACGTTCAGGCGGTATTCAAAAAGAAAAGGAATGTGCTGTTTGCTTCAATTGAACATATAGATAAAGAATTGGACAGATTAGAGAAAACCGGTGTATTTAAAAAAAGTTGAATGGGTGACAACGACGATATACGTGAAAAACAAACTCCAGAAAGTAAAGATGAAGCCGACACCGAGAAAAACTGGGGAGCGAGTTACCAGCAGTCAAGAACATGCAGTATTATTAAATGATTTAAGTCAACTGAAGTCACCACAGAAAACGTTAAGAAGCACAAGATCAACAAAAGGGGCGCTAGAGGTTGAACAAATAGAACCAAAAGAAGAACCTACAGAAACTGTGACACCATCCTTAAGAAGATTCAAATGCATTTTTTTTTTCTTCATATTTCCTGTAAAAAAGGAAAAATAAATAAATAAAACTGTTTACTCCTACGGAGTAAAGTTTTAGGGGGGGTGTTATAGTGGAACACACCTATTCTATAATTAATAGACTCTCCCACCTATAATGAGTAGGAGTAGTAAGAGTAACGAGGGAGTCGCTCAGTGGGTCGGTCAGTTAGTCGGATGCTAAAGTATCAGCGACCACAACTAGATTTCTCTGCGTCATTACCTATTATATCAAGTTCCTAACGTTTTGTACGTCGAACCTATTTTAGGACCGACTTAGTACAAATACAAGCCTCCACTGTGAAACGACTCCATAACAGTTGGGATGAACAAAAAACGAACACATAAATAAAACAACTTTTATTCTTTTACTGTCTGAGAACAGCAAGGATTTGTTTGGATTGAAACCATGAATTCCACATGCGCGTCAGCCTGTCCCATGTTCAATTCCGAAGTACCGCACTCGTCTTTCAGACAGGGGGAGTAACTCCAATATATTTTGAGTTATCGTACTTTATAGGGGAATGGAATTAGCTTCCCCTAACACTTCAATAAATTTTTAATCGTCTAGATAGTTTTTTTTGTACATGCTCTTTTGTGAGAAGTGTATTTTTAAGAAAGCCAGAGAGTTTGTAAAAAAAATTGTTACACGTGTAAATCTTTTAGGATCAGCAGTTAAACACCCCCATAATTTTTAAGGATTCATTTTGGATTCACGAAAAAGTATTTTTTCGTATTTTTGGTGAATGAAAAACTTGGTCACAGGCTCCTGTGAAGACCTGAAGGGTGCATTCTGTGATTTTTTTTTTTTAATACTTTGGTGAGCAAATAACTCCAGAAGGCATTTTGACATCACGGCGAAAATATTAAGATGTTGTGAAAGCATTCAGACGAAAAGGCAGAAGGTTACAAACCAGCTGCAGAGTGCCGAAGGAATTTTGAAGTTTACAAATAAAAAATTCTTCTGTAGTTGGAGAACAAACAACGAAAAAGAATTCAAAGAAATTTTCTCAAAAGCCTCAGTGAAACACCAACAGTGCGAATATAGAAAAAGACATTTCCAAAATGTCTATATGTCCCAGAGACGCTTGTGAGATAAAAGTAATTTTTTTCTCATAATGTGGTTGCACCTTTGTTTTTCTGTCTTCCTGAATGTGCTTTCTCTTTTTGCCAATTTCAAAATTGTAATTCTTTTTTCATTTTCGATAGTAATCATTTTTTATAATATATCAAAAATTGTTATCCTGCGAAGAAATTTTTTGTGCAAATATTGTATTTGTCTATACTGCAAGAAATGTTTTTCTTTAAAATTTTATGCAGCGCTTAAGTCTTGTTATTTGCGCCTATTTCAGCCGAGGAATAAGAGAAACATGAGTTCTCTTTTCCCTTTTTATTCCTACTAACTAGATTTTTGACTTTGGCACAAGAATTTAGGATTTAGTAGGGAGTAAAATTTTTATGGTTAAAATTTTCCGCAAAAACATTTTTGGTTTATTTAAGATGTGTAATATGGCAACAACTAAATCGACTCAATTACCACAAGAACACATTCATCACCATTCGATCCAACATATACGACAATACCGCATATTCACAGGGATCCTACTAAAAACAACCATGACATAAAAATTTCATATGCATAAAATCTATTTATTTTTATTTTCCCACACAAATATATAAAAATCTGTATCATGAAAAGAGTTGGGGAGGGGATGAACCCATAACAAAAATCAAAAACAACAAAACAACATTAAAATATATTCGTAAGATCCGATCATCCTAGAGAAATACACACGATCACTAGTATCTTTCTCCCACAACACGCCAGTGTGTCGGGGATGTCCGGAAAGCTTTTGCGGGTCATTGTCACCTGTAGGACAATGCCCGCTTTGCTTATTACGGGACAGACCTGTCCAAAAAAAAAAAAAAAAGTCTCCAGCCGGTCTTCGATGAAACCGCAGAAACCCCGTGCATAGTCACCCTTGGCTTTCGGGTGCCCATGTATTCTGTCCAAAGACGGACAGCCTTTGTGTTAAAATGCTGCCAGCCAATTGCCTGGCCTCTTCTTCCGTTGCCAGTAGGATGACCCATATGGAATTTGATCTTTTGACCAGGATTTTCGGCCATATTTTGAGGCTTTTAAGTGCCTCTTCCGTTGTCTCCTTGCTGACTTCAATTAGTTTTAGGGTTTTTAGACCCGTGGTTCGCAAGGTGATTGTCCTTGTGGTTACCGTATCCAAAGCTTCCGGTATTGCGAAGAACACGCTTCCGTTCGTATATTTTTCGTATTTTTCCTCTTGTTGGTCATAGTAGCCCGTCTCTTTTTTTTTTTTTTTTTTTTGCCTATTTTAGGTTGTTCCGCCTGTTCCTTTGGTGGTTGGGGAGACTCCGCCATAATGGTCGGAACCACACCACAGCAAACACAATAGATTACAATTAGCGGAAAAACAACACTTGTAAAAAAAAAAAAAAAAAAAAAAATGAAATTCGACGTGTAAACTAAATCGTAAAAAAATACATTAAAACAGTTAATCAAAACCAAATAAAAAAAGGTAAAAGGTGACACGTAAAAAAATAAAGTTTTGCCTAAGAAAAAGAAAAAAAAGATAAAAAGGGGACGAAATAACACGGTTAAAAAATAAAAGATTAAATAATAATCAGATACAAAAGAAGAGTTACACTTGAAAAAAATAAAAAAATTGGTTTGCAGCCGGGGAAAAAAAACAAGTAAAAGTAAAAATTTGCCTAAATAAAAATGAACAAAATAACAGAAAAATTTAACCAATAATCAAATGCAAAAGAAATTAAATAAAAATTGGCTTACTGCTTTACATTTACTTGGCTTTCATTTTACTGTATGAATCCTATTATTTCCAAGTCAAATAAACATTATCCAGGTACTTGAGACGATCATGCTATTCTGCTAGAACAGGGAAGAACTTTCCACTGGTTTGAATTCGCAATGCAATAAAATTTTCTGCGCTACCTGTATGAACCAGCGCGCCCAGAGGGAGTTCATTAGCCTTGTAGTTTCTGATAAACCGAAAGTTTATTATAAAGTGAATAACTGATAAAGTGAAGCCAACGAGAATATGCTGGGCATTGAGACGTTCTTTTTTTGTTGTTTTTACAGACTTTAGACCAGTGACCATCCTTTAAACACATTAAAAACAGTTATCGTCTTTTGCTGAGCATGACAAGCGAGAATTCATCCTGTTCCCGCAGAAAAAACAAAACAAAAACAAAAACAAAAAAAACAAGTGCTCCTCGTTGAGGTAACGGTTTCTGGTGAATCAAGAGAGGGGATAGACAGGGAAGGAGGTACTTCGGTCATTGTAGTCACAGAGTCTTGTTGAATGAAAAATACCGCATTACGTTGAGCTAGGTCTAAAATTCTTGCTTGGTCGTAGAATTGCTGAAGGGTAAGGTTTCATTTTCGGGTAGACGCTGCCGAACGTTTACTTACAATAATCAATCCATTAATGAATGCGCCCTTTACTAGCTGTAACGGTATTGTTTATCTGTAACAGCTGTGAAGGTGCAATTTTTGCTCTGTTTGTTTAGTTCCCGAAGAAATTCGTCAATTATTTCAGATGTCTATTAGCAACAACATGACGAACAATCGCTTGTTTTTCTTTCTGATATACAATTTGTAAGAAATCCTTGAGCTTTCTCATATGTGGCCGCATCTGTGAAATACCCGTAGACGCTAACTGATACATGCTTTGTTAAGTAACGTAACTTGTTGGGTGTTCCGTCACAACATTCCTTCAAGAAGTTTTCAAAGGTTCTTCGCCATATATATATATATATACCCAATAAAATCCCACAAATAAATGAGAAGGTTTGTTTGATAAACAATAATTACTAGAGCAAATACCGCCAAAACACTTGGCTGACATAGTTGTAGACCTACCACGTGTTATTTTGGGACCATTTAAAAAATAACAATAAAAATTCCTTTCACTACGCCTGTAAATTCGAGAAAAATATTTTCGCGAGTCAGCGTGAAATTATTTTCTAACCATTAAGAACCTTTCATTCACAAAAGATCGCACCTCTATGTAAAATTTTGGATATTTTTTTACGGATATATAAATAGAAGTATACTGCTTCTCAGTGTTCAAAACAGTTTCCAAGGCCAGTTTGATCTACACGTGCGTACACACCCACCAACAAACACGCTCACAGTAGAAGAGATGAGCCAGATGAGACACTGGAAACAAAGAAATTATACACACAAAACATCTTTCACATATAGTAAATATGCAAACAGTACAATGCTTTCTAAGTATATCTGGGAAATTAAAAACAAAACGAACATCGCACCAAAAATATCTTGGAAGATAAGGAAAAAATCATCAGCCTACAATAACCAATCAAAAACTTGCAAACTTTGCTTGGAGGAAAAAATAGCTATCATTACTTTCCCCGACCAAAATAAATTATTAAACAAAAGATCCGAGCTCATCTCAAAATGCAGACATGAAAATAAATTTTTACTACGTAACCTAAAAAATTAAAAACGGAAAAAATAAAATAAAAACAAATAAATATACTAATAAACAAAATAACAAAAAAAAAAATAGAAATAAAACATAAATAAATACTATGTTACTAAAAATCTAAAACCGAAAAGAGAAAATATACAAGTAAAATAAATTGACTTAAATTCATACAAATAAACAAACCAATCCCAAATAAAGATAATCAATTAAAAACTGTTCCCGCCAAAATAATACTTAGAATGAATTACAACAATCAACCCCAAAACTGAACAAATAGCTTTAATTAAATTCCTAAACCAAAACAAAACTGTTAAATAAGTGATATAAACAAATTTTTACTACGTTAATAAATAAATAAATAAAATAAGAAACAAAAAAATAAAAACAAGCAATATAATTTGACCCAAATAGATACACAAACGACTTCTGGTGAAATAACCGCCATAACAGAATACCCACAATGCACCACTAACCCGTATATATATAAATAGCCGAGAAAAATAACAGCATATGTGGCCTGACGATTGCGTATAGCATGAAACAGACTGTCGCCTCTAAGTGTTGACTTCTATGTTCACTTGTATATATATATATATATATATATATATAAGTTTAAAATTTTAACGTCCCTTCCCTTTCATGCTAATATGTAGATACACCAACGTAAACATTACGGAAATTTGTCCCAGCTTTCCCACATGAAAGGATTGAGGTTAAAAATGTGACAAAAAAAAAAAAAAAAAGAAGAAAAATATGCAACAGCGGCTTGAAAGTTTAGAGCGGACAATTCTCTCTTTTTAGGCGGAAGAATAAAGACCCAAACTCCTGCTTGGTGTGTAACAATAAAAGAAGAAAATTTACATGTACAAAAAGAAAAATAGTATAAGGATATACAGAATTACGAGAGAAGGAAAGGGAGAAGAAAATTCTTTTAACTTTAAAGAAATAAAAAATGTTCATAAAAAAGAAAAGGCTTGCTCAAAATATTTCTCTGGTCGCCTAAAAAGTTCTTTAAGCGAGTAATTTATTGTTGTTAAATGTTAAAACACTCAGAGTTCTTGTATAGAAGGAAACTGTCGGAAGATACAAATTTCGTAGTTGAGTGAGTTCGTAGGCCGGTGACAGAAATCTTCTAGTTGCAAGGAGGCAGATTCCAATTGGTTTTTAGTAGTGGGCTGATGGTCTGTGTTTACAGACCAACAGGTAGATCTTCTTTGTTGAAACTGGTTCCGAAGTTAACTGGTGTTCTCTATCGCCGACCTGTTGTTATCACAAACGGTTGTCGAATTCTCATTGCCAAATAGGCGAAGATTCTCCGTATATATGAAGATCAAGAGGCTCAGAAATATCGGGAGTTTTCCCCTCTAAAATTGCTATAGAAACTTCCTAGCACTTTCATTCGCTAGAAAATATATTCTTATCTCTGATAAGAACAAGGCTTTGGGAGCCGGCAAGGGTCCGACAAGCTGCGAGCGCCTCCCCCAAACTTCATGGCACCAAGGACAGGATAATGATGTTCAAACTCCTTTTTATATTTTCCAGCTCTCTCGTTCGTCAGAAAATATATCCTTATCTCTGATAAGGAGCAAGGCTTTGGGAGCCGGATTTGAAAGCAAGGGAAAAAAGTTGGGATGAACATTAGATAAAAGGCTAGACTTAGAATCTGTAATATATTGTAGTCGTGGTTCTCAAGTTAAATTCTAATAATTCATAAGAACCTTTGCTTATAGAAAAGATGATTTTAAACTATCTACTTAATTTCTTAAGTAAAGAAATGGGTTAGAAGACGAGCCAAGTTAAGTGACTGTACTGGCATTACATATATACAAAACATTTTTGACGTTCCGCCTTTACAATGAAGCAGTCACTCTTTCCTGTTTATTTTGTTTTGCTCTCTTTCCTTTTTCACCACTTCCTTCTTAGAAAGACGCAGATACTACCTCATATCTTTCTCTTCTCAGTTTACCTTCTCTTTTTAGAAGATGCAGTAATACTTCTTTCCCTTCTTTTCTTTGCAGTCACTCCGGATTGGCGTTGAATTATCCTGTCCTTCTGTCGAGCAGCCCACTCTGTTGCTTAGTTTAAATTCGTTCTAGTTGCTGTGTTAATTTATTAATTTACGTTGTTTTCGCGTGTTAATCTTTTTAACATTTATTTCCAGAAACAACATTATGATGGCTAATGCTATCATGTTGGTTATTTTAGTAACCACGCCATATTTGGCACTATTTTTATCGGCACATCGCCATATTGGATTCTACTTAGCAATACGGCACTTTGATTTGTTTTCCCGTCAAATTCTGGATTTACATAATGGCAATGCTTTGTTCGGAATCTTCTTCATTCAGTAAACTGCCATCTTGGACTTTTACTTACCAGTCCCAACTCACTTTAAGTGATTTCATTTTGCTTTTTTCTATGAAGTGTGACTTGTCATTTACCGACGCATTATTTCAACCACGAACTTTTCCTTTCATTGAGAACCATATCAAACACGAACATTTCCAAAGATTTACTACTTGCCCGTGGTTACTTTGCTCCTTTTCAAGACTATTAAATTAAACATATTCACAATTCCACACACTCACACTTTAGAACGCTTTAGTTTGTTTTAATATTTCAGCACATATCAGAAATCCCTTTTAGTTCTTACAAATCAGCAATTGCACATATTGTAAAAATGTTGTTGATTGTTGCTAATAATAAATCTTTGGCCTTTAATTAAAAACTGCCTTTGTTTTGTTTCAGTTTGGGTGTCAATTTCTTCCTTTATATTTTATTTACGTGGTGACCCTTCGTTTTTATTTTTTTCTACTTAAGTTATACTGTCAATCATCAACTATAATAATCGACAGGGCTGGTGCATAATACCCAGAACATCTCAATCGCGTGTGGCCTCCATATCTACTGGGGAGGTTGGGCAGAAGTACTAATTTCAGTAGCACTTATTTTTTAAATTGTAATTTTCTTTCTGAACATTTCTTTTAAATCAATTAAGAGGATAATTTATCTCGGTAAAATCATTTTTTGTTCCGAGATCATCCACTAAGAAGGATCTCTGATTTTTTTATTAATACTAACCAGAAGTCCATGGCTAGTAATTAAAATAAAATTTCTAGTTCCTATTTTTTTACATTTCTAGAAAGATAAAACCGAGAAAAATGATTGCTTAAAAAATAAAAATGTTTAAATATATCAGCATATGAAAAAATTTTTCCAAATTCTGAAAAACTGTTTTAAAAAAAAATTCTTATGTCAGTGTTGTGTTGGGAGGCACAGTGGAGTAATGGATAGTGGCTCGGATTTAGGAATTGGAGAGCCGAGTTCGAATTCCAGTCAAATCCATTACAGTTACTTACATGATAATACACTTGGGAAAGGTATGAATCCTCTTCTTCCCCCAGCTATGGGTAAATAGCAGGACAGACTGGGTTCTAGAGACTTGGATGACAACTGGTCGACCGTAGAAAGAAATGGCAACCTACTGTGGGAAAAATTTGCTTTGTCAGTCATCTCTCATGTATCATGCATGGCACATAACTGACTGGAATCTTTGTAAAATATTTTTTCAGTGGAGATGCGTCAGCGATTAATCTTTATAGAAATGTAAAAAATTACGACTTAAACATTTTTTCGAGTATTGGTAGTTATGACAAAAAGAATAGCATTTTCCCAGATTTTTTAAATAAAAAACCTATTCATTATAAAAGTAAATAATTAATGAATATATACTGAAATTTTCACTTAAATTGGATAATTCCCTGATTTTTGGTAATTTAAAAAAGCACTTCCTTTCCTCACTAATTTTCCTTCAATGGTTTGTGGCCCCCAGGTTGTGAATCTTTGAAAAAAACATGTAGCAGAGTGGTGGGTGCCATGTCAAATTTTCAGGGTAGGGGGATGAGACCCTGTGTATGAGTAATCTAACTAAAAGCTAAATTTTCACACAATGCATTAATATTTTTGCACTATAGATAATTATTAATGCTGTTATTTTTACGATCTTAAGACTAAATACGACAATATTCATTTTAAAGATATAAATATATATCCGCATATGTCACTCATATAGCTTGATAGTTTCTATTCAACAGAAGAATAATTTCTATCAAAAGGCTTTTTGAATGAGTTGCAAAATCTTTCAAATTTTTTTTTAATTTGAACATAAATTGCTTATGCAGCACTAAAATTTCACTTGTCTAGCACAATGCTAAGCATAATGAATTTGTTATAAATTCATTTATAAATTACAGGGTGCGATGGGTAAATTGTCACCATTTTATATTTTTAATTTTGCACATGCACATTTGTTTTTGATTTCATTGACTGCATGGTAGAGTAGGGTCAGTTGGGCATTGTCTGTGAGAAAAAGAGCACCATGATGCAATTCACACCACCAGAAATTTAGAAACAGTATGCTGTACTGCACGGCATTTGCGTCGGAAGCCCCAATACAAACATTTCAGAGCATTTAGGTATCAATCTGAAGACATTGTAAAGGATTCAGAAAGAGTTGGATGAATGTAATGCTGATTACGAAGGTGTTTAGAGTGATCATTGGTGATGGCAACATTATGCCTCTATTCATCTTTCCACAATAATCAAGGGGCTGCAGGCAGGGAGTTAGTTGGCCAGATGTAAGTGGTTATGTGGTCGCAGAAATTGTTTGACAGCCATAACTGGGTTCTCCTGCTTGTATGGCATGGTGCAAAATCCTTTTAACAGACATAGGGTCTTCCAGCGGCCACCCTCTTAACCCAGGGCAGCACTCTCTTCAAGGGACTTGATTTAGGCCACTGTGTTGAGTCTGAGGCCCTCACCAATTCACTCGGGATTTTTTTTCTTATCAGAATGATTAAAGTGAGTTTTCCAAGCTGCTGTACCTTTGTAATCACCATCAGACTCATCCAACTCTTTCTGAATCCTCTACACTGTCCTCAGATTGACACCCAGACATTCTGAAATGTGCATATTTGAGTTTCTGGCACAATTGCCAAGCAGTACACCATGCTGTTTCCAAATTTCTGGTGGCATGAATTGTTCTTTTTTTTTTAAAGACAGCACCCACCTAACCCTGCTATACTATTCAGTCAACAAAATCAAAAACAAATAACATGCATGCATGAAATTCAAAAAATAAAATGGCAACAGTTTACCCATCATAGTCTGTATGTATAATTTAAGTGCATTTTGATAGAGAGCAATGATAAAAAGAGCAATTTATTAAAGGGAAGATGTATAATTTTTTGACTTTCATGTCTGGCCTCCAGCCTGACCACACCATTGTGTGTTTAGTTTCCCTGAATCAATACCTATTACTGTTAAGACAGAAGTCATGGTCCAAATGCAAAATAAATAACAAAACTGTCCAATGAATAGAATTAATAATATTTACAATAGAAAGAAAGAGAGGCAGAAATTAAATGATATCAGGCAAGCAGTCAAACAATATAAGTAAAGACAAGGTAGATCTGGACTGAGTCAAGTCAAATTGTAAATTGACTTATTTTATTGATTAAGAAAAGTATCCCATCATGCATTTTGTGGACTTTTGCATATAAAAGGTGAAGAGGAGAACTTTTGCAGTCATTCCATACAGATTGGAAATCAACACTTACATTATTATCACATCAATATCAACTCAACATAAAGTAGAATCAATGTAGAATCTGAAAATTAGTTGGGATAAGAAAATTAATTGAAAATTGTTACAAATAAATAAAAATATACATTAATTGTAAAATGTACTTACAGCTATCATAGATAGTAAAGGTAGACATAAAATATACATTAGCTATAAAAATATACATTGATTATAAAAATATACATTGATTATAAAATGTATTTGCAGTTATGATAGAAAGTATTAAGTAGATGACTATTGAATATTTAAACAAATCTTTTTAAATTAAAGTTCAATATTCAATTTATCTATTATATAATTTTAAACAAGTTAATTATTTCCTTGCAGCCTGATAGCAAAGGATACACAGACCAGTACTGGTCTGCAGTCTGGTGGTTGGGGACCTCTGCCTTAGATGACTTGGCCACAGAGAATGTCATAGGCCAGAAATGTTTGTTCATATTTATATGCTCTTCTGAAATGGTTGATATAATTCTGAGTAAGTTTTCTCAGTTCTGGAAAATCTTTACATGATGCAATGATTACTTGGATGTAATGGCTCACATCTAATCATGTAATGCACCATTTTTGATAGATGTGTTATGGTTCTGCCATCTCTCTATACAAACACATTTTGCTTAAAATTAAACTGTTTTGCTTGTTTGATTACCTCCCTTGTTCAGAACTACTTTCAAACCTGATCTGTACTTCTTATCCATGGAATTTGTCTATTATACAACATTGTGCTTATCCAAACAACTTGTATAAATAAAAAGTTCTGCAGAAGGTGTGAAAATGGCATTATTTGGAAACAGGCTGTGGCAAAAGATTACACAACTGTTGCATATTCCACTGAGGTCAAACAAACAACAAAGGCATATCTGTGGATAGATCAAAGCCTTTACTGATTCCACAGATAAGCTTCCTTAACACATCATGTTTGACTTTTGAATGCACCCATGTTCCTGGGGTTGTCTTTACTCAAGCTCTGTGTTGACTGTGTGTCTGTGAAATGAGGACAAAATAATAACAGAAAAAGATGAGCAGTGATATCTCAAAGAAATCAAGGAATCAATCCCATATACTATGCTTGGATGACCCACTAAGCAAACTGAATATTGATGTTAGCAGTGTCTGGTCAAAAAACAGAAAGTAATGAATATGGTATCATGTGCAAAGGTCAATGAGAGGTCATGAGGTAACTATGGATGTCAGGGGAAAATGGCCCAAGGTATACAAAATCAGACATGGCATACTCCTGAGGTAGAATGTTGTAGAACACAGCAAATACCCAAGGAAACCTGAAAAAAACAAAAACAATACTAAATAAATTATTTCAAAGAGAAGCACACAATTTTCATTGTATTTTAAAACGTTTATAGATCAAATGCAAAGATATTTTCTTAAAAAATTACAGAGTTAACATTTACAATAAACTAACATGAAATGAAAAAGAAACAAAAAATTATCTGATATTAATAATTTCTTACAGCTATGTCTACACATAGATTATATCAGGCATATATACTTAGGGGTTGAAGTTAGTGTTGTCCCATCCTCCCAGGGATGATAAAATATTAGTTTGGTACTACTGGTGTTGTTTTTTTATGAACTCATATTTGACACTTATTAAAAAATATTTTTTGTTATATGAATATATAGCTATTGTTTTCCATTTTGTTCCTTTGTTTTCCCATTTTTTCTTTTTCATGAAAGATAATTACAAAGAAAAAAATGAAATGACGATAAAAAGGAGAAAATTCTTACTATTTGCATGAAGACTCCCTAAAGAATTAAAACAGATTTATTTTTAATCTGATATGTTTTATTACTTCAAATGTTATATTAGTAGATACTCATGTTTGAAGTAAGACGCCTGTTTTTTAAAGTGTGAAACAGTGTGTCTTAAGTCTGTCTATATTTCTGAGATGAGGTATTATGTGCATCATCAAGGACACATGGCACAGTGGATAAAGGTGTTGGTTAGATCCAGTGACAGGACCCAAAGAGTGTGAGTTCAATACCCGGTTAAGGCAGTGGAGAACTTTCAGAGGGAAATTAACAGGAGATAACTGATAACTGACATCCATCAAACATGGCACGTGGAACTAGAACAGTCTACCCCAGTGAGTGAAATAAAGGGTTCAGTTCGACATCCCAACCACTTGAAGAAGGCCGGAGCGTACAGCAGCCAAAACGTTGTGATAAATATGGCGACAAAGATGAGGACAATAGTCCGAATAATGTAAATAATGCAGTGTGTCTTAAGTCTATCAACTTGCACCATCAAGAAATCTTAATAAAACAAATATCATTGGTAACCACTTCCACACTAAGCATTCACCACTTCTACAGAATCAATGATTTTTTTAAAAATTTTGTTTTTTATTTAATTAACCTTTTCAATTTTCTTTTCTTTTGTAGATTTCTTGACGATAGCATGTGTCCTAGGGACAGGAATTTTAGGTAAGGAAATCTAAAACTCACTTCTACTAATTTTGAGAAACAGATTTTAAATTTGTTTTGTCTTTTTGTCTTTTTTCTGTTCTTGTTCCATTACATATCACACGAGTTTTGTGAATTTACTATCTTAAAAAAACCTGTGTGTATATTTTTATATTCATATTCAATTAGTATATAAGCATGTGGATGAGTGGTTAGAATGTTTGCATCTCACCATGGTTGATTTATCAGGAAGGAGACTGTGGAACTTTTGGAAAGTGCCTGAAAACCATACCACAGGTTGACCCAAGCCTTGTGAGTAAAATTGGTTAGAGAGAGCCCTTGGAGACTGTTGATAGTTGTGCTAGCATAAAGTCACATATCATGCTGACCTTGTTCAAATTTTTGGTCATGCTAGATAACAAACTCTTTCCCAGAAACTGTGACTAACGTTTGCTTGGCATAGTTGCAATATGAATTACAGGTGGGCTCAGTGAGTGTTGAATAAACACAAATGTGCCTGATCATGCATATGTAATAGGGATTGGTTATTTGCCCTAGTAGATGGGTATTCTTGAATACTAGTGGACTGCTATACTATACTATACTATACTATTCAATCAGTCTATTTAGAAATGCAAGAGAGTAGCTACTTCTTTAAATAAATGTAATTTTTTTTATCTTTTCACAAGGTGATAAAAGCTACTAAAATCCAAGGGGTGACTGTGAGTGAAAGAAAATGAGAAGACAATAAAAGAACAGGATTTAAAGTGAAAAAAGATGATGATTGACATTGCATTTAAATTTTTGAAGATTGTAGTTGGCAGGAAGATGAAAAAATTTCCACAAGTGAAAACTAGCTATTTCAACAGCAAAATTATGAGACTTAACTGCCAATCTAGTACTGAGCTTAAATTTGTGAAGTCAAGGTACCAATGGGGAAAACTCATCAGAACAATTAGCATGAAAATATTTATAGAAAAGGCACAGGGAAGCTATATTACAGCAGTGGGAAAGTAACTGAAACCAAGATGCCAGGTCAGGACCAATAGTGTTGTAGATTGTTTGGATTTTGTCAAGAATATCTAGATATATATCAAAGACACCAAACCAGATGTGGCATCAATGTTTTAATGTACAGATGAATGGCTGATTTATATATGTACAAAATAGATTTTAGTGAGAAAAATTATCTAGCACAACATAGTGAACTGACTTTACTAACAGCAGACTTAGAAATTGATATATGTCTATAATCATCTCACTTGGGCACCTCGAGGCGGTGTAATGGTTAACAAGCTTGTCTTGTTAGAACAATTACAACTGAGTCGTGAGTGCGATCCTCACTGAGTACCCCATACTTTCGGCCTTGTGCCACATCTAAGCTATGCTTGGAAAATCACTATAATCATCTCACTTCATGTCAGTGAATGAAACCAAGAAGGTGTAGAGAGTTTCTCTCTTGAAGGATAGCATCAGACATGCTGAGAGAAGGTAAAAAAAAGTTCTTTAAGAGGATTAATATAAAGCAGTTTCATTTTGGAGGCATTGAAGTTAATAAGCCATTACTTCACTCAGTTAACAACAGATTGAAGCTCATTTTTAAGATCAGCTGCCAATTTCATCTTATTGAACCTACCAAACTTACTATTAGGTTGGTGCAAAAATAATGACGTAATAATGTCGTTTTTTGACGTTAAAAAATACGTCAAAAAACGACATTAGTATGTCATTATTTTTGCACCAACCTAATATTAAGATAAGAGTAAATAGTTGTGTCATAGCATAGATACTAAGTTGGGAACTGGTGACATGGGAAAGTTTTTTTAATGAAAATAAAGAACAAAGTAGGTTCAAGAATAGAACCTTAGTGGAAACTTGCATTAATACAAAAAGATCTAGAAGTATGGTTATTCAAAACAATTTTCTTTAAGTGATTTGATAAGGAAGATTGAATCAAATCAAAGAAACAGCCAGAAACATCATAACCCTTCAACTTGTGAAGATCAGCATGCTAAACCTTGTCAAATTCCTTCAAGATATCTTTGCCATTCTTATCTAAAGTCTGACAGACTCTTTCAGTGATAACCATCATCACATTGGTAGTTAACTCAGTGAAATGTAAAATGATGCAATATGTAAACTTTATATATGTAAAGAACTCTGTCCATTTTGCAGAGTTATGGTGGCTCAAAACGGGCTAAAGATGATTCATCACATGGGGAATACTGTATCCTGACATGGAAATATTTTAGTGTTCTGAATACAGCAGATATGCTTCCAAAGATGATTTAATATATACATAGAGATTCCAATATAACATCATTCTGAGGGATCAAGAAAAGACATTTTATGACAAGTGATTCATTTTATCATTAGAAAGTTGCAAGTAGTCTAATTCAATCATTAATTTTATCATTAGTAGTGTAAAATGCAAATAGTGTAATTCAAATTTGACACAAAATTGTTTGGAAACTCTGAAATAGCATTACTAGAGTGACATAATAATTATACCATTACGTTGATCAAAATAATTTTTGAACCAGTTTTGAAAAATGTCTTTGATTTTATCCTAGGATTGCCTGCAGCTCTGTACAATTCTGGTTTTTATCCATTTCTTGTGGTCTTTATAATTACTTTTGTTATGCAGGTAAGTATTTTTTTTGTTTATATTTCTATTCTAAAACTCAGCAGTTGCCTCCTGCATGGTAAGTTTTTAAATTGACTATCAGGTTTAATTAAAATGAAGAATGATTTTTAAAAAAAGTATTAATCAATATTTGATTGACAAACAAAACAATGTGGGTTGATTTTATTAAAATTATATCACTATAAGATATAAAGATCTATTTTTCCTTAGCAGCTTTTAAACCTTTAGTTTACAAAATAGGCAAAGAGATTGCTTTCCCATATTCATATTAATTGCATCTTTCAAAACCATTGATTAATACTAAGTTTATTTACTTCCTTGTAAGTAACAATCCTCTTTGAACTTTGTGATTCTCTACACTGCAGTGGTTTCTGATTAATTTTATATAATTTTCAGTAATTTGACTATTGCATTACTAAGCAATTTATGCCTAGCATAGATTTGATAAGCCAAATATGATAATGTCTTTTGGGGCCAATGCTCTAGGTTTGGATGTTTTTCTGACAGTATCTTATTCAATGGTATCTAAAAAATAAAAATAAAGAACATTCAAAATCCATGTGAAGCTCTACAGAAGAAGGCTAAAAACAATGATGATACATTTTAAAATGCATTTTAGAAGAATGAAAACTGCTTTAGTTTTAATTCCAAGATAAGAGATTAAATTTAATCATCCCAAAGAGAAACATACTTTAGAAAAAACAAATTTAGTCTGATTGGAATTATTTTTTTTCTTTTCAGTAAAATCTACTGATTTGTTCATACTAGCCAACTTGTTGAAAATTAACCTCTTTTAAAAAAAATCTTTAAAAAATGCGTTTCTTAAATGTTTGTGGATGTTAACAAGGCATACAACAAAACTTGTTTTTCTGCTATGGTCCTTTATTTCTTTTATCTTGACTGCATTAATCAAAATTAAATGTCCTTTGCTTGAGTATGTCTGTTTTTTTTTTGTTTTTTTTTTGGTTAAGAAATAATTTATAGGAAGTAAGGATAAGAATGGGTAAAGATGGTGATGCTCAAGTCAGCTGAGTTGGGATGGCTGAATCACTTCTGCTAAAACACATCCAAACGATATTTTGCTGGAAAGTGGAAAGAGAAAGATTTTATCCTTTCTGGAAGTGGGTCATAAAATTGCACATGTGATCAGAAACACTTTCTGGTTTCTTTATAGCTTGCATCATGGGAAAATGAATATTTGTTTTTTGTTTTTATTCTTTATCCACTGGGTCATGTGTCCTTGAGGATAACAGTGGATAAAAGCATTGGTTGAATCCAGTGACTTGATTCAAAGAGTGGTGAGTTTAATACCTGGGCTATGGCAGTGGTGAACAAAACTTGGAGAGTTGATTTAAAGAGAGATAACTGAAACATCCGGAAGAGGCATGGCACATGGAACTAGAACAATCTACCCCAGTGGATGAAATAAAGGGTTCAGTTCGAAATTCTAATAACTGGAAGAATATGGCAATAAAGATGAGGACAACAGTCCAAACAATGTAAATAATGTAAGGACACATGACACAGTGGATAAAGTTAGTTAGATCCAGTGACAGGACCCAAAGAGTGTGAGTTTAATACCTGGTTAAGGTGGTGGAGAACTTGGAGAGGGGAATTAACAGGAGATAACTGATAACTGACATCCATTAGACATGGCATGTGGAACTAGAACAGTCTTCCCCAGTGAGTGAAATAAAGGGTTCTATTCGATATTCCAACCATCTGAAGAAGGCTGGAGTGTACAACAGCCAAAACGGTCTGCTAAATATGGCAACAAAGATGAGGATGATAGTCCGAACAATGTAAATAGTGTACATAATACCTCATCTCAGAAATATAGACAGATACTAAATAATGTAAATAATTACAATACCTCATCTCAAAAATATAGATGGAAAATTTCTTACTAACTCCTCTTACTACTTTGATTAAGACTGCTACATCTGTTTGCTTCTTGTACCATCACACAGACTGCCTACTTGATATGTTACCCTGTATTTATACCCCAATGTGCAGAAGTAGTAGGAGGCACAAAATATATGCAAATATAATTACACATGCTTTTAAAGGCTGAAACTTTGCAGATTAATTATTTGATATTTTAAATGCTGTATAATTTTTATCTTTTTAAATTATAAGTTAATTTAATTTTGTTTTAAATTGGCATTTATTGAATTTTATCAATGCTTTTGCATTAAAATATTAACTTAACTCTTTTGTATTGATCATTCTTTTGTAACTTTTTTCTTATTTAATCCAAAGACATTAAACTGCTTGTTGGACATTGCTTTATTCAAGATTTTATAAGGAAAATTAACTTTTTTCCTTTCAGGCTCTAATAATATTGATTGGTGTTGAGATCCTGCAGAAAGCCTATGCTATTCAAATCAAATATGATAAGGTTGGTCTCCCATTCATTTTTTCTAGATATTTCTTCCCTACTGATGAAATTGAACCTTTTTTTCCAGTTGCCATAAAAAATAATCATCTTTCCATTGTCTGATTTGAATATATTGATGTAGGTCACACATGGAGAAAAGTGTCCCACACCAGAGCATGTATGCACACATGCAGGCATGCACACTCTTTCTTTTCTATTTTTCTCTTAGAGAATAAAATGTAGTTAGCACATAGTGGGAATGCATCCCCACTGGGGAACACACACATTCATGCATGCATGTACATGTCACTTCACTTTCATCAATGTAACACTTTTCTCTAGGACACCTCCTACACTAATCTGCACGCGCACACATTCTTTAGTCATTAAATGTTTTCTGCTTCCATATTCATTGTTTTTGTCATGCACAACAATCTTCTATTGTCTATGTATAGCTTTGTTTTGTTAATACATACATTGTCAATTGTTTATATATATATAGTTTTGTTGTTTATTTATTACTCAGATTCACATCTGAGTTCACAATTATTGTTGTGGGAAAAATGCACACCTGGAAATACATATTTTCTACCTAAACACAATCAGTCTCCCTGCAACAAATTAATCAAGTCATAATAAATTTGAAAATAGATGAATAATTAAAAGCAATATATTGTGTGATACTTCTGAGTGTTGAATTGGTTGATGCTTACCATGGTATAAGAAATTAGATTTTGTGAATTTCCTAATTTTCATAGAGAATAATTTGAGAGGAAAAATTATTTAAAGACAAAAATATTTGGTTCTTTTTGAAAGAAAGCCAGAATTGTAATAAAACTCAAATATTAAATTAAAATGTACTTTATTTTCTGAAAGATTTTCTATATTTAAAACTTAAAATGATTTTTAAATCTCTCAAGTAGTTGTGTTTTAACTGTTACTCATTTTACAATTATTAAGGTAACCAGCTGGTAAGATGACTTTAGCCTTTTTTTTGATCAGTAAAATAATATTAAATCTCATATTCTTAACATTTTAATCTATTTTTCCTTTGTTAAAAAGGATTGTAAATTATGCCATAGAAAAAGAAATAAAAATATTGAATGAATAATGAACCAAAAAGACATTTATTTTCATAATTACATTTTATTATAAACAAAAATGAATTTTTCAGTTTTACAGACAAAATTGAGATTAATATGGTAATGGTGAAATTAGCCTTTTCCCTTATAAGAAAATATTTAGTATTTACTGACTGAATAGTTAGCATTACTGTTCATTAAAAGTTATAAAATCTTTTTATTAAAAAATGGTTTTTCACAAAATTAAACTCAAGTCTTCTGTTATTAAACTTTGTAGTAATGATGGGAGTTTCCTTTCAAACCTTTTGTTTAAAGTCGTGTGGCAGTCAACATCTTCATTATTATATTATTTTCTTTTATTGTACTACTCATTTTTGCTGTTGCTCCTGTTGGAAATGTTCAAGGGATGTGCTTTTGTTATTTAGTAAAGCCCTTTGTAGCCCCAAGGTTTATCTTCTTTAAAACCAAAAGGATTCATTCACTCAATTGTTGTATATAGATGATAATTTAGACATTTTTGAATAAGTTGATGCCATGCATATTAGAGTCTAAATTTGATGAAAAGTTAAGTTATTTAAGAACATGACTCTCGTTTTCAGGTTAATATTTTGGTTTTGTAGTATATTATGGTGTGGGACAAAGTGCCACTAGTACAATCTATCTTGTGTTCAGTTTCTTTAACTCCTAAATCTGTTATAACTGGAATATTTAAAGTGTTTAGAATTTAATCATTCCACATTATAAACTTTTATGATGGATTCAGGGTATGTCCCATCACTTCTCTCATCCCAATTCCAGATCATAGTTTCTGTATTGGGAAGGTTTATCTAAAGTCCTAATTCTTGGAACACTTGATAATAATGCTGATTTTTTTTGTTCAAGGTCATACTTAGACAAACTGTTTCATTACAAGATGGCTTCTGATAGGAAGCCTCAATTAGAGTGGTCATATTCTATTGTGAGTTTGACATAGTAGGTATACAATTTTCTATTTTATAAGTATGATATTTCATGTTGTCTGATGACATATATACCCTCATTGCACCCATTATTAGGATGAAAACCAAATTAAGTTGTTTGAAGTTCACTTTCATAAAATGGTGAGAGTCTAGTTAGTAAAATGTTAATTACTACTTTTACCAACGTGGAACTGACATAGTTCTGTACATGTGAGGATCTTCATGACTAATTTCTTGTTTCCAAAGGGCATTTATACATAATAGACTTTACTGATTTAGTGTGTGCTTTTGATTCCAAACTTCCCTCATAAAATTGAGAATTCAGGGACAGAGTAAGCTACTTCCAAAATTTCAGCCTCAATGTCAAGTGAGGCATTATTATTTTTTAGTTTTATTACTGTTTACTTGACTTCATTGTCATTTGGTTCATTGTTATTTACCTTTTCAGACAGACTTTGTAATGTTTAAATATATACTTGTGCATATTCTATTTCCTCTGGTATTTTCAGATTGCTGTGATTAGGATTGAAGTATGACTAGAAGTGTTTTTGCAACAAGGACATTTCTTCCTGTTTTGGCTTTGATTGTATGATATCATCATAGGATTTTTGTTTTTTTCCACATTTCAATGTATAATCTATGCTGTTTGCTTCAATGATTTCATTTCCAATTTCCAAATGATATTTTTTTCTCATATTATTAACTAGCTTTTTTATTTTTCCGTTACCCATTCAGCATATGCAAGAAATAACCTGCGAAAACTATCATTAATTATATTTGTTGTTTATACATTAAAACAAATACAAAGAATTATAATAAAAAATATGAAAGTGGCTAACAAAAAAAAAAAATATTAAAATGGATATTTTCTGATATAGACTCCAGTTTGTATTTTTCATTCTTCTAAAATAGCAAACTCTCAGAATTATTTTAATTTGATTTTTATTGTAATTCTACTAAAACGTTTAAGCATGAAATATGATTTACACTCTGTTTGTCTCATGTCAATGTTTATTTAAGTTGTTTATTCAAATGTGTTTTAATTGACATTAAAAGAAATCAAATCCTCAAAAGTAGGCAAGGCCCAACATTTTTATTATGCATGTTTTTTTCCCTTTGCATACATTGTGTGTTTAATAGAATAAATATAATGGGTTTTTATTGTTAATATTCAAACTTTAAATCTTATTTTAGGAAAATCAAGAAACACCTAAAGACATTGAGAAACCTCCACAGAATTCTACAGATACAACATCTGAAATGCAAAATGATAGACGATCTGAGAGAAAATTGTTGAATTCTGAGGTAAGAAAAGAAAATAGTCTTTTGTGAAGAATTTATTCAGATGTAACACTTTGATGAACCAAACATATTCTTCAATAAGATAAAAAAAATAAATAAAATGGTGTAACATTTTAGTTCATATATAATACTCTGAGGGAGTTAGGCTAGGTACAAGTACTGGTGGTCTATGGCATTTAAGTAAACAGTAGCCTGCCAAATACCTCATTTTTCCCATGTAAGACCTAGAAGTTATTTTTTGAGACATTTCTAAAATATGGCATTTTAATTCTTTGTAAAAATCACCAAAAATATTATCTCATAAAAATATTTAAGATTAAATTAAAATTAATCGAAACGTTCAAATGTTCGCTGAAAGTTTCTTTGTAAGATTTTTGTGATTTATCATACTGCAGCTCATATGGCATAAACAGACTGTAATTAGACAAAGATGCAGAGGAAAATAAAATATCTCTACATCTTTTACATTCATTTCATTTTTAAAAGAAATAAGTTATCACAAGAGTTTATAAGATGCTGTCAAGAGCATTACAAATGATCTTTCTGCGGTTTCTTTTTAAAAATGAAGTTGGTAATTGAATTAAACTGATTAGTGCAAGTTTAATTATTGTGGGGAAGGTTGAGTGGGTAAAAATTTGGCTCTGTAAAAATATTCAATTTGTCCATAAATGAAAAGGAAAGTAGAAGAAGAAAGCAGATAAAATGGAAATTCAATTTTTTTATAATTCAGAAATCACTGAAGTGTTTTACAAAAATAGTTTCTTCATTTAAGACAGTTCTCATATATGAAATAGATTAGACACAGGAAGATTTCTTCTTTGATTCAGATTGCTACTGTTACTAGGACTGACTACTTGGTATGTTGTTGGTATTTATACCTGACATAGGGATTTAATGGTAGACATATGAATATGTGCAAATATTTAACAGAAAAATGGTCAGCTCTATTTGATGTGTGTTACTTGAAGAGTATAAAATTTCTAATAATTATACATATTTAAAGTTATAAATTAGCAGATTAATAATTTGATATGTTTTAAATACTGTCAATTTATTAAATTGTTTTCAAATATGCTCGATGATTTTTTATTCTTGATTTGGAACATGCAAAGGAGTGTTTGATCTTTCTGTCTCTCACCTGATATTGGCCAAAATATCACCTTCCATATTTCCCTAAATGTATTAGCAGTAAATACCTCTATTAAAGTGTCAAAAAGCCAACAACAATTAGCATCAGCTTATGCAACAGGTGATATTTGAAGCCTGTGTAAGGAAATCCTTCTACTCGGTTTTTCATTGAATGTTAAAATTTGGAGTGTCGGGATTCAATACATTAGTAAAATATCGTTACAGGGTCGCTCGTAATTTGGCCATCTAAAATAATCAAATGCTTTTCATTGAAGGAATAAAATTCAGTAGAAAAGCCGACGTAGTTTCAACAAATAAACATTGATTTACATTTAACGATAGGAATACAAAAAGTTGATAATAGATTGGAAAGTAATGTCTTTTGTTTGGGTTGATAAAGTTTCTGAAATAAAATATAAACTGTTTTTGTGTACGTGTGTGAGAAACAATAAAATGTTGTAATATGTGTGTTTGTATGAAAAAGTCAATATTTGTGTGCGTGATTCTTAATAAAAACGGATACGAGAAATACGAATTGTTTCTTACTGTTGCCATGGTCTGGAGTTTGTCAACGCTGTCGTTTTTGACATGAGGTCATGAAGGTCATCGGCGAGAGTTGTGTGTAGCTTGCTGGCAGCCGCGTGTATATTGTTTCGGGAACGAATTTCGTATGTTTTTATACACTTTTTCTGAACAATATCGGCTCAAGAATTAAATTATTTATTTATTTCTAATTGGCCCTAAGAAGTCACGTGGTATGTCTTCTACTACGTCCGTACGATATTTGGTCGGTATCTACCTAAAAATAATTATGACTAATACAACAAAATTCTGATTTGTAATCTATGATTTTATTGGTGTGTTTTAAGATGTAAGTGTTTTCTTGAGTGTGATTGGTTTATAAATATTGTAGTTGATATTCTAGTGGACACAACACCTGTCCTACTTAGACAAAAGCAGCCACAATCATGGTAGATAAAATTCTATGCCAAAATTCTTAGGTAAGTGACCCAGGTATCATATACATATAAGAATGAAGACAAAACACATGTATTGTAAATCTTCAACTTTGTCTAAATCAAAATTTCATGCTGAGACCATAAATATCCATCCAGTTTTCTGAATGCATTACTGGTTTTGTTCATTTGGTGAGAGATTTCATCATCAAGATTATTTATCATATTTACAGTACAGTTGGACCCTTTTAATCCGGCACCATTGGGTCCAGCCTACTGCCAAACCACAGGAAATGCTGGATGACAGAAATCTCCCCTAAAAAAAACCTATGTAAGCATAGTCTTACCAGCTCATTCCACATATATATTGTTGCATATATCAAAGGTAGAACAAAGCTTAAAGCAGGAAATAAAACTATAATTAATGCTTCCAAACAAGGATTTTATTGTTTTATACAATATAAAACCACTAGCCTAAAATTAAATGTAGCGAGCATATAGGGTCTCCATAGATCAGATGACATCCAGTTCACCAGGATCTTTATAGTCTGCAGGGTTCGGAGTTTCCAGGATCTTGAGGGTCATCAAGGTCTGCAGGGTCTTCATGGTCAACAGGTAGGCCTACAGAAAATGTGACACTGCAGCTATACAGCAGTGTCACACACAAATTAATGGTGGCTGATTCAAAAAGTGCTGGACTATAGAGTGCTGGATTAAAGTGGTTGGACTGTACTACTTAAATACACAACTTTTCTACAACCATACATATATAATGTGCAGCAAAGCTAAAGCATCAGCTGGGTATGAACATCTGAAACAAAATATTAAACTGATAATATTTGAACTCTGTATATGGGGATCAATGCACATCCTTCAGCAAAAAGAAATAAAGCTTTTAAATAAAATACAATCTCAGTTTCTAGTTAATCTCTTTCCCACTTCTTTTTGTAATATAGAAGATCAGTGTGTGTGACCCAGGTTGGATGGATATAAAATGGGAGACTTTTTATTGTCAGTCATCATTAAAATCTTTGGCTGTCCTGGATTGTATTACACAAAACATGACACACAAATCATTACAGTTGGTTTATTGTTTGTTATTTATTTATTGAAGTTTTAGTAGAAGAGGGAACTTAAAATTCATTTGCAGTAAAGAAAAAAAAAATAAAATCAGTTTTTTCCAAACATCACACTTTGTTCCAATTAAATTTTTATAGTAGTCCTTATTGTTTTCATCATATATTAACTGACACATTCTCCAGTCTTCACAAGGATATTTGTATAATCCAATTTCTAACTCAGAATGAAACTAGATACAATTCTCTAATGCTACAGTGTCTCCATAGAAAACCTTCAGACAATGAGGTCTGCTTTATAAAAGGATAGCCTATCCAATGAACAAAACCAACTGACCAGTCTAGCAATGAATCATATTTTAGATTGAACTAAAAGAACGTTTTTATCCTTGCTGTTGATAAAATCAACACATTTTTGTAGCAGTAAAAACTAAATGTAATAAATATTTTTCAATTTTCATTTCAGGTTTGGTATTTCGTATGAATTTCCATCATGTTTCAAGGATCTTAATTTTATCTTTACATCTTTTATAACAATGTTTAACTAGTAAATTTTCAATTCATTTTCAAGTGACATGTTTTATATTCCTTCCTTTTAAATACTTTCAATTTATTGACCATTAAAAATGGATGCCATTTTCTAATAAGAGTTTCGTCCTATTTGCACATAAAATATTTCTTAAATCAATTTAAGTCACTCAGAATAATAGATTGAAATTTTCTGAAGCCTTTTATTGAGTGATGCACACCAACCTAGGAATAAATTAATTCTATATTTTTTTCAGACTGAGTTGTTGCCCTTGAATGAGATGATGAATGAAGATACATGTGATGAACTAGAAGATCAACCAGCAAAAAATGGTAAACTTGATACAATATTGCAGGAAGAGCTTTTGTTTTTTGCTTTGTACTATTTTATTCTTGATCTCATCAGTTTATAAACAAAATCTTGGCTTGGTATCAAACCTGAAAACTTTTATCAGCAATTCAATGCTATTTTTTAATAAAAAAAAATGCTATTTAATAATAAATATATATATTTTTTTACAATGTGTTTAATATTGTGCCATAAAGAATTTTATATTTATTTTGTTCAGGTTCAGTATTTGCAGATCATGACATACCTTCAGACATAAGGCCACCTGACCTGCATCTATTAGGGGAGATGTTCTTGTCTAATTGCATTAGACATGTCTTTGACATTGTTGTTATTTTTGAAATGTGAGTATCAGTATATGTATAAGTAGTTGTTGCGATGATGATAAAGAACAGATTTTAATTCTTTAATCAATCAACCAAAATAAGTTCAGCGAGATGAAAGAAGAATGTGTATTCTCCTTAAAATTTATTTGAATCATTCTCTCTTCATTTTGTTGCTAATAACCTGTTTTCCCATTTTAACTACAACTGATTTATTGACATTTGAAGATATTCAATATAGATCCTACATTTTCATATTTTTCAACATTTTTATTCAAATGCACAACAACAAAAAAAAGATCCTGTTGAAGTGGAACTATAAATTAAGACAGCATTCACACTGGGCTGTCATGGATTTTGAGAATTATAAAGAAGAAAAATAAAGGCTGAAAGAGAATGGTATTTTGTGGGACAAAAACAGTATGGATAACAAGAATTGATACTTTCTTGTTGAAATATTCATTTCATTTTGAACAATAGTAATTTTCATTGCAATGTTCTTTTTTCAGTAGTTCAATTTTAGTTGTTGTTCCTTTGAGTATTTTGCATAGCAGCAGACAGTTTTCAAGTACTTTGAGTTCTTATTTCACATAGACTAATATTCAACATCGGAGAAAAAAAGAAGAGATTCTGAAATTGCCATGAATATTGTTGTTGGTTCCATTATATCTTAGAAGGTTTGTTGCGTTTCGGTCATAAACCCTTTTAACTTTTTGGCAGGTATAAAGAAACACAAGGGGTGCAACTCATATGAATTAGCTCCCTTGACAAAACTTTTCGCGAACCAATTGTAAAACACTAATCCCCGTGTGGTAAAGCGGTTGACATACAATTTACTTAAAAGGGGAAAAAAGCCTGAAAATTTATCAAAACTAAATGTTATCATTATCAAACAAACAAATTATGTTGGACTGATTCACTAGTTAATGGAATAGCCATGTAACCAAAAATAAGGATCACTGACAGATCATAGTGGCCTATTATACAAAACAAAACAATGTGGATATTTTTTTATTTGATTTTACTTAAATAAACAAGCCTATTTGTTCTTCAAAGGCACATAAGCAGCTCAAAAAATATAGAAACATAAAAGGAACTAAATTAAATTAAATCTTTCATAATTAAAACAAACCTTGAAATTTAAATATGAACAACAATTATTAGTGCTCAGAAAATTGTATATTGAAATTTTAATTATTTTTCTAAATGTCAACTTAAAATAATTTTCTCTTTTTATAATTTTAGGGAGACTATGTTGATTACTTATTCACTCGCAGGGAGTGAAGCCTACAGTGAAATGCTCGGAATCAAGTAACAAATCTTTTAAAACTTTTATTTTGTTTTTATGTTTTATCTGTTATTCCAACTTTTCTTCCAAAATTTTCTCTTGATATTCACAATGACATTCAGACTTGGTTGTATTTAGATTAAACCTCTGAACTGTAAGAATATGGCCGGGGAAACATTGTAAATATTAAAAATGACACTCAAGAAAAGTTTAACATTTTTGTAGCTTATTATTGATATTTTTACTGTATCCAGAATATATTATTCTGCTTAATATGAATTTCAAAAGCAATTGACAATAAGCATTCTGTTGTGTCGTGTATCTTGCTAAGTAAGCGTTCAATATTTATTTGTATGATATATACAAAATGTGGCACAAGGCCTAAAAGGGGGATGGGGAAGGACGGTCTTCATCTGTCTTAATTCTAAACTTAGCTAGTCGCAGACACTGACCCAAACACGCCAACAATATTCCAATCACCAAAACAACACATGGAAATTCCGCGCAGGACCGGATTCGCCTTTAACTTGCGAAGGAAAGGTTCCAACGTAAGAACGTAAAGGAGAGGCGAGAGCGGACAACCTTGACGAATGGAGCGAGACAATACGAAAGGCTTCGATCTTACCCCATTCACTTCCACCAGCGCACCGGGGGTCGCATACAAAAGTCGGATCCAGGAGCGAAAGTCGGCTCTGAAACCGGCCGCCGAAAGGACTGCCTCCAAAAATCGATGGTCAACCCTATCGAAGTCCTTGGACTGATCTAAATTGATCAGCGCGGCTTCACTGTCGACTTGTTCTAAGATCAAGCGTACCATATGAAGGTTATCCTGAATAGTCCTCCCCTTCACAGCACAAGTCTGTTCAGGGCCAATCAGACTAGACAGGACAAGCTGCAAACGGTTGGCTAAGATCTTCGCCAAAATCTTTAAGTCCGTATTTAACATCGTTAAAGGGCGAAAGTTCCCTAACCCATCCCCACCGTTCTTGTCCTTACGCAGCAACTTGATCACACCCCTGGTGAAGCGTTGGGGTAAAGACCCCTGCCTCATCCAGTGGTTGTAAATCAGTCCCAGCAAAGGAACAAAAACGTGCGACAACCTCAAGTAAACTTCGTAGGGAAGACCATCTAGTCCCGGAGACTTATCCAGGCCAACCTGCTTCAGCGCTTCCCAGATCTCCGACTCTGTTATGGGACCCTCGCACCTAGCAGCTTCAGCTGCCTCAAGGCAGGGAAAGTCAGCTAAATAGGCGTCGAACTGAGCAGAGCTCAGACCGGGCTCCCTGGTGAAAAGATCCTGAAAGTAGTCCCGAAAGACCTCACATATGCCCGCGTTTGTAGTCACGGTCCGCTTATCCGGCAACGTGACGCATGCAATATGTCGCCTAGACGCGCTTCGATTCTCCTCTGCACGCAGTTCAGCGGCCATATTCGTTGCCTCAGAAGACATTCTTTTTAACCTAGCCCTAACTACCAGAGCTTGATCCTTCTTGATAAGCAAGGAGGACAACTCTGCCTTAGCTAAAGCTATGTCCCCACTAACACGGGATTTCACAGCCCGATCGACTTTATCTTCTAAAGCAGTTTGCGCCGCTAATCTATCTAGATTGAGTCGACGACTAAAATCGGCAGCAAACGTTCGAATTTTAGATTTAAGATTTCCCCACCAGGCATTTCCCACGACCGCTCCCGTCAATTCCCTTTGGATGGTTAGTAACAGCTGGTCCCGGAAACCCTGATCACCAAAAAGTGAACAGTTCAATTTCCAGTAACCAGCCAATCTAACCTTAGGCTTATCTAAGTTTACACGGACCCGGACAAGCCTATGATCCGTATAAACTATATAATGGAAACTTGGACACCCTAAGAGCCCTACATCGACTCTCCTAACTAAGACTCGGTCCAGGTAGCTCGCAAGCGTCCCAGGAGCCGAGTTGCCATTAGTTGTCCAAGTCCATGCTAACTCCCGAGGGTGTTCATTCCGGAACTTATCGACCAGATCAAACCGATCTATAAAGTCCCGAAATGGTTTCACATCCGGGTTGTTAGTACCTTGTTTATGCCCTATACGATCTATATCGGGGTCAAGGACGGCATTCCAATCCCCCGCTAAAACTACCCGACGAGACGTCGTCAAGAACGGCGCGATCTGCCGAAACAAAGCAGGCCGCTCGGAATGGGTATTGGGCGCATAAACCCCAATGAGACGTAGAACCTTATCCTTTATGGTAACATCCAGCACGCAAAGTCTGCCCGCCGGATCCGCGAAGACAAGGGTACAAGCAGCCTTCAAAGACCTGCTCACTAGCTAAGAGACACCCCTCGAACGACCATCAAAACAGGCTGAATAAAGGGCGAACCCCTTAGACAGTATGTCCTCACGATCATGAGAAGAAAACCGGGTCTCTTTTATACAACATACATTCACCCCGAGGCGCTGAAGGTCACGAGTGAGCCTCGCCCTGCGAGACTCGGACCTCAGGCCCCGGACATTTAAACTAGCTAACCAGAGAGCCATCGTGAAGCCGATTAGGGTTGTCCTTCAGGATAGAACATGGCTGGGGTGTGGACACCGACAGCTCGTCCCATAGATCCTGACGCCATCTCGACGGTTTCATCCTGAGACAGGCCGCCGATGTCCGAAGGGTAGGTAAGTTTAAGAGCTCTATAAAGGGATGGGTGAACAAAAACAGGGACCCTCCCTTTGAGTTTTTGATTCTGTTCATCGGTTTCAGGGTCGAGGAGATAAGCAGCTGGGGGCACCATTTTGAGCGACGACTGGGCCTCCTCTATCATGCCCCAAATCTCCCGCGTTCCCGGGCCAGTTCTAATCACAGTTAAGACTGCCTGCGGAAGGGAAATTATCAGGTTTCTCCACCTCCAAGTCATTTATTTTTTGAAAATTGAATAGGACTTTTAAATCTTTTGGATTTCTAGTCTGTCCAAAGACCCTTTCCGCCTGGTCCCGGGAAACGCGGCAGACGTCTTCCCCTGGGAGGTATGGTGGTTTAATGATCTTTTTCTTCTTTTTTTCCGTGATTGTCTGAGAGTCCGGGCTTCTGAATCTTTTTTTTTTTTGTGGTGAATGAATGGGTGTCGACATGGGCGAGATATTGGGGGTGGTCGAAGGTGTCCACCCGGAAGGAGTCCTCACCGGAGAGGGTTTGGACGAATGAATGGGTTTATTTGGAGAGTGTGGTACAGATTTGGGCGGAGGTGGTTTGGAGAAGGTCTTTTTGCGATCAGAAGGGGAAGACGGGGCAGAGGATAGGGAGCCCGGTGCCCGGTGCCCGCAGCGATTTTTGACTTTTACCCCGCTTACTCTCCAGCTTCTCTTTAAGCTTCTTTATGTCCAGTATTTTTCCCCAGCCGGGCTCGTTTAATTTTTGGGTTTCAGTTGCTGTCTTTGCATAAGACGCCGAGGTGTCGCCCTCAGAGCTGGTAGAGGGAATGGGGCTGTAGGTGATAATGTCCCCGGGGTCATGTTGGGACTGAGGAACTGCTGTTTGGGTCTTCCCCTTGCCCCTAACCACGAGGCGCCATTCCCCCTCATCCTTCTCCTTAACCACACTTGTGGCAGGCGTCGGTTTCGGGGGTAATGTGGGTCTGGACCCAACCGAGGGATTTTCCCCAACGGTCCGCGCCGCAGCTAGGCCCACTACAGGCGCCGCGGATTTTACTTTGTCGGCCAAGGGGGTATTTTGGTCGCCTGTGACCGGAACTCCAGGGGCCTTCTTCCCTGGACAGGAGGAGGAAAGGTGACCAGTCTCTCCACACCTCCAGCAAGTTGGTCTCCTACCGGTCACTATGACCGGCATTTTCCGGTCACCAAACACCAAACAGTTGGGGACGGACTTGAAGGCTTCTTGATCCAGCATGATATCAAAAGTCCATCCCCCGTTCAAATTGTCCGAGAGAGCCCCTAAAATTTGACCGCACTGCATAAAAAATGCAGCCAAGGGGTCTCCCGAAATTTGAGGAGGAACCTCGAACACGGCCACCCGGGTCCGACTTCGGCCTTCGTACTCTGTTCTTAGTATTAGATCTTTCGTGATCAACTCCTTCTTTGCCATGGCCAGACAATCTTCTGGTGTGGGCAGCAGAATGTCCCACATGAAGAACCCTGTACCTTTAATTACTCTTTGGGGTTTTATCCCCAGGGACAAAAGTGATTTAATCACTGTGTCTTTAGTGGAGCGACAAATCTTTTTGTTTTTTTTGTCCACCACAAAAACGGTCACCATTCTTTTTTTGAACACATCGAGTTCCTGGACTACATCGACGAACCCATCTTTATTTACAAGATGGGCGTAACCTTTCGCCTTATCCAGGAAATCCGCCATGTTCAGAATACAACATGGTGGGGACTTCCAGCAAGAGGGCAATTCCTCGGCTGTCTTACTTTGTGCCTCCTTTGGCACCTCGACATTAGCTTCTCCTTTCTTGGAGCTAGTCACTCTGTCAGATTTCGGGCTACCATCAGCCCGCTTCTTCGCAGCATTGTCAGGGGGGTTGGCTTTAGCCGCCGACCCAAAAAGGTCCTTTTTAATATTGGCCCGACTGGCACCGTCGGCCATATTGAGAAACGTGGAGACTACCACCTGCGGGTTTTTTTAAAATTATCGCCAGAAAAGGAGTTTGGTGGGTGTGTGGGGGGGAAGAAATTATAAAAAAACAAGCCTGGATGTACCAGTAAATTAAAAGAAAGAGAAACAAAGACAATAAACTTTTTAAAAGATAAATAAACTGGAAAAAAAAGACAAACAAAAATTAAACAGGAAAAAAAAATCTAAATGGCGCCCAAAGGCAGCCGAAAAAACAAAAACAGAAACTCCTTTTTTTTTTAAAATTCAAGTCAATGTACAAAAAGAAAAAGAAAAAGTCTGGTTTACAACCAGAAAAAAATAAAGGTTTGCGGCTGAAGCCGCTAAAGAAAATAAAAAAACAAAAGAAAAAACAAACTAGTTAAACCAAAAAAGATGAGAGAATGCGACCGAAGTCGCTAATAAAATAGGAAAAAACAAAGTTTTCTTTTTCTTTTTTTTCCAAAAACTGTGCTGACTTTTTTTTTTTCTAAAATAACTAGAAAGAAATAAACAATAAAAAAGAAATCGTCCGGTAAGACTTTGTCAAACCGGACTAAAATAAAAAAAAAAAAAAAATAAAAAAAAAAAAATAAAATAAACAAAAGCCCCAAAAATAAAATAAACAAAAAGAAATAGAAAAATAAAATAAAAAAAATAAAACTTAAAGAATAACTTATCAGAAAAATCCTTAGAAGTTCGTCAAAATTGTCCTTGAAGCACTGAAAATAAACAAATCGTTAGGAGAAAAAAAAAGGTTCATCGTTAGCCCAAAAGATCCAAAAATTTCAAGCAAAAGGTCAAAAAAGCTAAGTAAGCGTTCGACCTCTGTTCTAGCTGGTGTCCGTTTATCATATGAGCTACCTGCTCATGTGCAAATTATACTAATTTGCATATCACTACACATTCAGTCAGAGTTTAAGCAATACACTGAAGATGACAATATTAATTTTATTCTTTCTGGTAGTTTCTATCGTACATCAATATATAAATATGTTTACATTTGAATTTTACATAAAATCAGCAGGCCATGAATAGTACCTTTATGTAATATTATCTCCTTCCTTTAATGACATTTCAGAATTTAAATGAGATCCAATCATCTTTTTTTTAGATCAAACAAAATTGAGGCGATTCCTGAATTTACCATTACCAACAGTTTAGTTTAGATGGCAGCCACAAATGTCTCAAGTAACCAGAAAAGTTCTTTAGTTATTGAAGAATTTACAAAACAAAGTAATACCATATGTTAATTCACTACTTACTCCATTTATTATTCCAGTTCTTTCTTTCTAATATCAGATGCATATACGTGATTCCTGTATTCAATTGGAGTATTGCCCTCTTCATAGTTTTTGGTTTCAACCTCATCAAACCTGTTGTATCTATACTTAGCTTTATCAAGGCAAGCCTTTTCACAATGGCTGTAAGTATTTTCCTTTTATACATAACTAACCAAGGTACACAGTATTGCCTGGGTGTACATGGCTGCAATTGTATAACTGCACCTCCTGTATACCCACACACCCTGTTTAGAAATGTCTACCTGTGTCCTGACTTGTATGCATCATCTGTTGGTATACTAAGCTACTCCCCCAACTCATCTTTTTTATGGTATGTCCTTTGCAAGTGTTTGATTGTTCTTAATAAAGGAATCCCATCACTAAAACCTTCTTGTGTGGTTTTTGCTTGGGGTTAAATTATTTCAATGTATTAGATATTCAGTAAATTTCTGATGGCCATAATAACTTTTAGTAGTATGACACTGTTCACAAATCTAATAATCAAGCTTCATTAAACTGCAAGTGCAAACGCATGAATGCTCCCCCTCCTCCTTTGCATGTTTACTGTAAAGCTGGGATTAATAAGAGGTTCTTTGGGAAATTTTCCCTTTTAATGCTTCAATAATCTTTCTTAAACAATCTTTGCATCGAAGGTTGTTTGAATGCCAATTTAGGATGGAATCACATGAAGAAACTTTTGACTAAATGGCAAAACCCAATTTTGGACCTAGTTTGTTGCAGATTTCATCCACTTAACTGAAATAATCTAAACCAAACATTCATGGAAGACAATTTGTGTCATATGTAATTTACATGGCAAATTTGGAAAGCATTAGATAAAAAACCAGGGAGTTGTGGCCAAAAATAAAATATTTTTATGAATAGTGAATGAATATTTTTATCTTGAATAGTTTTTTGTGGTTTTTCGTTAAATACAGGGAAGCAAGCAGGACTAAAATTGCACTATGTTATTTCTTGCATGATGGCAAAATTTTTGCAACATGTTTAAAGAAAATCAGATAAAAAAGGAGGAAGTTATTCAAGTTTTTATTTTAAGTAGTGTGAAAAACCCAGTTTTTCAATTTATTGTTTGAAGCCAATGTCACAGGAAAACTATCAAGCACTCTACATAAACCTTGTCACATGAGCTATGTTTTGCATTAAGTGCAAAGAACATCAGCTCATCCAGTAAAAATTTTGCCTTGTTTTTTGTAAAAAGTCCTACTCACCTTTAGTTTATGGATTTTTCTGACAAACCTGGGGGTGCCTAGAGATTGAAAAGTTGGTCTTGACCTACTTTGGTAAATTTGTAATGTGTGTACAAATTTCATTGAAATTGGTCAAGAAATGTGAATGTGCATAAATAGCACACACACACACACATGCACAGACATCTGTTTTATAGATATAGAAAAAAATGGATTAAATTGGAACAAAGTAAAACTAATGTAAAAAATAACAATAAAGGGAGGAAGATTTTTTGCCAGAAATATTCTTTAATTCAAAATACATTTGTAGTTTTTTGTCCTGGTTTGAAAATATTTTGGTCATATAATTTCACAATAAGAATATATATAACCTGGCAAAACAACCTGTTTGGCTGATTGATCATTTTTAATGTACAGTTTACATATACTGGTCAAAGCTTGTGCAATCATAATTGTGTTGATATAAAGAATAATAAAATTATTATATTTAGTCTAAATAAATGTTTGGTTGTGTTTAAAATCTTCAGCTATGCAGGAATAATCTTTTTTGAACACATAGATAAATTTTCATAATCTCATATTACATTTTTTAATTTAAAAATATTGGGGTCATGAAATTGAAATCATAATATTATCTCATCATATTTTCACACTGATATCTTTTTAAAGTTGACAGTCAAGCTGCCAAAGTAGACATTAACAGTTAACGATGTATATAATTTGGCTAGAGCACAGAAATCATAAAATTCTCTTTGTGATCTGCTTTGTTTGAATATGACAAAAACTTGGCATCACTGAAAAGAATAATTGATCTTTCCTGATGAATGAGTTTTATTGAATTATTACATTTTTTTATATTTAAAACAGTAGCATATTAAGATGTTAGTATTTGATATACAGCATGTGATTGATAAATTGTTGTCTAAAATATGCAAAACTGAAAATAACACTGATATCTCATTTTAACAGATATCTTTACCAAAATTACGGAAAAATATCTTGAAATACTAAAGAGTAAATTTATTCAATAAATTCACCATTGGCTTCAACACAACCTCCGGATGACTTCAGAATCTCCTGAAACTCTTCTGGACAGTCTCTTTCTTTAAGTTGGTAAATGTTGCCATAATACTTGCCTTTAGTTCACCTTTGTTTTTTTTTGTTGGTCTCTCACTCAACAGTGCCCCACACATAATCAAGGGGGTTGCAGTCTGGGGAGTTAGGAGGCCAGATGTAAGGGGTGGTGTGGTTGCAGAAATTGACAGCCATGATTGGGTTCTCCTACTTGTGTGGCATGGTGCAGAGTCCTGTTGCCAGACATAGAGTTTTCCAGCAGCCACCCACTTGACCCAGGGCAGCACTACCTACTCAAGCTCAAGGCATTTGACGTAGGCCTCTGTGTTGAGTTTGTGGCCCTCACCAACAAATTTGGTAGTTCTTTTCTTATCAGAATGATCAGAGTGAGTTTTCCAAATTGTTGTGCCTTTGTAATCACCATTAGACTCATCCAACTCTTTCTGAATCCTCTGCATTGTTCTCAGATTGATACTCAAACACTCTGAAATGTTTGTATTGGAGCTTCTGGTGTGAATGCTAAGCAGTTTCTGTTTCCAAAATTCTGCCAGAATGAATTGCATCAAGGTGCTCTTTTTCTCACAGATGGTGTCCAATTGACCCTACTATACTGTGCAGTTGACAAAATCAAAAACAAACAATGTGCATGCATGGAATTGAAAATATAAAATGGCTACAATTTACCCATTACACCCTGTATATTTGGGATATAAAAATAAGTTACTATTTTTCCATTTGAGTATTGCAGAAATTCACTGACATATTAAAATTCATTTTTTCTTATAAGTTGACTATTTCCTCAGAAAGAGTTAAGTTTCATCTACCAAGAAATGAATCTGCATGATTATTGGATAAGTGTTAGGCTAAATGTATTTTAAAGGAAACTGATTATATTGAAAAAGAAATATCTGATGTGTAAAATAAATGCTTTTTATTTTTAGGTAATAGAATTATTGATATACATATGTATATATATCATTTTAGATCACTTGTAGTTATTAAAGTAAATAAATATATTTAGATAAATATATGGCACCTGCAATATCCCTGGGAAGATTTAATTTCTTAAAGTCAAAACTTTAATTTATGCTAATTTATATTACTATAATAGAATATGTGACATGTATGTGTGTATATATTCAGGCATCATTGCTAAATGGAATATGCTGGGGATACAGATTTTTGCATAGATAACCACAACACAGTGTAGATTTTTATGGTTACACATGCCATGCCCTCTTCCGGATGACTCAGTTATCTCAAACTCAACACTCCAAGTTTTTGTTTGTGTACTCACAACTCTTTTGGGTCAAGTCACTGGATCCAACCAGCAATTTTATCCACTGGTTCATGTTTCCTTGAGGACATCAGTGTATGAATTTTGGGAACTTATAAATCATTTTTTACCAGAACTCATATTGCAATTTTCTTGTTTTATTGCTTTTCTCTAGCACTCCATATTAATTTTTTAATCACCTGCAGAAAGCTTGGAGCATACTACACCTGAAACATTGTGAATATGGCAATAAAGATGAGGACAACAGTCTGAACAATGTAAAGAATGTAAATAATTACAATACATCATCTCAGAAATATAGACAGATACTTAGAGAGTAGAAAGGGGATGTTTTGTCCTTCCTCCTCCTGAAGTAGATTTTAATACTTTTTATGGAAAATTCTCTTGGTTTAAAAAATAAAAAAAACAACAACAAATAAATAAATAAAAATAAAAAAGTAAAAGAACAAAAACAACACATAAATTAAGTCATAATTTTTTGCTTTCTATCCTCTTAAAATGATAAATATCAAATCAAATCTATACTTCAATAATATTATCTATGGAGCCTATTTAAACAGAGGAATTAACTGTTCTGTTTTGGGTTTGCAGAATCCATTTAACATTGTAAACATTGAACATTGTTTATGAAACATTTCTAATAGAATTTTATCATGAAAGTATTTTTATATGACTATGTTATGCTTTTCCTTTTATTAATTTTGTTTTCTTTTTAGGTGATTGTGACATTCTTTGTAATTTCAAATCTACAAGAAAATTTGCAAAATAATTTTACTTACATTCAAGATTCTTTTCTGTTGAGCACCGTTGCTTTAGGTAAGAAAAATATGTTAATATTATGAAATTGGTGGAAGATACAGACTTTCTACTTTTGCAATATAAGTATTAAGATTAGCCTGGAACTTTTGAATACAAGAAAATTATTTTAAGAACCGAAAATATTAAAAATATATTATTTGGTTGCAAAATAAACAAATTGTAATTGTTAAGAGTTTGACTGGGTTAAGAATGAAAATTTACTAATAAACCATATTACTAGATAAAATTTAATGAATGTAATTTTTATTTTTAAATTTAACAAACTATTTCCTTGGCTGGCTACAAAAAAATAATTAATGAAAGAGAATGTTTTTTTTTTTGCAATTACTATTTTTCCATTCATTTTTTCTTAGAACAAGAGCAGAGAGAATGAATATCAACTGATAACTTTGTAGGAGATCTACCGTGTAGCAATAATAGTGATAAACATTTCTCGTGAGTTCAATCTTCATGAAGTGTTTGTGTTCCATAATTGTGTTTTTTGTTGCCCAGCAAACTTAACCGTCAAAGGGAAATAATTGTGAATGTATTATTGTTTCATTCTCTGTCATCACCAAAAATTAGTGGAATTGTTTTCCTTGCTTGAGTTAACAATTTTATGCAAAATTTTCCGGATATTTTTTAATGAATTTCTATGTATTCATGCCCTAGCACATATATATTTATTTTTCTCCTGACTGTACTATTGAATCTGCTTTAGTGGAACATTTCCCAACCCATTATCATATATGTCACATGTGCTAGAAGGCGGGGGCTGAGGGTCAATTGTGTTGAGAGCAAAAGACTTTTTGACCGCTGTTGAATTTTTCGGCACTAAACCAGAGTTTGGCAGAGGCTCAGAACTTCGCTCCCAATATGAGTATACTGGTCGTGTATCTCCGTCTCAGCCAAGGCGAATGGGTTACCCCCCTTGGTTCATTCCCTTCTCAAGTTGGACTCCGTGGTGGGTGGTGGAGCACAGGGTCAATGAATATAAAAACCCAGACATGGCATCTTTTAAAAAAACAAAACGGAACCTATCCGAATCAGACTCTGAGTGTGAAGGAATAGACTTCCCCATATTTATTGTTATTGAATCCCTGGGGGAGGTCTGTCTTGCTAAATTCTCCCCATTTTTGATCGAGAAAATTATTTCGGCGCGGGCGACCCCGAAAAATGTCAAAAAATTAAGAAATGGGAACTTGCTTGTGGAGGTGGATAGCCAAAAGACAAGCTGAAAACATCTTAAAAATGAAAATTTTTTATAATACCAAGTGCAAAAGCTACCCACATGAAAGTCTCAATGTTTCCAAAGGCGTCATTAGAAGTCGAGAGCTGGCTTTAGCCACAGAAGATGAAATGACAGCTGCCCTGGGAAAACAGGGAGTAACTAATATAAGAAGGGTTAGTATAAGAAAGAATGGTGAAAAAATCGAGACAAACACATACATCTTGACATTTAATCAACCACAAATACCTAAAGTGGTCAAAATAGGCTATTGTCTGGAGAGAGTTGAGCAGTACGTCCCAGCTCCCTTGAGGTGTTTCAAATGTCAGAAATTTGGACACCACAGGGACGCTTGTAGAGGACGACAGTCATGTGCCAAATGCGGGGAAAAAGAGCCAAACCATAAAGAAGATGAATGTTTGAAACCTCTTAGATGTCCAAATTGCCAACAAGACCATCCGGCATACGCAAGATCTTGTGATATTTACAGAAAAGAAAGAGAAATCATGGAGGTTAAACATAAGAAAAATGTGTCCTTTCTGGAAGCCAGGAAAATTGTAGGGTCCTATATGGGTGAGACCAGCTATGCCTCTGTTACACGGAGGGCTGATACTAATAATGACGATAGTAAATATAGAGCCCTGATAAATAAACTTATAAATTTGGATCCAAGTGAGTGGACAAAATTCCAGGAAGATCTTAAAAAGGAACACACCAATAGTACTCAAACATCTCGATTGGAAGTTCCAGCTAAGATGAACACATCTGATGATAAAATTAGAGATGATAAAAAAATAATGAAAAAGACATCCCAGACACAAACCACTCCTCCCAAAAAACAAAACCTGCAACGATCACCAATCCGTCCTCCAACTTTAAAAACTGATAACTTGGTGAAAAGTAACATATCAAACCCTGAACCTAACAATGATAAAGCAGAACGTTCCCCACAATCAAAGAGAGATCATACCCCGACTTCATCTTCACGGGAACGTTTAAAGTTATTGAATACACTAAGCCAATCTTCAGACCCATCAACATCGAAGATTGAGACCAAAAATAGGTTTAGCATGATAGAAAAGATGGATATAGAAGAGCCAAACAGTAAAAACAAGTAAAAAAAAAAGCAATAATTCCAACTTGACATGAGGGACCTGCACAATAATTCAATATTACAGTGGAATTGCAGAGGAATTAGAGCTAATCATGAAGAACTTCTCATACTCCTCAAGAAATATAATCCCAAAGTCGTATGCCTTCAAGAAACATTCCTCAAGGACAATAACTATTTAAAAATAAAAAATTACAATTCATATAATCATTTACACAAAGACGGACACAGAGCTTCTGAAGGTGTGTCGATCCTAGTTAGGAAAGACATACCCCAACATCAAATAACCATTGACAGTGATCTTCAAGTCACTGCTGTTAAAACAACATTGCACAAAACAGTCAGTATCTGCTCCATCTACATTCCACCTCATGATCCAATTAATGAAATAAAACTCAATAAGCTAATTGACCAAATCCCTAAACCCCACTTATTATTAGGTGACCTTAACAGTCATAATACCATATGGGGTGTCTTAAAACAAATCAAAAGGGTAAAAACCTGGAGAATATAATCAATAACAACAATCTCTGCATCTTAAACGACAAATCTCCAACCCATCTCAATCCATCTACCGGCTCCTATTCAGCTATTGACATCACTCTATCTGATCCTTCCGGCTACATGGATTATACGTGGAAGGTTCATGATGATTCTTGTGGCAGTGACCATTTCCCAATCATAATAAATATTACAAAACCTTCCACTGATAATAACAGGCCTCCCAGTTGGAAAATAAATAAAGCTGACTGGCAACAATTCAATACTTTATGCAATACAAGACTGGTTCAAGATTCAAGCTGTTCAGACCCAATTCAACACTTTTCAGAAACATTAATCACAGTAGCAAAGGAAACCATTCCAAAAACTTCTCCATCAAATAGGCGCAACACTCCTTGGTATAATGACGAATGTAAAATAGCAATCCGACTGCGTAATGCTGATCTTCGTAAATTCAACAAAGAACCTTCCACCATTAACCTCAACTCCTTTAAATTGCTCCGAGCAAAGGCCCGGCAAACAATTAAGTTGGCCAAAAAGAATAGTAGGCAAAATTACGTAAGCAAAATAAACTCCTCCACTAAAACCGCTACAGTTTGGAAAATGATCCGCAAAATTGCGGGCAAAAACAATTCTACCACCATTAAACACCTCATTAAAAATAATGATGAGGTAACAAACATTAAAGACATCGCAAATACACTGGCTGAGACTTTCTCACTAAATTCCTCCTCTGACAATACTAATACAGAATTTCTAAACTATAAAAATAAAATCGAAAAACAAAAGCTCAATTTTAATTCAGACAATACAGAAAATTACAATGGATTCTTCACATTATAAGAATTAAAAGAAGCCATACAAGCTTCTCACAACACTGCAGTCGGACCAGACGAAATTCATTATGAATTTCTCAAGCAACTACCACCAAAATCATTAGAATACCTACTATATATATTCAACTTAATTTGGAAAAATAGCATTATCCCAGAATCATGGAAACTAGCTACCATCATACCCATTCCCAAACCAGGGAAAAACAATCTCTATGCTACAAATTATCGTCCAATAGCACTAACCAGCTGTCTGTGCAAAACTATGGAACGTATGATTAATAGAAGGCTAATTTGGTATGTAGAATCCAACAAGCTGTTTACCAACTCCCAATGTGGCTTCAGAAATCAAAGATCTACGATGGATCATGTGGTCAGGTTGGAGACCTCTATAAGGGAGGCATACATCCAAAAGCAACACCTTGTAGCCATTTTTTTCGACTTGGAAAAGGCTTATGAGACCACTTGGAGGTATGGCATTATGAAAGACCTGCGTGACATGGGATTGAAGGGCAGACTACCAAACTTCATCAAATCATTTCTTTTCTCCCAAATGAAGCTTCCATATTTACCGCCGAAATCTGTGCAATAAATTTGGCTCTTCAGATTGTTGATGCCAGCAACATAAAAAAATTCATTATTCATTCCGACTCAATCTCTGTCCTACAATCCATAAAAAATACACAACAGAATAACCCTCTTATTGTTAAACTGTTGAACAAACTGAACACCTTGACACATAGCAAAAAGGTGATATTTTGCTGGACCCCAAGCCATGTTGGAATCCAGGGAAATGAGAAAGCTGATTCCTTAGCCAAAGCTGCTCTTAACATGACACCCGACCAAAACATCAAAATCCCATACACTGACCTAAAACATAAAATCAAGACAACAATAACACTAAAATGGCAAAAACTATGGGACAGAAATACCAATAATAAACTGTACCAAATAGCACCAATTCTAAAGGAAAGGCAACTGAATCTTAAAACAAGAAAAGAACAAACCACCATTGCCTGACTATGCATTGGACACACAAGACTGACTCACTCTTTCATACTAAAACAAAAACCTACTCCTAAATGTTCCTGTGGAAAACAATACACTGTAAAACATATACTAATAGAATGTACAAATCTCGTACATATCTGTAGAAAATTCTATAACACGAAGAACATGAAGAAATTATTTGCAAAAACCGAACCAAAAAATATATTGGATTTTCTAAAAAGAATTGGTCTCTTATCAAAGATGTAGACTGATGTATAAAGTTCATATCCTACCTTTTACCATTTTGCAAATAAAATGTCCTTATCAAATGGAAATTCTTGACTTAAACAAAAATACCTAGGATTATTTAGCAGTGTGCAAGCAAATAAGCTCTAGCTTGCTAAAAATGTTCCATACAAAGTAGGCATTTAAAATTGATATATTTGGCATATATATATATAAACTGGATTTGGCATTAAATAACCCACAGTGGTTGATATGCCATAAAACCCAACCAACCAATCAACCAATCTATGTATTCAGCCTCTAAATGGAAAAAAAAAAGAAAAAAAAAAGAGTGTGCTTTGAGCTTTTACACATATATGATAAGTAATTAAATTGTTTCTCTTAAATTTTGATTCTCATTTTTTATTGCAGTATTGAATTTTTTCTAATTTTTTCAGGTGGAACTTTCTTAATTATGCCCCTTTTATATAAAAACATCGAAAATGATGTCTCACAGGTATTTTCTTTTTAATTGATGATAAATCTATAGCTATTATTGAAATAGCTATTATTTAAATATTTACCATGCTTAGTTGGGAACAATCTGGCTTTTTCTTCTTCTTTTATGGCTCTCCACAGCTTCTTATCTCTTGTGGCATGTCTCCCTTTGCCAAGCCACATGCTCCAGTTCTTTCATTCTAAGTTTTTGCAGGTGGAAGTAATCTTAGTAATGATATTTTTATTTAGAAAAATTGAAAATGATTCCTCACAAGTATTTTCTTTTGTTTATTCTTGATTAAAAGTCTATAGCTATTATTGAATTATTGTATTATTTGTGATTATAATTGTAATGATAAATGTGATATTTTAGATATTTACTATGCTTTGTTGTGCACAAAGCCTGGCTACCTATGACCAAACTGCAATCATACTTTTTATTGATCACTTTGACTCAAATTTAATATTTTTAACCTCATGTCATTGATATTGTAGTGGATGGGTTAATTATGTGGTAATATTTGTTGAGAATAAGTTGCGTGTCAATTAACTATTTCCACTAACATCAAAATAAAATACAAAATTCAACTGAATTGTTTTAAAACATAACAATTAGATTTATTTAGGTTGGTGTACAACATGCAAAGAAAAGGTAGGACAGAATCGTGTCCCTTTGATTTGGAAATATTTGTACCAGAGTTCATATTACAAACAAGACATATTTAATCAGAAACTAATAAAACATTCAAAACAATGTACAAGCAGAATATTTGGTATATGTTATGTTGGCAAATATGTATGATGTTTTAGGTTTCAGAATGTCTTTCTTGTAATCGTTCATTAATGTTGATATTAAAGTTGTTAATATTAAGTGTCTTTTAAACAGAAAGTTCTTAAGAAGTAATTTACCTTTTACTGTAATATTGAACTTATAATTCAGAAGAATAAAGTTTGGAATTGTGAGTTCTAAAGTTGATAAAAGTTCAGGAGTGATTTCAGAGTTCATGAATGTTGGTAATTGTCTTAAAAACGTCTTGTCAGCAATGACTAAGACGGAAGTTGGCGAAGGTTACATCTTGAGACGTGTGAGAGAGATGAATGAAAATTACTAATACTTTCTCTCTCTAAAAAGTTCACACGTGTTTTTGCTTTTATACTGGTCAAGTGGCTCCCAGCACATGAGCGGGAAAACAGATTGGTTGCGTGCAGGCGGTTTGATTGGTCGGAACTGACCAATCAGCAAGCCAGATTGGAGGTGAATGACCAATGAATACTTGTTATATTGTATGAAAGTAGAATTTTGCTTATCAGATAGGAAGAGTACATTTCCTAAAAAGAGGTAAGGCTGGTTGTGTTGTGGAAGATTCCACAATACCATCTACCAAGTTGCTTGTAAACACATCCATTCATTCTTCCAATTTTATTCTTTCACTTGTTTTCATGTGTGAAGTCAGTCATGACTAATATATCCATTCTTAACATAATCAGTATTTGTTTGTATAGCTTAAATTTGAATTTATTTTCTCTGTTTGGCATCCATTTTTAGATTAAAAAATATCGACTTGCAGTTGTAATGGGTCTTGTCACTTGTGCAATTCTGAATATTTTGTGGTAAGTAATTGAGTAAAATATCCATGTATATTTATTCTTCAAGTTTAGTTTTCTCTGCATAAAATATAACTGTACTGTTGTCTGTTCTCCATGATATAGTGAAGAATTCATGTAACGTGTTTATTTTGAAGGAAAATTAATAGTAAATATTTTCATTTAGACAAGGTTGTTTAAATATTTTGTGATTATAATTGTAATGATAAATTGCATATTTTGCTAACAATGGTACAAGTGAAATCCAGCAAATGGCTAACATTACCAGTTGTAATAGGGGAGGAGGTCATTATTTTTATTATTTCTTCTTCTTCAAGTTTATTTTTATCTAAATAAAAATAAAGTTTTGTACTGTTGTTTACTTTCTGTGATAGAGCCAAGAATTTATGTGACTTGTTAATTTTGAAGGAATATTAAAATTTTCCTTTACACAGAGTAGTTTAAATATTTTATGCTTATAGCTGTAATGATAAATTGTGTAGTTTGTTAACAAATAAAAATCCAGCAAATGGCTAACATTACCAGTTGTAATAGGGAAGGAGGTCATTATTTGCTGTTCTAATGGAAAACTAGAAAGATACATGTGTTGATTAAATCAAGGCAGAATTATATTCCAGAGATTTGAAATCAAATTTTAGGATCTGGTTTAGTCAGATTAAAGTGCAGAACAGTTTTCAAATAATCTTGCAGATGATTTCAAACATGTAGATATATAAGTATGTGTGTCTGTTAGGAATATAACTGATATTATCAGTTAGATATATTTATAATAGATGATGAAATAAACTTATTGTTAACTTTAAACAGAAATCTTTGAGTTCCTTGCCTTTTTATCCCCATAAATTCACTGAAGAATTGAAGGAATAGAAAATGCATGGCAAAAAGAGATATAAAACACACGCATCAACTTCCATTCATTTGTAACACCAAAGAAATAAGTTTCTTTAGTGTAATGAAAAATGAATCAGTGATGTTCATTATCAGAGGCAATGCAGGATTATTTTTTAGATTTATTCACTTTTATTGACTGAGAGAAAATTCTAAAATGTCATGGTTATAAACTTTCTTTCTACCATTTTCATTGTAAACATTATATTAAGAACAATTGTATAGTTAATAGAAAATGAAGATTTTAGAAAGATTTTGCTTTACAATCAGTTGAATTTTCCTATGGGGGTTGGGGAGGCTAATTAAAGAGAATAAATGTCACTAATTTATTACTTGATATGGAATTTGATTTTATATAACTCTCTTCAGCTATACCTGCAAGTTGTTTTCTCCAAACTGTTTGCATTTTTCAGGTGTTGGGCTGTGCTTGAAATTGTACCCCAGCACTGTACACCCATGACTGGAACTAACCAGTCTCATTGCAACTCATTGGAAAGGTAAAACATGAAAAGAATGAATTTTCTTTTCTCACATTTTCTGAGATTTTTTCTATTTAAAATAATAAATGTCTGAAAATTCAAATTTCAAAGATGACAATAAAAAGAAATTTTGAGTTGCAAAGATAAATTCTCAAAGTATAAATTTTTAATTTTATCTTTTTCTTCAGTGCAAATGAAAATGGAGAAGTTTCAACAAAGCCTTTGATAAATGTGAGTTGTTTTTTTTTCTTTTAATATCTTGGATATTATTAACCAAAAATATATGTGGAGAAAGTAGGTGGAAACTAAGTAATGGCTTTACCTATGATTTAGTGTCAGTTTATTTTGAAATGTTTGGTGAGTAAATTCTTTGCCACAATTCAATTCTAATTATTAGACTTAATAAAAGTGATAAGTTTATCTTATATTCTGTGCTAATCGGAATATATACTTGAAAAACAAGGTGGATAGAATAAGTAAAGGTTTATTGTAAAAAACCAGTACAATAAGAATAAAGGTAACAATTATGCACAAGGTTGTTGCAAGTCAATCCAGTAGTGAATACTACTATTGGAAGTCAGTAGTTCTCACATAAGTCTGAGTTGTACTCAACAGATCCCAGCTAGTATATTTAGCTACCCCCCATGAGGGTTGCATGTGGCACAAGGCTGGATTAACGTGGTTTGTCCAAAAGTATTCCCTCTTTGAACCCACATAAACAGTTTCAGGGGCAGTCTACCTCCCTGAATGAGAGCCTGCCCTTTGGCGGAGCCTCGTCTGGGTTCCTCTCTGCTCAGAGGTAGAGAGTTTGACTGTTTAGCTGGAACAGATCCCAGCTAGTCTCTGTAGTTCGTTGACTTGCAGATACTTATAGGTAGTTACTACCTAGTGTAGTTACTCATGGGGGTGACAGGTTATTCCATTACATCACCTTCCCCCGAGTTGAAATTTTCCTCTAGAAAATTTAGTTTTCTAATACTTACTCTTTTTTGGTTCTGGACTTAACTGCGCTGTGGGCTTTCTTTTCCTTGTACTCTTTTGAGGTGAATAACATCTTGATCCTACGGGCAAAGCTGGTGTAGGGGATGTATCCATGCATTCTGGTATGTTAGTGGGTGGTGTTATTTCAAACATGTCATACAGGACATCCATCAGAGTTTCTTCATCATCCTGTTGAACGATTTCAGAGTATCTTGGTCTTAACTGGTTTATATACCTTTTGCATACACATCTTTATTTCCTTTCATCATATAGATTACTCTTCCAATTCTATTTGAAATAATTTCATCCCCCCAAAAACATTTTCCACCTCAGTAGTTCCTGAAAAAAAAACTTTGTCACCAGGTGTATACTTCTTTGCACAGAAATTCTCTTTGTTATGCATTTTCTTTTTTGGACAAGGCAACAATCTGTCAAATATTGATCTTATCTTTCTTGCAAACATCAATTCAGCAGTTTATTCATTTTACAAAAAATCAAGTGAAAGAATAAACATGGAAATTAATATAAAGTGTCTGAAAGGATTTGAAAAAGTTAAGCAAAATCATTGGTGATCATTTTTTTAAATTTTGTGCATCTTTATTTGTCTCCTTAATATAATAAAGATATTTAAATTGCATTAGATATATTTAAATGATGTGATTTCTGTTTGAATTGAATTAAATGGATTTCTTGTCAGAATCTCACACTTTGTTACCAACTTATAGCATGTATTTACATATTACTATAAATTACTATAAATATTATGAATTGACATATATAAAGAATTGCCCTCTTCAAAGTCAGATGACAATTGTTATTCAGCATTACATCTTTTGTACAAGAATAGTCAATGTTTGTTCATATGTATCGGGGATTCAAGCTGTTCACTCTTCTCTTGTGGATTTTTTTCTTTGAAAAATATGTCATGGTCAAGTAGACACCAGGGTCCATATAAAAGTTTTGTAGATTATCCTTATTGCTTTTACTCTCTCTTCCTTGGAACCAATTTTAACTGCAACAAATAAGAAAACAAGACATTGATGTTCTTTTGTTCAGTTGAACACAAGATCTGTTCACTCATGCAACTTATACTTTGAAAGATACTGCAAAATGACTAAAGGTTAATAATATAGCTTGTTCTCTAACAAGAAATCATTATTTTATATCCAGTTGGACAGATTCATGCTTCTACTTCCTGGCTACACTGTTTTTGACTGGATGTTAAGTGTTAATTTGTTCAGATGAAGTCAACCTTTTGGGTGATATTTGCTAAAATATGTTCCTGTGACTGCCTGAATTTAAATATATTGAGACTTGAGACAAAGGCAATTAATAATTGAACACCAGGATTTAGCATTTTTATATGTTCTGGGAACTTTGGGTATATGACTTTTCTTTCTCATCCTTAGTATTTTTGAGCAGTGAAAAATGTCCAGGGGTTGTTTTTAATAGTAGTCATATTATGAAATCATATAATTACCACCAGGTTTAGAATCTTTATACTTATTTGATTCTCTATTTTTGTACTTTGAAATCTTTTTTTCCCCATTATTATGCACTAATTTAATCTGACTAGAGTTCCTTTCTTCATTGTTATAGTCACATTTCAGTCATTGCACATTGTGATTATAACAAATAAGATGAAGACACTAGTTCAAGTAAATCAATGTATATCAATGAGAATTCTTCCTTTCAAAAACCAAAATGATTTTTTTCCTACATGTAGCATCGTACTAAGCTAATTTGTGTTTCTTTAACAAGCACACATAAAGTTTCCAATCTGTTCAGTTCAAGTAACAAAAATGCTTTGAATATTTCCTCAATCTTGCCAGAATGTTAGAGATGAGGCTTTAAAAAAAATATAATCCTAAACTTGTAAAATTCCAATTCTCATCTCACAGCTGTTTTGATGGACAGATTCTTGCCACTATTTCCTGGCTACATTGAATTTGATTAAAAATTTGTTAGATGAAATCAAAATTTTAAGTGATGTTTGTCTCTTAAAGAAATACTGCTGTGATTACTTGGTCATATATACCAGGAATCTAAATAAAGCCAATTAATTATTAAACCCCAGGGATTTTATATTTGAACCCTGAACTTTTGATGTATTACTCTCTGTGGGTCATTTATTAATCCCAGTCTTTCCCTAGAAATTTTAATATTTCAAATCTTACATACTTTTCATGCATGTTTTCTTTTTCATCCTTTAGCTTGGAGAATGGATAACTTTGTCCATCAATTAATTTCTTATTTTTTCAAGAAATTCTAATATTTAGCATTTTTATTTGCTTTGAGAGCTTTTTTGAGCATAAGGCTTTTTTCTAGGTCTTTGTATAGAAATAAGACAGTTTCGGGTCATCAATCATTTTTCTTTTTAAAAATCATATTTACAATTTTGTCTAGATTTATATCAGCTTTGCATTTTAGGCTAATAGAGGATGTGTCACTCCATAATATGGATGTTGAATCAAACCATGTTGCCTCTACTTTGGAGTTTCTACTTTCTATTTTCTAAATAATTTTTCCAATATGGTGCTCTTTGAAACTAGATACTTTGGTTAAATTTGTCTATCATAATTATTCATCAAACTCCCCAGTACCAAGTTCATGCTCTGAGCAAATGACTTAACCCATAAGCCTAACTACAAGCTGTTAAGATTTGTACAATATGACCAAAGTGGTTTTTCTCTTGTGACAGAACAGAATGCACATTTATTGATTTCTAAATAACCATTTTTTTTTCTTTGATGAACTTAGTGAGTAACAATTGATTAGTATCTTCTTTGCTTCATGAGTCAACTTATTCAATCCAACTGCTAAGATTGAGGTAGAATAAGTTATAGTGTTGTTCTTAATAGTAGTCATAGGATGAAGTTATATAAATGTCAAGTAATCTAGATTAGAACATTTAGACTCTTTATTACTCTGAAATTTTATCTTTTGCATTAATATACTCTGATTTAATATCCTCCTCACATTTCAGCCATTCAACTGAAACATTGTGATTATAACAACCAAGATAAAGACACTAGTTCAAGTAAATCAGTGTATAACAATGATAATTCCTCATTTCCTACAAATTAGTTAATGTATGTATTTCTTTGATAGACACATGTAGAGTTACATTTGTTCATTTTAAGTAACAAAAAAGGTTTTTAGTCTGAATATTTCCTCAATCTTGCCAGAATGTTATAGATGAAGCTTTTAGAAAATACAATCCAAAAATTGTAAAAATAATTCTTATCTCACAGGTAAATTTCTATAAAATTCTTATGAGAAAAGATATTAATATTTTTTCCATCTCAGTTATTGTTTATTTATTCTATTTACTGATGCATAAATACTCTGACATTCTCTCATATACACAATCACTTTATATAGAGATACACATAGTGGAATTAGAAAATCAAGGTATAGGGAAAACCTCGGCCTTTGCATATTGTTAACATTTGGTCTCTCAACCACTGAGCAGATATTTCTTGCTCTCTAATCTCCAATTTTTTTTTTTTTTTTTCATCTGGTGGTGGGTTATTGGATTACTGAAAGTGGATATTATGTATAAGCTATAAAAAATATTTGTGAAAATGACCAGAATAAAATTCTGGAGTTGTAAAAAAAGAAAGAATGAATTATTACCAAATTTGAATCCAGTTAAGCAATATAAAAGAATGAACATATCTCCCTCTTTCTCTCTTTCCTCTTTTCAACCAAGAATGTGGTAGGTTGCAATACTAACACTAACCAAAATTATTTGTTTTGATTTTTCTTTACAAAAATTAAACTTGTTCTATTTGTTATTTGTTTTCCTGTCAGATGATTCACTATAAACATCAATCTCTTTTTTGGGTGGCCACAGTTATTGAAGTGTTTATCATAATAAGTATTACTGTCTCCTTCATGACAATTGGCCTTGCCATGCATCATTATGGTAAGTAAGCAAATTTTATTAAAAATGTCCTATCTGTTGTTTTATCATAATTCATTGTTGCTTGTTAGTCTATGGCCTCAGATTCAAAGTTAGAGATTTATATTCCCAACAGAAATCTCAATAGGAAAGTCCCAGAATGATCCAATGGACTGAGTATATGCCAGACACACACACAAAGACTTGCTGATGTGCAGATGGCCTGACAAATTAATGGACAACAGATCAGCATGCCAAGGAACCAGAATGTTCCAAATACACATGCACACTATGACTTTCACTTGTTTATATTGTGTGGGGATTACCCATACTTCGTCTGCTAAGTAACACTATTGAAGTATTATAAAAAAAATGAACATATCTTTCTATTTCCTCCTTTCAACCAAGTATATGGTAGGTAGCAACACTAACATGTCATTCGTCCCACACGGGACAATATTTTTCCTGAGAGTGACTGAATTTTTACACACACACATGTGTTTCACACTTGCATAGATTTCCTTAACAGCTAAGATTAATGTCTATTCCTTCTTTTTCAACTGTATGTTTATTGTATTTTTTCTCTTTTTGTTAATCCTTTATCAGTTTGTATAATAATTCAAGAAAATATCTTTGTTGAAATTCATTACTTCCACTCATTTCACATTCATTCTATTTTCTTTTACCTCTGCAATTAATGGCAACCTTTCATTTACATATGAAAATTTTGTTTGCTACTGTTTTTAGCTGAACTAGAAGCAGTATCCAGAAATATAGAATAATGCATTTTTATATTTCAGCTCCTTAAATTTAACCCCTTAGCTGGTGTAGATGTGTATATACATTTTACCAAAAGTGTCTTTTTTAGACACAGATGAATAAAAATGTCCAAAACATAACATTCTAAAACCAGTTACAGACAGGTTGATATGTTGATCTTGATTCTTTTTATGCTCTTCTGAGTTTGAAATGAGTCCAATTGTCAACTCATACCGTCTGGTAGAGTTGACAATTTAAAAAATGATTATTTGACATGAAGGATCCATTTTTCACCTCTTGAAATCTTGATTAGGAGATTGTACAAGTGGAACTAGAACAGTCTTCCCCAGTGAGTGAAATAAAGGGTTAAGTTTGACATTCCAACCACCTGAAAAGACTGGAGCATACAATGGCCAAAATGTTGTAATAAATATGGCGACAAAGATGAGGACAATAGTCCGAATAATGTAAATAATTTTCTTTTTTTTATTAATTTTTCTTAGTTTTTTTTTTTCTTTTATAATTGCATTTCATTCTTTTACCCATTATTCTCCTTCATTTTTATTTATTTTTGTTCAGTTTGTGGCTTCGTTGAATCTAATTTACCAACCTGGTTTTCATCAAAATATGCAAAACAATCCCCCAAAATTGTGGATATTGGCAAAAAGTAAGTTGTTTTTCTTTTATTGAATCCTTTAATCTTTGAATCTCTCATAGAAATTATTTCAAAGACCCAAATCCAAGTAAACAGTATTAAATTAAATTCTGATTCCATTAAAAATAACTTTTATGGGGTTATCATTTGTATATAATCCCTGTAAAAATAAATTTAAAGCTCATCATTCAGTTTGATAAAAAAATAAAACATTTAATTTATAGAAAAATACAATAATTTTATTTGCCAAGGTGGGGAATGCAAAAGGTAACAGTTTCAATGTTCGTAAGTGGCTTATATCTTCTAGGAAATGTTATTAATTAGTTCATTCTTTTTTTTTTCAAATAATGGGAGAAAGATGAAAGTGATTAGAATTCTACAATATACAATAGGGGAAACTTTTAAGAAGGTCATCCGGTAATCAGATTTGGTGGATAAAGAACATTTATGCTAATGTGTTTCAATTTGCGTGTATATGTCAAAAGTTTTGGCTGTTTTGACTGATACTTGAAGCATTTGACTTCTGTTTAAAGAAAGCCCTGTTGATAAATTGAAAGCAAATTTTTAAAAATTGTAACCATAATATATTTTCATAACAAATAATTTTTATATCTTATGAGTGGATCCACTTATGTAAAAAAGTTTTGACTTTTGTATTTCCAATCTTGAAATGGAAATATCTGTGAGCACTCTTATGCATGTTTATATTTCTTGCTTGGATATAATCTGGCATCATGAGATTTACTTATATTAAAATTATAAAACTATGAAATGTTTAAAAATTCTGATATATTGCAATGGTTATTTGTTAATTATATTTTATAATATAAAAATGGTAACAGAAGTCTTGATGTAAGGAAAACTACCAGAATAACACTAATTACTAATACTAGTAACACTAATTACATTTAGATTTCACTGAAGTTTCCATAATGACATCAAAATATTTTAAACATTTGTTTCAACTCACCTGCTTCTGTGGTCAAGAGGTTAGAAATGTTTAGGGTTTTTATTTTTACTGATATGTTTTGTACAGGATCAATTTTAAAAGTTGAAACATTATTCCATTTGTTGGAAAATAACCTTTTGTTGTTGTTAAATAATTGTACTAAATTATTTAATTATTTATTATAATTTTTTATTTATCTTCAGATGTGCTTCCAGTTTTCTCTCATTAATACTATTTGGAATAATATTTTTAGTTGATATGTTGAATCCAAAGGTAAGTGGATATATCTTGAAGAAAAAAATAAACTTTTTATTCTTAAAATTTTTGATTCCTGATAATGAACTTCAATAAGATAAGTTTATCGCACGATTCCAAGTTATCAAAAATTCTCAATATTTTGGGAATTGAAAAGTCTACAGTATAATTCTGATTCTTATATATTCTAAAATGTATTTTCTTTAGATAAAACAATTAAAAAATGATTATTTGACATGAAGGATCCATTTTTCACCTCTTGAAATCTTGATTAGAAGATTGTACAAGTGCTGAATGAGAACATTCAACCAGTTGTTCATTCTTACTTCATACATTAATTAAAGATAATCTTGCTATTTTCTTTTTTATTCATTTACTTTAGAAGATAGATAAGAGTGTGTTATTCTGATCGAATTAGTTGTGATATTTGCCATAGTTTGCAATAGAATTAAAATATTTTTGTATTTTAATAAATTCTTTCACGTTTGGTAATGATAAAATTTTCTATCATTCTTTTATTTGATACATTTATACATTCTGAAATGATTTTTAAATTTTGTTTTCTTTCTGTAAAAGTGTTTTTTGAGAAATATTTTAATTTTGGATTATAATTCCAGAATTGTTATAAATTTGTTTTCATATTTTCCTGAACATGGTTGAATAATGTTGTGGGAATGCTGGTTGTGTTTAGGTAGAAAACATGTATCTCCTGGTATATTTTTTCCATAACAATGATTGCAAACTTGAATATGAGTGTGAGTAATAAATGAACACACAAACAGTATATAAAGGAAACAACAATATATGTATTAACAAAAGTATACATAGACAATAAAAGAAGAAAATATTTAAAGAAAACATTTAAACTAGAGAATGTTTGTTTGAGTGTATGAATTTTTTGTAGAAGAAGTCTAAGAGAAAAGTAATTGAAAGTGAAGTGAATTTTTCCTTCATGTGTGACAACATCTTATTGTCTAAGAGAAAAAAAAGAGGATGGGTAAGAATATAATTTCCTCTTTATAGGCTTAATGAGCATCCCCTAGCAATGGTCTTTTAGTAAAGTCAAGTTTTCAGTCCAAGAGCAGTACATAGGACTTCTTTAAAATCTTGTCCACTAAAACAACTTCACATTTTATGACTTTTGATTTTGTACTTAATACTATCAATAAGACAATGATGCCAAATATGCTATTAAAGCATTCTGTAAATGTGTTGTTAAAACAATTCTGCTTGTGTTGGGAATCTAAAAAGTGATTTAAATTTTTATTTTTCATTCTAATAATTAAATCTGAAAAAGAATTTTTAAGTAAAAGTATTAAATAGATTTCTTAAATTTGTTCCTAATCATAGGCAGGAATGGAAAGTTAGCCAATAAGTGTCTATTAAAAGATTCCAACAAGAATTTGTAAGTGTATCAGGGAATAGTGAAAAATTTTAAATAACATTTTGATTTGATTAATATTTTCAGGGATTTCTTGATGTGATGGGAACATTTTTATCCAGTGCTTTAAATGCTGTGAATATTTTTGCTTTTCTCATGTTTTTGATGACAAAGAACAAAGAAAACAAGTAAGTATAAAAACAATTCATTCTTTGACAGTTTTCTTTAATCTCTTTCTTTTATAAAATTTTTCAACTTATTTTAGATCTATGAGAAATAATAAAGAAAATTTTTATAAATTTTTTGCAATGCAAATATATCATCTGCCTCTCCTTGTTAATAATGTAAATTATAAAAACTATAAAAATTGGTAAGCATAAAAAACATTTTAATGGTTTAATAATGATGGGGCTCTTAGATTTTAAAAATCTGGTTTAATAAATATTTTAATGTAAATAATTGATCATTTAAATTTATAATTCAAACAAAGTTGTTCAAAATAAACACATTTGTTCCCATACAATCATTGAAGTTAAGCAATATCAAGTCTGGTCAGTATCTAGATGCTTCACTGCTTGGAAATATCAGGTGCTGTAAGCTTGAATGTGTGGGTGGTGTAATATATAATGAATTAGAATTGTTAATTGGAGAGCTGAGTTCCAATTCCAGGTGGATTTGTTATATTCACTTATGGGCAAATACCCTTGGGAAAGGCAAGAATTCGCTTCTTCTCCTCCATATATGCCTTAATTATTAAGACTTGTCTCACTAAACCATTATTATCTAAAAAACTGCTTACAATCTAAAAATAATTTCTGGCTTTAAATAAACTTCAAATGGTTGAAAAATGAATCAGTCAATCAAAAAGCCTGACCCTTGCACCCTTCAGATTACCAATTATTTTGATCCCTACAAAGTTCTCTTACCAGTAGAATCCACTTAAATCAGTTCATTACCTAGAAAGATGTCATATTCTGTGAAGATGGAATCATGAAGCTGCTACAAAGAAGACAAAAGGTGGTGCAAGGAAATGGTACTTATATGGTTGAATAAATCTTTGCACAAATATGTAAATTTGTTTTCAAATTCATTTAAGAAACATGAACTTTTGTTCCAATCCGATACAATAAGGAGAAAAACAAAAGTACTCTCCTAAAGAACACTTTTATACAAAAATGTAGTAGAGAAAATATATGCTTAACTTAGACTTGCACAGATCCACATTATTAGGGCACCTAGTGAGATATGAATTTGTTACTGGAGAAATTACATTATTAAACCTTAGTAACAGAAAGATACTAAGACACAAACATTAACTCTGGAGAAATTTGACCTCAGTGTTTGCTAAAACCTTAAATGTTTCTGAGCCATTTGTCCAGTAAATGTCATTAATAAAATAAATTTGGTCAAAATGTTGCTCTGTATTGATTAATTATTGAAAGTTTTCTGTTTTTGTTTTTAAATAAAAATTTGAGTTTATTTATTCTGCCCATATTGTTTTGTGCCATCCTTTGGGATTTGCTTTTCATCAAATAATTGACATTCTAAACCCAATAAATTCCCACTAAAGTCAATGCTAATCTAGACAATAAAATGTTTGTCATCTTTTCCAATTCTTACTTATGCTTTTTACAAATTGTTTTTTGTAGCAAATTGAAGATCCCTCTTCCCTTATCCAACATGGTGATGCCTTTCATCTTTCTCGTTCCTCTATTTTTTGGATTTGCCATTGGCTATGATATTTATTTATCGATTGTGTCCTCCTTGCATCATTAAACAGACAAGTCACATCTACCTGAACTTCAACATTTGCATCACAACTCCTCTCTTTTGAATGTTACTTCACCTCTTCATGTTAATGCAACATCCTAATAAATGAAATTTAAAAGAAAAGGAAAAACAATGACTTTTTATGTTATTATATAAGGATGTGTATTTGACTTGCTGGAGACATTGCTTCTTGCTTCTTTACTGAAATATTTATCTATTTCTGGAATGGGAAACTGAAGACCATTTGCTAATATCAAGTTTTGGAAGTAGAACTTATTTTGAAAATCATTGTTAAATTATTGAAAAAATTAAAGATCCCATGAAAACACTTGTATTTTTATTAAATTGCAAATTATGAATAATTTGTAATGAGATTGTTAAGATACAAAATAAGACAATTGAAATCTTGGGAAGGTTAAATTTGTGAATTTTATTAATTAGTTGTTGACATGTTTTGTATAAAAGGTCTTTGTGATCATTTTGGTGATGGGTGAACCTGTACAAAGTTTCACCCCTGCTAGCAACTGTATGCTACTTCTGAAGGCATATCTAGATGATATATTGGTTTTAGAAACAAAAGAAAACAAGATAGTTTTTATTAAACCTCTTCATTAATACAATTCTATTCTTTAAGCTTAGTTTCAACCAATTTCTATAAATTATAAATTTAACATTGTTTATAATAATTGAGCTTGTCCCTCCCTTCATTACTTTGCACGACCATTACACCCTGACTTTACTTAATAAATAAATCCTGTTTTGATCTTGTGGAAACACAAAAGACATATCAGTGATGCTAATTGCTTTCAGTGAAAGTTGTTGATTTCAAATCTTTTTATTTGTACCTCCTTTTTTTCTTAAAATATCATCAGAATTCATATTTATGATTGTTATTGCAATATTTTGTTAAAGTTGTGAAGCTCAAATATCTAATGATCTGATAGGGCAATTTCTAAAGATATTTTATTGTTGTAGAACTTGCCATGAGCTTATTCAATCATTAACTGAAGAATTAAGATTCATCAGAAATTTAAAATAGGAAAACCATGAAACTTTGAGGGGTTAAAACTAGTTGGTTATAAATAAAAATAGAAATTTAATCTATTCCATCATTTCAACTGTATCAAGATTCAAAAATTCTTTCAAATCTTATAATTCTCTGTAAACACTAGACAAAAACTGAAAAAGAGAGTAAACAATATAGTGAAAACAAATTTTATAAAGTTGTGTGTCATTGATTGAAAAATGATAAGAAGTAGTAAAGTTGAGACTCAAAAAAAAAGAAAGATTAATCTGGTAAGTCAGAAATACTTACAGTGATTAAAACTGAGGCAAGTACAATTCCTGTTACATGATGGCCTAATAGAAATATCTACAGAAAAGAAACAAGATTATTTGTGGAGAATTAGAGAAAAAATCTGTAGAAAGGGATTGAAATAGAAACATTTAAAGAGTCTGCCATTATATATATTTAAAAAAAAAGATATTAAAAAAAATTTATTACTAATGAATGAATTAAGTTATTGGAAATTGTACTCGTGACAGTAATAAAGAAGATTAAATCATTTTTTAAAAAAATTCTAAATATTGAAAAATAACAAGTTGACCATTTTGCTTTGTTTGCATTCACCCTTTGTAGAGTTACAAAAAAAGAGCGAGGAATTTAAATGGGCTCAATGGAAGAATAAAGTATTTGAAAATTTAAAGAAAAAACTTATAAAAAAAATCTGTTGTAAAATTTTCTTAGCTTAACAAGGACTTGAGTGTATTGTATCATCGATTTTGTCTCAAGAAGGTCATCCTATGATGTACCTTTCTAGAAGGTTAAAATCAGCTGAGGCTAACTATTCAAATATTGAAAAAGAAGCATTAGTTATCATATGGAGTACAGATAGAGCTCGCTAATTTTTATTAGGCAGGAAGTTTCTACTTAAATCTGACCATAAACTATTAGAGTTTATTTTTAACCCCAGGAGTTGCCTAAAGTTACATCTAGAATTTTAAGATCGGCCATAAAGCTCATGTCTTTTGACTTCGGCATTGAATATGTGAAAGGAAACACTATTCCACATGTAGATACTCTATCAAGACTAAAGTTCAGCAATAAGTCATTAGAAAGATCAGAAAATTCAGAAGATAAAATATTGCAGTGAATTGAAAAATGTATTACCCTTAGATCGTCTTTGAAATCTTACAGGATCCAGTATTAAGCAAGATTGCATATAAAATAAAAAGAAACAAATGGCGTGATTGTTCTAGGACAGAGAAGCCTTATTAAGAGATAAGACACAGGTTAACTATAGAGAAGGTTTTTTATGCAATGGAGATATTTTAATACCACTGGAGAGACGAAGAAATGACATAATAAAAAGTGTACACGAAAATGTTCATTGTGAAAAAACAGCAACACAGAGACAATGAAAATTGGAAGCGAAGTGGCCTGGGTATTCGCGTGATGTAGAAAAATACATACAAAAATGTAGGGAAATAAAAAACTATCACCAAACCAACATACATTCGTGGCCTAAAGAAAAGAAAGCAATGGGCATGCGTTCGTATGGATCATGTGCATGTTAAAGGCGTAAGACTATTTTTAATTTTGTTTGGCTCATTCTCTGGATGGCCTGAAGTGGTTACGGTAATATTTTCGAGAAAGGTTGATATGCTTGTCTTCATGTTCTGATCGCAGGCAATAGGCATCTTCAACTAGGGTTTCGACGCTTTCCACAACGGCACCAGCGGCCAAGGAGCTTGCATCAACCCACACGGTAACTTCGCGTCCATCAACACACCGATCACCTTGTGTCGGATCCTTCTGTGCCAATCTGGTAATGATGTCCATCAGCATTCGAGCCAGAGATGTATCCCGCACCTCATTGTCCCAGTCAGTCGTCACAGACTTCGCGCGCCGTTTTATGAATGCAGTTGCGACGCGGAGCCAGCCACATACTAGCAAATGTCCAGTCAACTTCCCACATAGAGAGAAGATACTCCAACGACTGAGCACGTTATATAGCGATGGGAGGTCACTCTCTTCTATATATGATACAAGAAAGACAGAATCAAGTCCTGAAAAAGCTAACTTTATTGCACAAAAGGGACATAATATGGCTATAATAGCAACAAGTGGACATAATTTATTGGCTCATTCTGATCAAATAAAACCTGAAAGAGTGAGTGATTTTGATGGAGAAAACAAACATATCTTTAGGAAACTGTAGCGGATAGTTTACACGAATCTGATATGGAATTGGAAGATCAGAATGAAGATAAATCAAGACCTGAATTCCCAATAAAAATAAACAGGTACACACCTCAAGAGAGAAAAAAAATAAGATCTTGTACTATTGTTTGGAGAAGTCACAGATCAATGAAAAGCATAAAAGCCTGTTTGTTTCTAGGAGGTGTAGTGACATAGGCAAAATAAACTTACCCTATTTTGCATAGAGTCAAGTGACTACTAATAAGTTAGTCACCACTCAGTATGGAAGTAGAACTTCTATGTCACAAACTATACACATCACAACAGACAAAGTAAAAAGCAATTCAGAATAAAAAGGAAACAAAGGCTAGATGCTTGGAAACTAAATTAGATTCTGAAATTGAATTTATTAAGAAGGTCGTAGAGAAAGAATCGACGCTTTCATAAGCCTAGGTTGGATAATATACACATGTATCCGGTTCAGTGACGGCTAAAACCAACAGTGTGCTCGGAGTTATATCCTAGACATGTTCTGAGTGCCGAGTAGGGTTAATACTGATTATCACTTGAAATTTTGGAATCAGTGTACATTAAGTCCTACCAACCATCTCTCTGTAAGCAGAGGGAGTGGTTGATAGGTTTAAAGGTAATTAGTCCTTAATGCTGTTTTTTGCATATAATATTAGTCTGCCATTGTACATATTTTTTATTTGTTGTGCACATTTTTTTGTCTTCGACTTTGGCTATGATTTTGTTATTGCCATTTTAAGTATCTGTCTGTATGAATTAAACATGGCACATGGAACTAGAACAGTTTACACCAGTGAGCAAAATAAAGGGTTGAGTTCGACATTCCAACCACCTGAAAAGGCCAGAGCGTACAACGGCCGAAACGTTGTAATAAATATGGCGACAAAGATGAGGACAATAGTCCGAATAATGTAAATAGTGTACCATTTTAAGGTAGCATATACTTTTTGTTACACCTTTTTTTTGTTATGAATTGTTTCTTTTTTGTAACCTTGCGAATATATATATATATATATATATATATATATATATATATGTATATATATATATATATATATATATATATATACACTAATTGCTAAGGCTACCAGTGCTTATATATATATATATATATATATATATATATATATATATATATATATATATATATATATATATATATATACATACTAGATTGCTAAGGCTACCAGTGCTTTCAGCAAACTTCGCCATCGCTTGTGGAATGAGCGGGGTATTCGATCGGATACGGGTTTACAGAGCTGTTGTCCTTGCCATCCTTTTATACGGCTCAGAGTCATGGACTCCATACAGGTACCGTATACACCAGCTGAACGTTTTCCATAAAAGCTGTCTGCGTGCCATCTGTGGAGTTAACCTTCAAGATAGGACATCTAACATAGACCTGTTTAACAGGTGTAATATTGGAGGAATCGAAACTTTTATCATACAGTCTCAGTTACGGAGGACTGGTTATGTCGTAAGAATGTCTGATGGCAGGATATCCAAGATCCTAATGCACAGCCAGTTAGATCGGGTCTACAGGAATTTAGGACGCCCATAGCTAAGATACAAAGACAAGCCGAAGAGCAATTTGTCAGCTTTCAATATACCTCATAACACTCTCGAGCGCTTAGCCTTGGAGCGGGTAGAATGGAGATTAACGTGTTTTAGTGGACTCAGCAGTTTTGAATTAGCTTGTCTGAATCGTGTTCAGGAAACGAGAGCAAGATCTAAAAGGTCAGCCAATCTAACAGTGATCTCATCCCACAATCCTTACTCTTGCTCCATATGTCACTTTCATTGTAAATCACTAGCGGTTCTTAAGTGCCACTTAAGATTATCGCACAAAATTTCATAACTGAATCAGGATGTCAGATCCTCATAGTTCATTATATATATATATATATATATATATATATATATACACACACACACACAAACAAGTTTGGGTAAAAAGAATCAACAAGGTCCGTTTGTTTAATTTTTATTGTATTTTCAAATTTTTGGAATAAATTGTTGAGTATTGTGATTGAAATCATACTTATTATAAAACCCAGGTTGTGTGTGTGTGTTTGTGTATCTGTTCGTTTATATATTGGATCGGATTTCCTACATTTTCAACCGATTTCAACAAAACTTCACAGGACTTGCAGTGGTTCTGACAGCGTCAAAAATTGGAAAAACACAATTGTTTTTGTACGAAATCAATTTGAAAACACAACTAAGAGGCTATGAAAGGGGGACAACTCATATCGAGTTATACTTATTATAAAACCCAGGTTGTTTGTGTGTGTGTGTTCGTTTATATATGGTATCGGATTTCCTACATTTTTCAACCGATTTCAACAAAACTTCACTTTTTTTTTGGCAGGTAGTGTTTCTTATTGTCTTGCACACGTTTTTCTTTATTTTTTACATTCAGAATGCTTTAAAAATTCCATTTACAAGACAATTGTTTATAATAAAATTCTATTCAATCGGTAGACTCATAACGATTGAAAACAATGTTTTTGTTTGAGTTTGACCAATTCGTAAAAAAAAAAAAAAAAACAAAACAAAACAAAACAAAACAAAAACTAATTAAGTCATGCGTGTCCGTCAACCTTAAACAATAATCTTTGTCAATTTTATTTTTCAGTCTTTATGATGGTCGATACTTGATCTATCTCTTACTGTTACATCCCCGGGCAACGCTAGTAGTAGATAATTTGTCTAAAGTTTATCTTTGTGTTGTTTTTTGTTAAAGTACTTTAGACCGTCTTTGTCATTTTCAAAAACCAATGTGGTGTCTGTGTGGTAGACAGAATTCTTATTCAAATAAGATGAAAGGAGCCCCAAGGAGGCATGACATTAGTTAACAAACAATTAAATGTAGAAAGGCCCAGTTTTATAGTATGGAAGCAGAGAAAAATGTGATAGAAAACTTGATTGCATTTGATGATTATTGGAATTATATGTTGGAAAGAAATAATTTAAGTTACTAAATTGTTTAAGAACTAAAATGTTTTTTAGTTGAGAGGTTCTTAGGGAATTGAACTTGAATATTAACTTTGAAATAACTTAGCACAACTGTGTAAAGCACTTGGTCCATCAGCTACATTTGCCAAGTTAAGTGAAAATGATCACATTAAATCTGAAGTGAAGAGAGGATGGATAGAAGACTTACTCTTATTTAAAACACTATTACAGAGCCACCAGTAGCCACAGAATATTGTTAGAGGCTATATGGTGCCTCGTTCTATCAACAAACAAAAGCTTAGCCTCTTTGAAGACATGTTTACCATTATTCTGAGCAGGTATCTGTTGTGATCAGAACTATCATGCTGGTACAACCGGAAAAAAGTGATTCCTGTAGGCTATAGCAGCTGAACAGGCAGGTATGAAGCAAAAAGAAGATTGTAGTTTCACTTGGTATTTCCAAGAAGGTACAAAAGCATTGATACTAGCTTTAACCCACGAAGAAACCTCTGTAACACAATTCTCAATAGGAAGAGTAAAAATATCAATACAAGGGGTCTCTTGAAGAAAGTCATGAAATGAATCCCAATCAGTATGTTGCTAATAGAAAGAAGTATTATGAATAGGAGGTTCCTGTCTAATAGATAACTCAAAAGAAATATCAACAGATACTACTGAGGACATGATTATAATGCTTGATAAAGAGCCAGGAGAGGTGGTAATGAACAAAACAATTAAAAAGACAGAATTATTAGGGAATCAAGTAGGGAAATCTACTAATCTACTGAAATTGAATACCGGCAGCATCAGTAACATTAGAATGATTAAGCCATTTGATGTGCATTAAAACACAAAATGTTCACAGATGAATGAAGACAGGGAGCCATTTCCATATTGTCAGTTATGTTATAGTCCTGAGAAGAAGGAGAGTGATAAAGGAAAAAAAAAAAGATAGCTACAAAGTGTAATAAAGAAAGTCGATAGCACATGAAAGAAGCGATATTGCATGTAACATATACTAATAATTTGTTCAGGCAGTGAAACATATATATATATATATATATATATATATATATATATATATATATTAAAGGAGACATAAAAGACAAATGTATTAAAATCTTGCATTTTGATGTGGTTGTGCCTGATGTTAATGACTTTTGTCTCAGTAATATCTATTGGAAAAAGGAGGTCTGCAGTCATTTCAAGAAGCTGGCTCCAAATCCTGAGATGAATTAAATATTACACCTCTCACAAGACTGTTACGTGATGCTTTTCTTACCCTTTAAGAAATAAAATCAATAAATAAAATGATAATAATGAATAAAAAAAGAAAAAGAAAATTTTTTTTCGATAATGCTCGTAATAAAGGTACCGGAAATTTTATTATCCCATTTGGCTTTGCCAAACTTCCGTTAGGTGGCGCCGTTTAAGTCTATAAAAATACAATCATTTACCCTAACATACTTTTGAACCAGAAAAAGAAAACGGACATACCAAAGAGAAAGTGAGTATTTGTTTCCTTACAGTTTCCACTATTAAAAAGAATAAACGGCCCGTAGTAGAAATTCAAGTTTTAATTGTTTACATGTAAACACGCACATGCCTGTCATACAACCAACACGCAAACTTTAAATGTCACTAGACCACCTGTGATCCGTTGGGTCAACCTTGTGTTTACTGTTTACATTTAGTTTCATGAAGAGTTTATGAAAGTAGAGATATTTTAAAAATCCATTTATTTGCAGTTTTCGAAGTTACTTTCAACTTTAAAAAAATGTCTGTTTGAAGAAATTTGAACAATAAGTGCTTAGAATGCCCAAATTCGGAGTGTTGGGATTCGATACAATACCAGAAAATATTGTTGCAGGGCTGCGCATAATTCGTCCGTTTAGAATAATCAAACGATGTTCATTGAAAGAATAAAATTCAGTAAAAAAGACAACGCAGTTTCAACAAATGAACATTAATATAATGACAAGAATACAAGGAACTGGTTATAGATTGGAAAGTAATGTCTTTTTTGTTTGGGTTAATAAAATTCTGAAATAAAATATAAATTCTCTTTGTGTACGTATGTGAGAAACAATAAAATGTTGTTATATGTGTGTTTGTGTGAAAAAGTCAATACGTGTGTGCGTGCTTCATAGTAAACAAGAGATAGAATTTGTTTCTTATTGTGGACGGTGTTGCCGTAGTCTGAAGCGGTCTCTTTGAAGTTTGTCAGCGCTGTCACTTTTAGTATGAGGTTGTGAAGTTCACAAGCGTGGACCTTGATGACAGCTGTGCGTATCCCGTTTGGGCCCGAATTTCACGTGTTTTACACACTTTCTCGTAAGAAAATCTCCACTCCCACGCCATACATGATAATAAATTTACATCTTTCTTTTCCTAACACTCTATATATGATATGTTTATATCTTTCTTTCCCCCACTCTCTATATATGACTTCTGGTAAACACACAAAGCTCACAGAGTTTTATATAATAATAAGATAAGCCTTTAGTAAATTTTGTCTTTTTGTTATCGCTCATAAACCCTGTTTTGCTATCCATTTACACAAGCTCGTTAGGTAGGTTATACACTATTTTTCTATGTCCCGGTTGCCGTCAATATATATATATATATATATATATATATATATATATATATATATATATATATATATCCTGTTATTGACAAATTTTCCTCATTATGCGCCCTAGAAATTTCAACTGTCTCTTCTTGATGTTAAGTATAAGTGTCCTTTTTGTTTAAAATTTTCTCTAGAACTTTTACATTATTCACATATTATCAGCATCCTTTTGAAGAGCCGTATTTCTATCGCTTGAAGTTTCTTCTTCATCTATGAGCAGAGTGTCCAGCATTCACTGCCATATAGGAAGACTGGTATTACATAACAGTTCTGCACTCTTCTTGTTTCGAACAATATTTTCCTGTTTCTTAGTACTTTGTTTAGCTTTTGGAAGACATCTTTTGCTATGCCAATGCATCATCATATTTCCGTGTCACACTTCCTGTCCTCTGTTAAAACACTATCCATATACTTCAATTGTTATATTTGCTTGGTTTTGGTATCTCCGATTTTTAATTTGCATGTTGGTCTGTTCCTTTTCGTCACAGTCATGCATTCTATCTTCTTGCAATTGATGTTTAGTCCTTTCTTCTGTAGAAGTTCTTGTAGTAGTTTCATATCCGTGTTTGCTATCAGTACTGTGTCATCTGCATATTTTAAGTTGTTCAGATTGTGGCCACCAGAAATGAATCCTGGTAGGACTTTTAATTCTCTCAAAATCGCCTCATTGTATAGGTTGAAGAAGACACACTTTTGTCTTACATCGCAAAATTGTTAGTTGATTTCTGATTTCTGTTGCATTTCAATGCTTTAGATTGTTGCTTAAGATTTTAAGAGTAATTTAAACAGGACCAATCATGTAATATAATCAGATAATATAAGCGTGGAATTTTCTTTATTTCTATGTCTTCCCACTACTTATACAACTGTTAACATATGTTCTGACAAAACGGATATATTCCTTCTTAGAAATAAACTAGATACTACCTCATGAACAAAAAGGATGTAAACGGTATTAATGAGGGTGAAGAAAGTCACCATAAATAAATGAAAGAAATAGCGCGAAAGAGTTACTATATAAGGGTGCGACTGATATCCAGCCTCGGAGAATTGCCCGAGAAACGACTTCTGCTGATGTAGTTTTCAGTGGAACCACTACCGGCCACCGCGTAAAGCGATCAATAGTAGTCAGTAAATACTGATAACCTTCAGCGTCTGGTAAGGAACCGACCAGATCAACATGAATGTGCGTGATTCGGCTATCAGGTGCACAAAGTGCCCAGGGGAAGAGTTAGTGTGGTGTTGACCCTTAGTTTTCTAACACTTAATACAGGACTATGTCCAATGTTTGACATAACTGGACATATTAGGCCAGATAAGCCTCTCGCCGACCAGTTTTGCTGTCGCTTTACGTCCGGGGTGTGAGAAAGAGTGGAAATGATCGAAGATCTTTTTACGCATAGAAGGAGCAACATAAGGTCTGGGGTGACATGTACTGACATCACAATACAAATAAGTAGTGCCGAATGGCACGGGACATTGCTCAAATAGTAATGAGGTATCCTTTTCACTGTGTTGAGGGTAGTATCTTTTTGTTGTTCCTCGGCCAGGCAGTCGAAACTTAAAAGTTGCGAATTGATTGAATTCAAGGTTGATCTTGAAAGAGTATCAGCAACTATATTATTGTCCCCTTCAATGTACCGGATATCCGACGTAAATTGGGCGATATCATCCAATTGTCGGATATCGTGGGGAGTATATTTTCTTCAGATTTAGAATGAAGTGCGTAGACTAAGGAGGGTTTGTGGTCTGTGAACATAACAAAAGTCCGACCTTCTAGTAAGTGTCGGAAATAACGCATTGATAAATATATTGCAAGCAATTCGCGTGAAAATGTACTATACGTCCTTTGAGCAGAATTTAATTATACTCAGAAAATTGAAAGTGTTTTTTTTACATTGTGTTGTTCTTGATGTAGGACAGCCCCTATCGAGTGAACAGATGCATCAGTGGTTAAAGTAATTAATGACTAGTCGTCGGAGATAATAATTTAATATACAGGGTAAAAGCTTCCGTTGCTTGGTTAAATGCTTTTAATGTATCGTCTCACAAAGCAATTTTGTAATTCTTCTTTTGCTGACATTGCAAGTATTTGTGAGGAGTATTAAAACTTGCGAACAGTTTGGAAATCTCCTAGAATCCTCAAAAATGAATTAAATTTTTTGGTAATTTTGTATGATAGAAATTATGAAAGAGAGAGTTAATGGGTGCAGGTAGGCAAAATGTAGCACTGAGACATTCCCGTTGTTCGTGTTTATTAAGTACAACTTTTTTAAAAAATCAAATTTTACCCATAATTTCTCAAATGAAGAATAATCGGCAGCCCTAATTCAAAATATCAAAAATATAAATATTCCCATTTTTGTTGAAATTTTAATTTTATTTGACATTGTCGACATTTTCCTTTTTCGTCTCAGTTATGTAGTTTTTGATGTGTTTCTTCTTGAAATTTCAATTTATTTAATAATATTTTTTCATCTCTTTCTAACATTTTCTGTTGCTTGTGTTATCTTTTACTTCATGCACCCCTCTACTCTAATATGTGATCAGATCTATTCTTCTTCTCGAAAAACAAAACAAATGAAAACAAATCCACATTTTCATTTTTCTCATGCCAGTATGAGTAGCCAAATTAATCCTTTTCACCTTGTTAGATTGCCCCACGTTCGACTGGGTAGGATATTCGGCTCACAAACTGGTTTGTGCCCGGGTGGCGTTAGATCGTAGGCCTAGAATGGAAGTTCAATCTGTCTTTACTGGACAGGCGGGACTTCCAGGAGCATCTAACTAGCTTAGTGCAGCGGGAGCTAGTGGGGGCGGTTATCGAGAATAAGTGGTGGGAGAGATTTAGGAGTAGGATTAGGTCGTTCACCACTGATTTCAGCAAACGGCTCGCCCTAGATAGAGCTGAAAAGGTGAAGAAGCTTAAGGCTAGTTTTTCCTGGGCGGTGGCTGGCGGGGATCCCCTGGAGATAGCCTTAGATAAGGAGGCCCTGGAGCGTTTGACTAGCGACCGCTACATGGGCCAGGTAATTAGACATACGTCAAGCAACATGTCTTCTGAAGCGGTGAATATGGGCGCAGATCTGCGCAAGGAAGAGATCGATACATTTGTGAAGTCGAAAGCCCGGAGGAAGACACTCTACGGGCCACTGACGACATGTGTGAGGCGTTTCGTTGGCATTTCGAGTGCCGTTAAACCAAGGAGCCTGGTCTTCGTGAGGACGAGTTTCGCAGCTATTTAGCTGACTTTCCTCGACTTTCGTCTACCTGCGAGGGAGAGATTACGGAGAGCGAAGTCTACGCGGCATTGAAGAAGGTCGGCAGAGGCCAGTCGCCCGGTCTGGATGGTTTGCCCTAGGAATTGTACTTGAGGCTGTTGCACATCCTTGTCCCGATTTTGACAGTTGTGTTCAACAACTAGTTCCGACAGGAGTCCTTCCACGACCGGTTCACCAGGGGTGTGATCACCAGGGGTGTGATCACCAGGGGTGTGATCACCAGGGGTGTGATCACCAGGGGTGTGAAAAAGGGCAAAGGTGTTAAGGGGCACTTAGACGATTATAGGCCCATAGCTCTAACACAGTTAAAGATTTTGGCAAGATCCTGCAGGAGCGTTTGCAGTCATTTACTGAGTCTCTGTTGGGTCCTGAGCAGACTTGTGCTGTGAGGGGCTGAACAATTCAGAGCAGCCTGCATCTGATCCGCACGACCATAGAGGGTGTAAACGACGACGATGATGCCGCGCTGATCAATTTAGATCAGTCCAAGGCATTTGATAGGGTTGACCATCGCTACCTTGCTGCTGTCCTGCAGGCCGCCGGATTCGAACCTGATTTCTGTCGCTGGATTAGCCTCCTGTATCGCTCCCCCAGTGCTGTGGTACAGGTAAACGGGAAGCTATCGGGTGCTTTTGCGCTGTCTAGGTCGGTTTGTCAGGGTTGTCCACTGTCGCCCCTACTTTATGCTTTGGCGTTGGAGCCTCTCCTTCGCTGGCTAAAGGACAGGGCGTGCAGTCCAGCCATACATGGAATCGTCGTTGACGTATCTGCTTTCGTGTCGCCCCGCAGCGACATTGAGACAGTACTGAAGGCGCTTGACCGGCACGAAAAGGTGACAGGGGCCAAGATAAACCGCGACAAGTCGTCCGGCTTGCGGTTAGGTGCCTGGAAGCTGGTCGATCTTCCGGGCCGCTTCGGTTGGACGGACGGTCCTGTCCGCATTCTTGGAGTGTGGTTTGGACCTGACCTTAAGCTGGAGAAAAATTGGTCTGAAGTACGAGCAAAGGTCGATGCTGCCGGTCAGATTTTGCGTCGACGGAGGTTGTCCGTGAAGGGCAGGGCGGAGGCGTGCGCTACATACTTTTTCCCGATTGTTTTTTATCGATTGTCCGTACTTCCTCTCTGTAAAGACCATAGGAAACCGCTCGAGCGCTCGTTATACCCTGTTTTGTGGAGGAGACGCAAGCTGATGTAGTGCACAGACGAGTCTGTGCACAACTTTCGTGTCACGGGAGGCTGATAGAAAACGCTTGCATTCGACAGTCTTCAGCGAAAGAGGCTAACTTGGTTCGTTTGAACGGAGCTAGCTTTGATTTTCTCTTCTAGGTCAATCTACGTCACATCGGGGTGGTTTCCTGCGGAGCCCTCCCCTTGGTTAGGTTAGACAAACTTTTGTGTACCTAGTTGTTCCTGTCCTGTTCCCGGTTGCCTCTTTGGTTATGATCCAAGTTGAGATTCCAAACCTCCCCAGTTTATTTCGGCTCCCTTTTCATCTCGAATGGGTCAGCTTTTTTATTTCCCATGTCCGTATATTTTTTCTCCTTTCCCACTCCCTTAGCGAGAGAGCCTCTTGATTTTGTCCAAATGGGCAGAATACAGTGGTCTCTCATTTGGAGGGTTGGACGGGCCCTACGAACATCAGTTATGTTTAGTTTACTTTGTGTTTATGTTTAGTTTGTTTTGGGGTTCATTCCCTCTTCTCTCATTCTATTCATCCATAAATTTTTATGTACACATATATAATCATTATATTTTTATGTTATAGGGCGCCTTTTGTAGGACCCCCCCCCCACTGAGAAGATGTGGTATTATGATGTAAGGGGAATTGATTGGTGACGGACGAGTTTTTGTGGTGAATGAGCAAATTGTAATGAGTGAATGGGTCGTGAATCGGATTACCATGGTATAAGATAGTGACGACCAGCCTCAACCCCTCCTCCTCTGGCCACATGCCGTAATTGTAGATTTCGCACAATAAATATCAATATGCTGTTTAAGACCTCTTACTGACCGGTTTTTGCCACGTCGTATTTGCGATACGATTACCTGGATTAATTTGCGATCTCTATTTCGTTTTGTTCAGTCTGATTTTATTTTTAATTTTTCTTACGTTTTCAATTTTGAACTGACTTTTGAAAAGTTTTTGATTTTTTCTTTTTCAATTTCTTACCCTCCTCATTTTTCTTTTTCTTTTTTTCTCTTTCTCCTCTCATTATGTTATTATTAGTTTTTTGATTTTCTTTTATTTTTAAAATAATATTTTTATATTTTCCGTTTCCTTTTTGATTTGTTGTAATCTCCTGCTAAAGTTGATCGCTTTTTATTTACGTCAGACTTTATTCTTTCATTGTTTACGTTATTACGTGTTATATCGTTCTTTCTTGTTCTTTGTTTTCCCTTTTTAAATATCCGTTAAGTCTTCTGTGTTGTACTTGTGATATATTTTCTGTACATATTTGTTTTAATTTTCTTGTATTTGTAATTTTTGTCTAAACTGTCCGTTTTTCCGTTTTTGTTTTTCTTCGTTAACGGCTTGGTATTTTCAGCGGCCATATTTGTTTTGTGATTTGTTACTTTCGTATTTTTCTCAAACTTTCTTTGTTTTTCTAGTTTTATTACTGTATTATTTTATTGTTGTTTGAATTTCTTTGTATATTTTTTAACCTTTTTGCACATGTAACCTTTTTGTGTATAGTCCTTTTAAAGAAATGTTGAGATTGAATAGGGAAATAGATAATGAATCGTCAACAAGTATGGTGGCCGACAATGGCCAAAAAGTTCAAGAAAAGAATTTAGCGGAAAAGAGCGACAATTCTCAATTTCCAGCTGAAAGTATGGAGGCCGAATCAGGCCAAAATATCCAAACAAAGGAAAAGATTATGGAAGCAGAAGCAAGCCAAGACACTTCAAGAAAAGAACCGAGAACAGACAATACCAACAAAGAAGACAATGTAGCGGTCGGGGAGACGCCCTCTTGCTGGTCGTCCCCTCCTAAATGCAGTATCAACATTACGGAGTTACTTGAGAAAGCTAAAAGATACGCCCATCTGGTTACAAAAGATGGGCTCTTGACAAATCTTGAGGAGCTACAGAAGATTGAAAAAGAAATTGTGTCAGTTTTTATGGTGGACAAGCGTCGCGCAAAATTTGTCGCTCCACTAAAGACACCGTCATAAAGTCATTGACGTCCCTGGGGATTAAACCACAGAGAGTCATTAAAGGCAAAGGCTTCTTCATGTGGGAAGTACTGTTACCCACGTCCGCCGACTGTGAAGCGTTGAGCATTCGGAAACTAATTACAAAAGATCTGATACTGAGGACCGAATATCAAGGTAGGCATAGAACCTTGTTTCAGTTTACGAGGTCCCTCCTCAGATTGTCGGCGAGCACTTGGCCGCCTATCTGTGTCAATTTGGCCATATTCTCAGTGCGTTCTCCGACAATCTGACCGGGGATGGAGTTTTATATTGATGGTGGATCGAAAAGCCTTCGTCTCCATCCCCAACTGCCTGGATGTTGAGGGCCAGAAGATGCCGATCAAAGTTACAGGTCGAAGACCGGCTTGCTGGAAGTGTGGACAGACTGGTCACCTGTCCTCTTCGTGCCCAGAGATGAAGGTCTCTGGAGTTCTGACCCCCATCGACCCAAATCCCCCTTGGGCTGAGTCTGTTGTTTCCGTCTCGCCTGTAATGGGCATGCCAAAAGCCGGTTGGGTCCATCCCACGACCCCCATTCCCGAAAAGTCTTCGCCCACCGCTAGTGCGGTTGTGGAGGAGGAAAAAGGGGAATGGCAGGTTGTTGGTAAAGCTAGAGGGAAGCTCCGGGCAGCGGGTCTTCCTCCCAATGAAGCCCCAACGGGAAAAGTCAGAAACAGTCCCACTCCCTCAAGCAGTTTTAAAGGTGTCTCCCCGACAGCTATTCGGAAAAATTACGTCAGCAAAAACAAAGATATGAACCTTCATTTGAGAAAGCTGAAAAACTGCGCCAACTCAAAGAGTCGCTTAAAATAAACTAAGTAAAAATATCTGGCACAAACTCCTCGGCACCGCCTTCCCCGTCAGCTAAACATCACATAATGACCCCTCCTCCAGTCCTAAGATCCTCATCTTCATCTTCCACAAAAATGACTACATTAAAAAAGGCCCTCATCAGAACTTCATCTGCCAAAGACCAAACTTCAACTGTTAGCCCCAAACCATCTCCTGTCAAAACACCTGGAGCAACACCAAAAAGGACTGAGAATCCTAAAAGGTAAAGAAGCCCTTCACCTGAAAATATAGACCCTTCATTCCATAAAAACCCAAACCCATATTAAACCCATATTAGACGTGTACCGAGTCTCTAAACAACTAGAGGACAAGGCCTTGCAATACTCCAAAAAAAAAAAAATGAAGAACATTAAATCTCTAGTAAATTTCCGGAAAATAAACAACTTAGACATTGAAGACCCCAGAAAATTCCCCAAAGCTAAAAGGGTCTTAACTGTCATCAGTGGAGGTGAAACCGGTCAACAAATTCGGGCCATGGTTGCGGAGGCAAATTAAATCTTTGGCATGTTTCCGCCCATGGCATGTTTCGATAACGACACAGTTAAAAAATTACAATAATTTTGTTAAGGGAGGTTCTCACTATGTGTTCACTCCTCCCTTTATAGAGCGTTGAAATTGACTTTCCCTCTGGACATTGGCAGCCTGTCTCCCAACGATACCATCAAAACTGAGATGGGAACAGGCTCGATGGGAGAGGCCGTTGGTTTCCTTTCCCCGTCCTTGTTTAATGCAGGAGAGCAACACTAATCGGTTTCATTATGGCTCTCTGGTTAGCTAGTCTGAATGTCCGTGACCATCTCGTCGGGTAGTTTTAGCGGGAGATTGGAATGCCGTCCTTGACCCCGATATAGAGAAAAGAAAAGAAAGATAATATCGCTATTGATTGCATTAAACCAGCGTACATCGAGGAACAACCTCATACAATACCTCCACAAACACATATTCACACAGAAAATGAGGAAGCTGGAAGACAAAATACTGACATCACACCTACAACAAAAACCAGCAGAAAAGTCCACTGGCCGAAACATTTTAAAGAATATATCACATATTGAAAAACATGTATCTTTCATATATTTTCCAATCTGGGGGGGAGTATTGTGCTGTTTCTTATTTTATTTTCCACACACACATACACACAATAAAAATTAATTCACACCACGTGTATCCCAAAAAATACAATTGCGCGGGAACTCTCTCCTTACCATACCCTGTGGGGTCAAAAACAAGGACGGCGCACCCAAAAGTGCGGACGTAGTGGAAAGCACACCACGTGGTCAAAAATATGATTTATTGACCAATCAGGGCTCGACACAAGAAACCCATTTCTTAATCTCCCCGGAGCCTCATCATTCAGATATAAGGAAGATAGAAACTCTCATCAGACCAGCTGACATCACGGCTTTACGGACAATTCCATTGTGTACAAAAAAAATAATTCTTATATATTTTTTTTACGAAAATAAACAAAAGTTTATTTTACTTTATTTGTAGTGTATTTTCTTTTTATTATTTGTTTGAGGGATTTCTTTGCACCCTTTACATATGTATCATGTTAATGTTGGGCCTTGCTAGACAACTGTGAGTAACAGTGAATGATGAAACAAAATGTACTCTGTACTTAACTGTAACAACCCATGACAGGACTAACTTTCACTGTTAGTAGCCGCAGTTAGTACGTTTTATTGAAATGTGATTGGTCTCTAAATAGTTACAAAGGCGGCACTTCGACTTGGTGTAATCAAATGGTTAGCAATCTTGACTTGCTAGATCAAATATTACAATTGTGTAGGGAACATATTTTATGAATCATGTTAATGTTATACCATGATGGAGAACTGTGAGCAACAGTGAATGACAACACAAAATGTACTGCATGCTTATCTGTAACAACCCATGGCTGCCACATGCATTACACTTTATTGAATTGTTATTGGTCTCTATAAATAGTTAAAAGGGAATTAATTCTGTATTTTTTAATGCAACATGAACCTTGAATTTACACTTTTCAGGTGTTGGAAGCACAAGGAATTTAACTAATATTTCTTAGATTTACCAATATAATTTTTCACAACAGTCCAAAGTGATGATCTTTATAATAACAAGTAGTTAAAGAACATTGAAAGTTCCATGGCTTTGTACAAATGTAGTGTTTTAAGTACAGATTAGAAAAATGATGACATTGACAAAGGAACATACCTTTTATTAAAGGATTTATTTAAAATAGAAACACATTAATTTTGACTTGTTCTGTGCATGAGTTTTAAAGTATCAGTGATCAAAATTAAATTTATTAAAAAAATCTATTTTTGAAAAAGAAAATATCAAGATTATTGATAAATTTGTGTAAAGAGCAAAACTGTCTCCAGAAAGTCACACCATTCAAGATTAATATTCTTTACATTAGCTTTTATGACTATAGTTCATCATAAAGAGATTTTACAAAGAAACTGGACTGGAAAAACAAATTTAAACATCAGATCATAAAAAACTCAATTCATAGTTCCTCGACCACTCTTAACTGAAGTATTCCACACATATAATCAGTGTTGATCAATGCAAGTTCAGAACAGGTAGGAAAGGAACCATTTTTTTTTATGAAGAATACAAGTGTTTTCAAAGGATCCTTTATTTCCTCAACAATGATTTTCAAAAATCCTTTTCAATAAACAATAAGTTCTGCTTCCATCTGACATTAGCAAATGGTTTTCATTTTTTAATTCCAGAAATAAAAAAAATATTTCAATAAAGAACCAAGAACCAATGTTCCCAGTAAGTCAAATACATATTCATATATATGAACATAAAAGGTCTTTGTTTTTCCTTTTCTTTTAAATTCTATTCATTAGAATGTTGCATTAACATGAAGAGGTGAAGTAACAATCAAAAGAGATGAGTTGTGATGCAAATGTTGAAGTTCAGGTTGATGTGATTTGTCTGTTTCATGATGCAAGGAAGACATAACTGAGAAATAAATATCATAGCCAATGGCAAATCCAAAATATATTGGAAGAAGAAAGATGAAAGGCATCACCATGTTGGATAAGGGAAGAGGAATCTTCAATTTGCTGTAAAAAACAATTTGTAAAAAGCATAAGTAAGAATTGGAAAAGATGAAAAGCATTTTATTGTCTAGATTAGCATTGACTTTAGTTGGGCAGAGAAAGTCAATTATTTGATGAGAAGCCAATCTCAAAAAAGTTGGAAAATAATTTTTAAAAAGATAAAAACATACAACTTTTAATAATTATCATACAGAGCAACATTTTTTATAAAATGTATTTTATTAATGACATTTAATGGATAAATGACTCATAAACATTTAAGTTTTTTAAACACACTGAGGACAAACTAATATTAGTTTGGTGCAAAAATGATTTCGTTTTCTCACATAGTAACATATGTTAGAAAACGTAATTATTTTTGCACCAACCTAATATTTGTGCTTTAGCATCTTAGTGTATAAATATTGTTACTTTTTCTTTTAATTGTATTTTTTTATTTTTAGGGTACTTAACATATGAGTAAGTTGTGTAATAACACTGTGTAACAAAATTTTGACTTTTCTGTCTTTGATCATTAAGTTTTATTTCCTAATTGCTTCTGTCTAGATGGCAAAAGAAATGACAATTATTCCCCTTCAAACATCGATTTTGTGACTTGAATATGGATGTTTTGAACTAACCTATTTTTTATGACCAGAAATTAGCATCTAATCTGACCTAAGCTCTAATATCTCAGTGGGAGAAAAACTGACTGATTACATTCAATGTCTGGAAAACCAAACTAGTTACATTCTATCATTGCCAATAGGACCCCGTGTTGTCACCAATCATGATGAAAACATGTTCTTTAAGGGAGGCCCTGTGCCTTGAGTGACTATTGGGCCTTAAACTCAACCTATTGGAGCTTGTATATATAATCCATCACTAATGATGTTGGAAAATGGTTGGTTCCCTGTACTGCTCTAGTAAGTATCTGAGTCTTTGTGCTATCCTCTACTTTTATAAAAGCCAGATCAGGCCAAAAATGGAGTATTGCTGCCATATATAAGCAGGAACTGCTCAGTCTTCACTTTCTTGTCTCAGTAGAGTTCAAAAACATCTTGCGGATGACAAATTATTTTTCTCCCTACAATCCTTTTCCTACAGATGAAATGCCTCTCACTGCTCTATCACTATTTCAATGGAAAGTGTTCAGATGAACTATATTCTTTAGTTCAACCAGTTATAACCTTTATGGCTAAGACCTGCCATGCTGCACATATTGTAGCAAAACACCCTCATTTTCTTTGTGTTCCATTTCTGTGATGTAACTTCAACTCAAGCAGCTTCTTCCCATGGACTGTTGCTCTGTAGAATTGACTCCCAAGACAGTGTTTTCCAAATCACTACAAACTTGGCCTCTTCAAGCCAATGATTAGCCATTATCTTCCCCATATATCCGCATAAACTGTGCCTCTTACTCTGTAACCCTCTACCTTGAGTGGTTCTCGGGTCTTGTACAAGGTGAACACCGGTGTAAAAAAAGAAAAACAAAAAAACATTCCAGACAGATTCAGTGTCAAGTTGTTGAAGGATAATATTCTAGAACTTTCTAGAAGTATCTAAAAGTTTCAAGAATTTCTAGAATGTTCTGGCAACATAGGAGGCAGTATAAATACAGGGAACATAAGCTCAATCGTTCAGTTACTTCTAGCTGATTAAGTGAAGACAAGTCATCATTGATAAATGCATTTGTCACAGATGTCATCAATAGTTTGTAAGCATTTGGCAGACACATTTTCCTATATCTGTGACAAATTTATTAAGACAAGAGTGAAAAAGTACTCTGTGGCAACAACTGCTAAAATGTATGAGGTCTACAAGGTATATTTTGGCATGCCTGTTGGAGATCAAGACAAACCCTGGGCACCTCATTTCACCTGTGAACTTTGCAAAAGAACTCTAGAAGATAAGATGGAAATTTTTGCTTGTTTGGATACTGGAATTTTTAAATGTAAAAGTTTGGGATGTTTTTTTAATCTAAATAATTTTCATTTTTATTTTTTTTTAAGCCAGTGTTATTGAAAAACATGTAGTAAATATGTTTTGACAATCACTCATTAGTGTCCACAGTATATAGTATGTTTTCTATACTGGATAACTACTGGCAAGAGCCATAAAAGTATGGAATATTAGAGATGTTCAGTCTTCAAGATTCCATATTTTTATGACATTTGTGGGTCCGAAGTCAAAATTTTACATATCCAGTGAATGATTTTTAGAAATTTCAAAAATCAAAAATGTATTTTTTTAGAATTTTTCAATAACACTGTTGAAATATTTTTCTATTTTTATACTCATATTTTTATTTTGTTCTTTTGCAGGATGGGGCAGGAGGGAAATAGAGCCATGAAATTTGCAATCTCATGAATTTGGCGGAAACTAACTGACTACTCAATTGCTTTTTCTGCATGGTAGATCCTTCCAAATTTTGAGCTGGGATGAATGCACCTACTATCATATATCCAGACCCCTTCTGTCATCAATTGCCCCAGTACCACATTGCCATGAGCTCCCCGTACTTGCTCCTCATTCAAAGAGAGAACAGCCATCTTCAGAAGAGAACAGCAATTCAGAAGAGGATGAAGTCATTGATCCAGATTACAGTGGCGCAGCTGAGGAGAGAAACCCATACTAACCCAAACAAAAAGACCTCAACGACCTGATCGGGGATCTTGGACACACAAAGTCCAATACCGAGCTTTGACGTCAAGAGTCAAGCAGTGGAATTTGTTAGATGAAAGTCGCAGATAAGAGAAAGCATCACCAGTGTTTTTTAAGCATTTTCACACATCATGATGAACTTTGCTTCTGACACAATGTTACTGGTCTGTCCGAGGCAATTGAAATTGCCTGTAATGCCAGCGAGTGGTGCCTCTTTATCGATATCTCATTCAGGAAACTCAAAGCTGTGCTGCTTCATAACAGGAACATGTATTCATCTCTTCTCCGGCCTGGCTCACTTGGTTCTGCTCAAAGAGGAATACAACAGTGTCAAGATCATGCTAGATGTCTTGAAATATAAAGAATACGGTTGGGAGAAAATTGTATAAGCTCTGTTGTCTGTTGTATGAATTATTTTGTCTTTTTATTAGCTAGGTAGGTAGGTAGAGAGAGAAAGAGAGAGAGAGAATTGTTAAATTGATTTATTTTAGAAAGGAGATTTGGTACTACTTAGACAGTCCACTCACAAAATAATAGGGGAAAAATGTTGGCAGGATAGTGGAAATCATTTTTGCAGGTTAGCATTTATTAGACTCCCCCCCCCCATGTGGTGGATATTTTTTAGAATATTGATTATTTTTTTAAAACAACATTTCTTTTGTTGCTGATTGGTTGTTTTGGAAAACAATTTTCTAATCGTCAAAAATTGGGAAAAAGCAGACGACAATAAAAATAATTAAAGCGAGTTGGAGAAGATTTTGTAAAAGAAAGTAGATATATTGATTACAACTCTGTATGTTATTTCAAATTTTCTTTTTCTTCCATTGAAAGAGAAAAAAGTAGAAATTGCTTTTGGCACATAAAAGAGGAAAAAAAAAATTAAAATAAAAAAACTGAGTACTGAATTACAAAATATTCTTTTATTGAACGGAAGTCTCTCAGAGTTAACTGGGTGTAAATATTTGAGTTAATAAATTCTAAATGGAAAGGAAGAACTTTGCTTTTGTTTAATCATTTTGTTTAAATTATTTACTGGGAGATCAATTAAAAAGACAACAACAAAAAAAGAAACGAGAAAAGATAATATACTGGAAGAATTTTTCTTTTTTCCTTTTTGTGGCTCAACTAGTGTTGACTAGGCTCACTTAGAAAGAAGTAGCAATTTATTGCCCATTTAAAGAAAACAAAGTAGTGATAGCCAAGCTTCTTTTCCTATTTTACTAAAGTAATTGATTATTATTTTATTGCTTATTATTTTTTCTTTTGTTAAACAAAACAAACAATATACTTCCTAAACAATATAATAAATTAATATTATGTTATAATAAACAACCTAACCCTAAAAAATGATTTTAATTTCCTAGACAACAATGACAAAAGTAATATCATGCTTGAATAAAAAGCTTCTTAACCCTAGGCTAATCCTACCATAGTAAATGTAACTCACTATGTTACTTAGTAAGAGGATGATAAATTGCTACTGCTTTTCCTAAGTGTTCCTGGTAAACAGTAGTTGAACCTTATTTAATTATTAGTGATAATCCCTCATAACACTAATCTAATCATCTTCAATATTTAAAAGAGATTAGAGAGAAAAACTATCAAAGATATGATTGTTTCCATACTTACTTGTTTTCTTTGTTTCTTGTGGCCAAAAACATCATAAAAACTAAAAGATTCACAATGTTTGCAACAAAAGATATAAATTTCTCCATCACATGAAGAAATGCCTACAAAAACAAACAGATTAAAAATTTGACTATTTCCCCAACACCCACCTCAATTATGTTTGGAATGTTAATAAATATTTAACAATTAATTTCTTTTCCTGTCTTTTAAATGGTAAGGAACAAATTCTAAAAATCTATTTCATACTTCTCTTTAAAAATCTTTTTCAGATTTAATTAAGAAAAAGACAAAATGTAAGAAATCACTTTTTAGATTCCCAACATAAATAGCATTATTTTTAACTGTTTTATAGAATACAACATATTTGGCATTACTTTTTTTAATCAAAAGTTATAGAATATGAAATTACATGAAAAAAATATGATTGGTGGACAATATTTTTAAAATGTCTCATGCAGTGTTCTGATCTGAAAATTTTAAAAAATTTACAAATTACTTTGTCAGTATTAAAATATGTTCAGGAAGATAAAAATGTATTTGCAACAATTCTAAATTAGAGTTATAGGTCAAAATTAAATATTTATGATAAAGTTTATGTATCAAAACAAAACTTTAGGATCCACAAATAACATTGTTCTATTTATAATTCCAAACATTTTAACAGAAAAAAAACAAAACAAAACAAATCTCAAAATCCAATCAGAATGTTTAAATTCCAACATAGAATGAAAACTGACAGAAAGTGTTGTCATCCAAGAACCTAAAAGAATTTATTAAAATGCAAAAACATTTTAATCATATAAAATATCGTTTTAATCATGGAAAATATCACAAAAAGTTTAGTAGAATAATGCAGTCTTGAATATTTTTTTAAGCAAATAAGAAAAAAAATAGTAGAAGAGCTTTTACTTAATGTATGAAATAAAACTGTTTCAATGTCATTATGTTAAGATGATTCTAATCAGGTGGAAAATCAGTCCATCATGTTAAATGACCATTTTTAATTTAAAGAATAAAACTCAAAATTGTACTACAGATTTTATCTTCTAAGAGTAGCATAAAAGAACCAAATGTTTTAAGTAAAAATAAAAAAACATTTTTTCTTCATAGACATAGTTACTTACCTTTGGGTTCAGCATATCAATTAAAAATATTATTCCAAATAGTATTAATGAGAGAAAACTTGAGACACATCTGAGAATGAATGAAAAATTTAAAATAAATGATTAAATACTTTAGTACAAATATTAAGGTGTTCAGAAAGTATATAAAACAAATTTAAATAAATGTATTTAAATATTATTTGTCAAAATTGTAATCACCTTCATTTTTAACAACTGTTCTGCAATGGGAATTTAAGATTTTGATCCCATGTTTAAAGAAATCTGAGTTTTTCTTGAAAAATGTTTGAAAGACTGTTTTCAACATTTTTGTTTCTGAATGTTTGCTCACTTATGAAATTTTCTGGTAAGTGGGGAGGATATGGGAGAACCTCCTATCCTAATGATCTGATTTTTTTTTTGGTGGGGTGGTTGTTTTGCAGAGTGTAGCCTTGCATTGTCATGCTACAGAATATCTTTTTAGTAAATCAGAACACTTTCAATGTAATCCTTCATTTATCCAATCAAGTTGCAGGCAATAAATGTTTACCATTACAGTTGTTCCATGTCCCACTAACTCATAATAGATGACACCTTTTATATTTCACCAGTCACAAAGCAATGTCTTACAGAAGATGGACTCCAGATTTTGTTGTTGACACTATTTCTTATTTCAGACTTCACTGCATTTTTAAAACCTTATATATCAATACTACCCTTTTAGAATTAATACAGTATGCAATAACAAAAAGTTATAATCCTCAATGGGATTAAACTCTAAAATGAATTATAAATGGCACAATTTAAATATTAGGTTGGTGCAAAAATAATGACGTAATAATGTCGTTTTTTGACGTATTTTTTAACGTCAAAAAACGACATTATTACGTCATTATTTTTGCACCAACCTAATAGAAGAGATAATGAGCTAATTCTAGTTGTAATTTTCTATCATTCATCTTTAGTTCTGTTTTGGTTGGTTGACTCATAATTTATAGCAGTGAAATATGTAATTACTTTCTGAACACCTTAAAATTTAACAACACAAGGATACTTTTCAAAAAAAGAAATTGTGATTCTGCATTTAATATTGGTCCTCTGCAAATATTTTAATCCTTTGACTACAACAGTTGGTAAGGGAAAACAAATGTTTGCAATATTTTAATGATATTATCAATCCTCAGTGACATCTAAAAGTAATATATTATTATTTTATTGTTATAAAATGTTGAGGACATTGTAATAATCAAAATGTTTGATTTCTGATACCATTTTTATGCTATAAAATATAATTAACAAGTAACCATTCCAAAATATTCAACATTTTTGAACATTTAATGGTTTTGCAATTTCAATAAAAGTAACTCTAATGAAGCCTGACCATGTCCAAGATGGGGTGCGGGAACAGAAGCAAGTAATTCTTTAATGGGATCTGAATTTTAAACTTAATTTAACACCGTTTACTTGAATTTGGGTCTCTGGAACAGTTTCTATGAGAGATTTAAAAATTAAAGGTTACAGCTAAAGAAAAACAACTTACTTTTTGCCAATATTCACAATTTTGGGTGATTGTTCTGTATATTTTGATAAAAAACAGGCTGACAAATTGGATTCAACAATGCCAGAAACTGAACAAAAATAAATAAAATGAAGGAGAATAATGAGGAAAATGACAAGAATGAAACGTAATTCTATAAAAAAAAAGACACTAATGAAAAATGAATGAAAATATAGAAAAAAAATATAGAAAGAAAAATGAAAAGTCAACAGTAAACCATTTTAATATGTATAGAAGTCAAATAATATTTGCTGCTTTTTGACAATCAGGAACAGTAACAATAAATGAAGAGGAAAGTATAGATGTGAAAATTTTAAGTTTTATTGGTTACTTACTCATATGATGCAAGGCTGTACCCATTGTCATAAAGGAGACAGTAATGCTTATCATTATAAACACTTCAACAACTATAGCCACCCAAAGGAAAGATGGAAGTTTATGGCGAATGATCTGACAGGGAGAAATAAAAAACAAGTTTAGTTTTTGTTAAGTAGAATCAAAACAAACCAATTTAGTTAGTAATAAAGCAGGATTCAAATTTTGTAATAATATATTCCTTTTTCTAACCTCAGAATTTTATTCCATTCATTTTCACAAATATTTTTGCAAGTTAAAAATATAGTTGTTATATATCTCCATTGCAGTACTCTGATAGTCCACCCATAAAGAAAACAAGTTGGAGGTCAGAGAGCAAGAAATAATCTGCTCAATGGTTGGGAGACCAAATGTTAACAATTTGAAAAGGCCAAGTTTTCCCATTTAAAAAAAATCCAAGCATTCCTTGGTTTCCTAATTCTCTTATTGAATAGTATGTACATCTCTGTACAAAGTGTTAATATGTATCAGAATATTTATACATCATTAAATTAAATAAATATATAATAATTTGGAAGCAAACAATATTAATATGTTTTCACATAAGTATTTTATAGAAATTCACTTGTGAGATGAGAACTGTATGAGAACTGATATCCTCATCTTGTTTGTTATAATCACAACGTTTCATGACTATAACAATAAAGATGAAGATACTAGTTAGATTAAATCAGTGTATAATAATGAGAAAGGAAAAGTTTCATAATAACAGTCAAACTAGCATAAATGTTCTAATCTGGATTAATTGATATTTATGTGGTTTTATACTATGATTATTATTAAAGCAATCAGAGAACTTATTATACTCCAGTCGTAGCTCTAAATTTATGATGATGGCTCATATAGCAAAGAATATAATAATCAATTGTTTCTCACTAAAATCTTTAAATAAAAACAAGGCTAATTTGGAGAAGGACACAAATATATGGATACATTCTCTATATTCCTATAAACATTATAATAATCTATAACATGTATAGATATATGGAATATGTGTCATGAGCAGATCATATGTGGATGGTGGGATATTTATGAGATATTCATTTAATAGTGAGATCAGATTATTCAATTATAATTTTTTCATCATATTTGGGAAATAAATTAACATCCACAAACTTTATAAAAATGATTTGGGCCAACTTTTTAAAATCCTTTTGGATTCTTTATATTAATTTTCATGTTTATTGTTTTATGCAATTTTTGTAAATCTCATAATTTAATTTCAGTTGTAGAAAAAGAACTTACTTACTAAAAGCTCAAAAACTTTGGAAAAAGAAAAAAAAACTTAAGCAAAATTTTCACTTAATTCTCAACAGCTTACTTCCAACATATATTTTTTGCCAATAATATCTAAGATATTAAAAAGAAAAAAAAAACTCACTCTTGTCAGTGGCTCTGTTGAGATTTCTCCATTTTCTTTTGCACTAAAGAAAAAGATAAAAATTGAAAATGTTTTTTAATAGTATTTTTATATTTTGAGAATTTATTTTTGCAACTCATTCTTTTTTAGTTGAATTTTCAGACATTTATTATTTCAAATAGAAAAAATCTCAGGAAATTTGAGAAAAGAAAATTTATATTTTTGGCAAAGTTTAACAAATATACCTGCAAAAAAATGGTGTATGTCAAAAGGAGGGTTTTTCTCTTGTCACCACTATTACTGTATACTCCCTTGGAAATATTTATTGTTTTAAAAAGCTATTTTTAAAATTTTAATAAAACCCAAAATATATGAAATTGAATTTTTGCTTTTTTCTCAGCCTATTTCAGTGAATTTATGTGGCAAGGGCAAATGTGAGAAATGAGAAGAAAAATGCTTTTTTCACACTTTATAATTACTGTTTCTCTACTGTTTAATTTTTTTCTCTTTTTCACAGACATTTTTTATAAATGTATGAATAAAAAAATTGTTTTCATGGTGATATCTTTATAATATGGTAAATAATATATATTGAATTATAGTTGGTTCACATATTTCTATAATCTTATGAATATAAAATTATTTTAAATTAAAAATAACAATCCAATAAATAAAAAATCTTTGTTTTTTCCTGTTTTTTATAGCAATAATAATAATAATAATAATAATAATAATAATAATAATAATAATAATAACTCCATTGTTAACTTGAATGTACTTGCTTAATAGAAATGTTGACCTATATTGTATATTATATTTTATATATTTTGTGATAAATAAAGTTTGAATATGTATGTAATAAAAAAACAAACTTTGAAGTATATAAATGCAGATAATAAATATTTGGTTAACAAACAAGGAATTGAGGTTGATTTAGTAAATATTTTGTTGTATGAAAATAATTTGAATAAGAAACAAGCATAGTATCTTAATTGTTTACCATTTTTTTCTAATATATATATATATATATATATATATATACACACGCACACATACATAGATGATGTGATGCGTAAATTTTCACCATTTTATATTTTTAATTTTGTGCATGCACAGTATTTGTTTTTGAATTTGTTGACTGCACAGTATAGTAGGGCCAGTTGGGCACCATCTGTGAGAAAAAGAGCACCAGGATGCAATTCACTCTGCCAGTAATTTGGCATGCTGTACTGCTTGGAAGCTTGTATGCTGGAAGCTACAATACAAACATTTCAGAGTGTTTGGGATTGAATCTGAGTAAAGTGAAGAGTATTCGAAAAGAGTTATGAGTCTAATGGTGATTACAAAGGTATGGCAGCTCTGAAAATACACTTTGATCATTCTGATAAGAAAAGAACTCCCAGATTTGTTGGTGAGAGCCTCAGACTTAACACAGAGGCTAACACCAAGCACCTTGATGAGGTAGTGATACCCAGAGGGTGGCTACTGGAAGACCCTATGTCTGGTAACAGGATTCTGCACCATGCCACACAGCAGGAGAATCCAGTCATGTTTGTCGGACAATTTCTGTGACCACATCACCTCTTACATCTGGCCACCTAAATCTCCAGACTGCAACCCCCTAGATTATTACATACATATAACACATAACGCATGGAGTGGACCAACAGTTGTTTTCAGACAGGATGTACAACAAGTTCTGGTCAAACAGGAAGGTATTTATGTCACAGTATACACATGTAGGTTCATTTTAGAAAGCTCAATTCAACCAAATTCCACTAAATTAGATCAAGCTGCACCAACTTCAGATACTAAAAATTCATGATATGCTTGAGAACAGTTGGAGAATTAAAGCATTTATTGAGTTCAAATGTTTATTATTTAATTTATTGATCTATATTTGTTTAATTAACAAAGAAAGAGCAAGATTGTTAGAGTGAGTGGAGTTACTCCCCTTGATATGAAGATGCTATGAAAGAGATTACTATGAGGGAACCTGAGAAGATGCTATTGAGTTGGAAACATAAACAAAGAGGGAAAGGTGTTGTAAGACTATTTCACAATTAATTCTTGAGGAAAATAAAATGCATAAATTCAGTTTCATAAGTTTGAAATTTACTGAAATTCTAAAAATAGCCTTTAAAGATAATCAAAATTGCCAAGGAAGTCTAATGGTGTCAAGAGAAAATTGTCCATTTGACAAACTGTTTTTGTGGGCACATTTTTTAAACTTTGTTGTTTTCTTCATGTTTTACCTTTCCAATGAGTTGCATTGAGAAGACTGGTTAGTTCCAACCATTGGTGTACAGTGTTGGGGTACAATTTCAAGCACAGCCCAACACCTGAAAAATACAAAGTTTGGAAAAGCAACTTGCAGGTATAGCTCTTAGATTGAAGACAGCTATATAAAACCAAATTTTATATCAAGTGCTATATTAGTGACATTTATTCTCTTTAATTTACAAAAAAAAAAAAAAAAAGACCGATTTTATACCAAAATAGCAATTTATCTACTTCTAAAATCTTCAATTTCTATAAGACAGATAGTTCTTTTAAAAGAACTGTCTCAAAAGAACGTAGTAGAAAGAAAGTTTGATATCCTGACATTTTAGAATTTTCTATCAAGCAATAAAAGTGAATCATCTAGAAAATAATTCTGCTTTCATTAGAGCCTCTGTTAATGGACATCACTTATTCATTTTTATTACACTAAAGAAACACATTTCTTTACTGGTACAGATGAATGGAGCTTGATATGTGTGTGTTTTATGTCTCCTTTTGTCATGTATTCTCTATTCATTTATTTTTTCAATGAATTTATAAGAATAAAAATAGGCAATGTCCCAAAGGATTTCAGGTTGAAACACCAAAATAAAAAAAAAACAAAGTTAACAATGAATTTATGTTGTCAACTATTATGACTATATCTACTTGTATTCCTAACACACATACTTACATATCTACATGTAATATAGACATTTTGAAATCATTTGAAAAATTATTTGAAAACTCTTCTGCACATTAATCTGACAAAACCCAGATCCTAAAATTTGTTTTCAAATATTTCAAATATAATTCTGCCTTGATTTAATCAACAAATGTGTATCTTTCTGGTTTTCAATTAAAATAACAAATAATGACCTCCTCCCCTATTACAACTGGAAATGTTAATCATTTTATGGATTTAATTTTTACTGTTGTTAACAAAATAGACAATTTATCATTACAACTATAATCATAAAATATTTAAACTACTTTGTTTAAAGGAAAGTTTTTAGCACTGATTTTCTTCAAAGCAAACAAATCACATGAATTCTTGATTATATCACAGAAAGTAGACAATAGTAAAGAGTTATATTTTTTATGTAGGTTAAAAATAAACTTGAAAAAGAATAAATATCTATGTCTATTTTATTCAGTGACTTACCACAAAATCTTTAGAATTGTACAAGTGACAAGACCCATTACAACTGCAAATCGATATTTTTGAATCTGAAAATAGATGAAAAACAGAGAAGCCAATAAAAAACTATTTCAAAACTTACATAGAAATAAAAAATAAAATATTGATTATGTCAAGAATGGGAATATTAGTCATGACTGACTTGCTTGACTCATGAAAACAAATGAAAGAATAAAATTGGAGGAATGAATGGATGTGTTTAACAGCAACTTGGTAAATGGCATCAATGAAGTATTTAAATTTGAGTCAAAGTGAATGAAGTTTCTTTTATTTTAATACTCTTGTGGGCAGGCATGAACTGTGTTTTGTCATTTCATAATGATGATTTTGTCACTTTCAATTTATAATGATGGAAAAGGAAGAATGGTAATGGTTGTGAAAGTCTATTTCATTATAATTCAATAAACATGCATTAGTGATTATCTACTTCAATAATTAAATGTTTAAGGTTTCTTACAGGAACATTTTATAGCACATTGAATAATGGTGGTGAAAAAGAGAACACTCATAAAATAACTGACCAATTGATTTGTAATGCAAGATAACATTTATTAAAACAAAATTAACAAAAAGAAAGTTTAAAATTCCTGTTTGGCAATATTGAGTTTATTGAGGACAAGTTGATGAGTTATTTCAATGCAGTGTGTGATGTCATTTTTTTCTCACAGGAGTGTTAAATTTTGGTTTGGTTATGTCTTGAAAATTGGACAATATTTCCGAAAAATAGGAATTTTTTCTTCTGCTGATGCAACTTTGGGACTAAGAAGTGTTGCAGACTTTAGGCAGCCAATAGATTTGATGTCAGTCTTTGTGTCAATCAATTGTTGCCTTTTAATATCAATTAATAGACCCTAAAAAGCCTGTACTCAAAATTAGTGTAGTGATGTTGGCCATGATGAAAGTCCATTAGAAATCATATCGTAATGCCAAATTAAGTGTCATGCATTTATGTCCATATCTGTGGCTAATTGAACCATTTACCACTTGTAATGTGAGTTTTCTCAGGTCCTTTAATTTGTCTGACTGGGAAGCTTAGATTAGCAATATTTGTTCCCCAATACTGATTGGGAATATTGTTTTTGAATTTCTGTCAATTATGTGGAAGAGTTGATGTTTGAAATGCCAATATGTCCTGCTGATGAAGATGGTTGGCATATTTGTTTCCCTGGGACTTGTAATTGCAAGGAGTTGTGCATTTTATACTCCTGTAATGAATCTCTTGTAGTAACAGATATCACTCCTTCCTTTTGACTTGCTCCTGTATCATTGTCTGCTTCTCAATGAACTACGATGATGGTGTCTCTGCAATTGTTCATTTTTTTTTTAGTCAAATCACCTATTTGCCTTTTGAAGAATTTATTTTCTTCCTGTATTTGAGTGATGTCATCACATTGACTCCGTGCACTTGCAACTATATTGTCTTGGGTCATGACTTCCATCACTTTATCAGCTGTATCACATAACTTATAGATATCTCCCATTGCCGTTAAGGATACCTGCACCATTTGTGGCAGCTTTCCTATAAATATGCATTGTAAAACACAATCATCCAATATATTACCAGACAGATTTTGTAAATTGTTCAGTTTCCAATAATTGTTACAGTCTCCTCCTCTCAGATAGTTAATTAGTTAATCAGAGTGTTAATTTGTCATACAGATTGGTTAGTGGTGGATTTAACAGGAGATTCTGTAGACATGTGGCTGTTTTTTGATGTAATGCAGAAACTACACAAGCAAATTTTTGTTTTTGTAATAAAATATTTTTCATAAAAAAAAAAAAAAACTGCTACCAAGCGGGAAAAAAAACAAAACAGTTCCAGGTCATTGTTAGAAAATACAGGTATGTTTTCAAAGACAGCAGCTAATTTGGGCTCCTCCATTTTTTGTGTGTAACCTTTTTTTATACAATTTTACGAGTTTTGTAAAAATAAACACATTGCATATGACATATCAAAATGTTGTAGCATGTAAAAATATTTTTCTTTACCACTTAATAGCATAGAATATTATTTTGTAAAAAATATTCTGAGAAAAATTGTCAATGGAAAACAGTATATAACACTAATACGATAAGTAGTGTTAGAGTATTGTGGAAACGTTTTTCATTTCATAAAAATAAGTTTATTTATTTCCTTATTATTTATTTATTTATTAAATCAAGATAATTTGCTATTTTCCTCAAACACAGCCTTCCTTAAAAAAATAAATAATTTAGTTGGCTGCTCTATGTATGAGTAGTGTCAATTAGGTTAACAGGAAGAAAAAAAATGGCGAAATGGGAGTTAGTCACTAGGTCGGTCAGTGGCAGTGTTATTCCTGCTATTTTACAACTTTCTAAGAAGTTTTGTGACAGAGAAAAAATATTTTAACTTTTATCATGCGTAACCATTAAAATTTATAAAATTTTTTATCATAAAATATTGTTAATTCAATATCAAATCTAGTGAAAGAATTTTCAGAAAATTACTAAGAGAAAATACTTTATAAAAAGGATTTCAAATTGAAATATAAAAAGGAAAATATCTTTGTAGTTAGTTTAATACTTACAGAACTCAGCACAGTTTTATTTATTTTAAAAGAAAAATCAGTTTAAATTAAAATTTATGAAACCTTACTAGTGTGAAGATTTAATACACTCTTTTTTAAAGAAAAAATAACTTGTTCTTTTTTAGCATAAAAGCTTATCGCATTGTGGTTATCAATTTAGTGATTAGCTACTTCAATAATTAAATGTGTAAGATTTCTTACAGAAACATTTTATAGCACATGGAATAATTGTGGTGTAAAGAATACATGCACAAAATAACTGATCAATTGATTTGTAATGCAAAGATAACATTTATTAAAACAGAATTGACAAAAGGAAAGTTTAAAATAAGAGTTTTTTGTTGGACATAAACTGTATAAATAACGAATGTTCATTGATATGTTATAATGTGAACTTACAGTGTTGGCATGTTTTAGTGAGAAGAATTCACAGCCCTTGTAGCTTCAGCATGGAAAGTTCATGTCAGCAGTTCAAAAGAGGGAAAACTTGGAAAGGAAGTGAATTACTTTATATTTGAGAGCTGTTGCTGCTAAGTTTTATTTAGAGCTGCTACTTATAGTTTTATTTTAGAGCTGCTACTATCTTTAAGGTAAATCTGGTACTGCTACTATCTTTAAGGTAAAGTTGGTACTGCTACTATCTTTAATGTCACTACAATGCAAACTTTATTCCTCAGTAGAATGAGGCCTGATACAATTATTCAAATGGTGGATTAAACATTCACAATTATCAGAGGCAATTTTAGGTCAGTTAAGAAAAATTAAGTAGAAATGGTAGATACAAGATTAGATAGAGATGTAATTGACACAAGATCAATGAAAAGTGAACCTTTTGGTGATAAGGATAAATAAAATTTGTTTCCAATGTCAAGATTTTTAAGTTTTAAATAAAGGACAATAATAATTATATTATTGTATCATAATTTCACTGCAAATATCTATCAAACTTGGACATTTTCCACCCAACAAAAAATCTAGAGAGAAAATGTTTGTATGAAGAACAGATGTTATGATAATCTAACATAATCCACACAAAATATTATATATTCATCTGAAAAAAAACATAGAATGTATCAGAAGAAAATGTTTTGAAAAAATAAATAAAACAAAAATTGAACAATACAAATTATTTATTATATTTACATGAAAACCTTTAAAGTATGATTGCAATCTGGTAAGTGTAAAATATTGCAGAGGTAACCAGGCTTTGTGCACAACTAAGCATAGTAAATATCTAAATTATCACATAGGTAAATAATAGGTAATTCAATAATAGCCATAAATTTATCATAAAAAACAAAAGAAAATATTTTTGAAGAATTATTTTTAATGCCATTTTTAAGAAACTGCCACCTTCACAAATTAGAATGAAAGAACTGGAAGACAGGAGGCTTGGCAAAGGGAGAAATGCTGCTAAGTGCCACAAGAGATAGGAAGCTGTGAAGAGCCATAAAAGAAGTTACTCTGTGCACAACCATGATAAATATCTAAATAATAACCATAGATTTTCCATCCAGAAAAAACAAAAGAAAATACCTGTGAGGCATCATTTTCAATTTTTTTAAATAAAAATGGCATTACTAAGAAACAACCGCCTGCAAAAATGAGAATAAAATTTTCAGTGATTACTGCAATGAAAGCTGAAAATCAAAATTTAACAAAAGTGTAATTTCCTAAAATTTCTCATTTCATAAAAATAAGTTTATTTATTTCCTTATTATTTAATAACTAAATCCTAAATAATTTGTATTAAATCTGACAAAATTATTTTCATTTTAATATATTGTATTGTACACTTAATATAGATTCATCTCGTTTTTTTTGCACCATACTATTTCAGTATTAGCTGAGCCAACTGACAATATTAATGTTAGCTAAGAACTGCTGAATGAAATGTTTTCTTTCCTCTTGTCAGTCCTTAGAAATATTTCGGCTGCTACCTTTCCATGACCAATTTCTATTAATAAAAGAAATATTAGGCGGTACTTAATTAACTTACCAAAAATATTTGATAAATTTTAGTAAAGAAAATTATCTTCCATCAAGATTTTTTTTATTTTATCGAATTTTTTTTAAGCATAGGTTCTTTTTAAAACTGCTTAAATATTGAAAATTATAATTTCGTAGCATCTATATTTAGAATCACTGACCAGGGTAAGGGAGACAATTCGGATAGCTTGCATGTGACGTTAGAGATTGGAATAAATGCAATCATAATTATTTCCCTTTAACCTTTTACAGCTTATCAGTTAAGTTTGTGTTGCTACGAAGACAAAGTTATGGAACACGTGAAGATTAAACTCACGAGCAATATTTATCACTATTATGACACAGCAGAGGCTTATACAATTATCAGTAGAAACTGGAAGGGGAATCTCTACTACTCACTGAATTTTTTTAATTAATTAATTCTCCAGAAGTAGATAATATATTGTAGCATAGCTGGTCACTTATTTGCTGGTCATTTATTTTTTAGCTGAAAGATGACTATACAAACGTAGTAAATGAAGATATTGGATGAAATCAAGTTTGATACAAGATCTAATTGATGATGCACAAAGTAAGGATGAAACACAATTGCAGTAACATATAAGACTTGAATGCTAACAACAGTTCTATAGCAAGTTATTTGTTGTAGAGTGTTCTTGATTAGTTATCTGACCAAGATATTGGATGACACCAACAACACTTTTATAGCAGATTATTGACTAGATTAGCTGATTAGATTTTATAGTATAAATTTAACCTTTGTTATGATTTCTAATTTAGTTTTATTCCAATTCACTTTCTCTTGTCTTGTTCTGCCATTAATCTTTTATAAATTTGAGTGAAACTAAATTTTGTCTGTGCCCCCAAATTATGCCAGTAGAACAAAACACTGCAGTGCTAACACATAATAAATGTCTCTTTGAAATAAATGGCATTTATTTACCCACATTTCCATGGTGGTAGGATGTAACACAATGTCATTTTAATGTGGGGTGTCTTACATATACATATGGACTAATGACAAAAACTGCCCATTCCCTGCAATGACTGTCATGCTGGTGTTAGTATCCATTAACCCTCCCACTTTAGCACAATGAGGAAGATGTTGCTGCAGGTTTAGATTTCCTAGGACCAAGCTTCCTTCATAACTTTAAGAGGAAAGGAATATAGATAATACACTTGATATCATCCCTCCCACAGTGTTGGAATATGGCACAAGGCTGGTTTAAAGTGGGGAGAACATGCATATGCATGTGGCTTAAGGTTCCAAACTGCCCAGTCTCTGCAATCAATATTATACTGGATTCAATATTCCAATGACTTTCACTCTTTGGTGCAATAAAGAAGGTGCTGCCACAGGGTTTGAAATCTCAAGAAAAATACATCCTTCATTTATTTGTTTTGTTCTGTCCAATTGAGAGATAAAATGTAGTTTGTTTTCCTGAAGGTAGATATTTAGTATTTTCTCACTTGGAAGATATGACACAAGGTCTGTGTAATGTGGGGAGCTTGTGTGCATGCCAGATCCAAAAATAGCCCAACCCTCACAACTGTTGGTTGCTCTGGCATCAGTATTCCTATCAATCCCCACTCTTTAGTGCAGTGAGGGTGATACTGCTGCAGACTGCTGTTCCCAGAGACTGGTCACCTCTCAATAATATTTTCAGTTGCACTCTATCTGCAGACAGAGAGACAACTGAGAAACAAAATGCAGTTTAACCAAGTGCAGATCATAGCTGAAGGTCAGGTAAAAGTGACATTTACACATCTTTCCACAGTAGTAGGATGTAAAACAATGTTGGTTTAAAAAGAAATCTGAACAATCACTTTACTATCAGCCTTTGCATTTACACCATAAGCAATAACATCTAATTTGCATAACAATTTTTAAAAGCATATTTTAATGTATTATTTATTTTTAATTCAAATTTTTATAGAATTCTATAATTTTAGGTCCAGCAAATATTAATTTTTATCTTATTTATTGACAAGATCTGCTTTCTCCACCTGACTGAAGGTTTTCTAGGTTTACTGAGCATTAAGACTTGTCACCATACACTCTACCTTGTTCCTAGATGGAATGTGTATGCAAGTGAATAGTCATGATGAATTCTGGGAGGAAGATTTCAAGAAAGCTTCTCTTGTCATTGCTGTAGGAAACATTATATTGTATCTTAAGGAGCTGTTTGAGATGATCTGATGGACAAGCCCAGCCTGATTAAGCAGGTATATTATTTTCTATTGCCTTGGGCTCCCAGGCTGAGATGTTTTAATAATGATAAGGTATCACACACCTATAGCCATTGTGCCCTCTGAGTCAGCAAAATGTGTTTTGGAGTGCAACTTATCTAACAACTTACTTTTCTTTGTTAGTATGAAGGATAGTACTTAACTAAAAAAATTAGTAATTAAATAAGAAAATTGTTTAGTTGTCAACTAAGACAATGTTTTGATACATTTAAAAATAAATATTACATTCATTAAAAGGGCAAACTTCATCTTTGATTCTTTTTTCCATGTTTTCAGATAACATGTTTAGCTATCTTGACACCATTTTTTGTATGAATAACTGAAAAAACCTTTGAGTTATTCAGCTAAAAATAGAGCAGGTTAAAATTGTTTTGTGTCAGACCCAGTGTCTTCCCACCTGAGCAATGATGAGAAGAAAAAGATAATTTAGGCCTTCATTAAAAGTAATAGCACCAACACTCATACTCTGGCTTCCATCTTCAAACTCTATTCAAGAAGCATCAAGAAAATGGTGAATAAGTTTAATAAAGAGAGAACAGTAGAGAGGAGAACTGGATCAGGATGTAACAACAGAAAGAGAGATCATCATTTAAACTTAGAGCCAAAGAGATCAATTAGAAAAGATCCAACTCAATTCATAAGACGTTTGGCATGTGAGAGAGGAGTTTCAGCTATGACAGTCTAAAGAGCAGTGAAAAAAGACTTTAAAATGAAATCATATGTGAAACCTGTGAGGCACCTTGCTACTTCAGGACAGAAAGTTAGAAGGTTAGAGAGGGAGAAGATCATTTTGAATAAAATGGAAAATGATCCTGGAATAATATATATATATATTTGAACTTTATTTCAGTATTCCTGAGCTTCCAATCCTTAGCTATGATTAATATGTTATTTTCGTTTATGATCAATTTCATTACAATTCTTCTGTTAAGCTTGGAGTGTAATTATATATTCTTTTTGGTCAAAATAGAGCCCAAAAGTATTATAAAAAGCTCAGAGAATTCCAGTAAAATATCATTGTTTCTAAGATAAAATGGTTGTTACATGATTTGGACAATTTTTCTGTTACATATTTTGGACAATTTTGCTGTTATACCCAGTCTATATATATATATATATATATATATATATATATATATATATACCCGACCTATATATATATATATATATATATATATATATATATATATATATATATATTCTATAGCAGGTTATCTACTAGGTTAGCTGATTAGATTTTATGGTATAAATTTAAATAACTTTTGGAAAATTAAGCCTTTGTTATAATTTCTAATCTCAATTTTATTCATTCTCTCCCATTTTCTACCATTCATATTTACAAATAAAATATTTTATTTTCTAACAAATTATTTTGTAACCAACTAATAAAATATTTTTTTAAATTTAAAAACTAAAAATATCATTCATTAAAAGAAAACATTTTATCCAGTAATATGGTTTGATAATACATTTTTATTCTTAATCAAATTCTTAAAGATTGTAATTTCTTTATTTTGTAATCAAATTATGAATTTTTGTTACTTTTAATTCTTAAAATAATTTTCTTGTTTTCAGACATTTCAATCTAATCTTAACACTCATAATATAACTTTACATTGACAAAAACCCTGTACCTTCCACAAATTTCATCAGAATATTAAAATATTTTTCTTACCTAAAGCAACAGTGCTAATCAGAAAAGAATCTTGGATATAATTAAAATTATTTTTAACATTTTCTTCCACTTCTGAAATTACGAAGAATGTTACAATCACCTAAAAAGAAAACAAAATTATAAATGAAAGTCATAGGATAATTCTAAAAATAATTTTATGATAAAATTCTATATAAAATTCTTTCATAAACAATGTTAAACTTATAGGTTAGAGAGATTAGTTTATGCTGCCGGGAGTGGGTGATTAGAAATGAAGTCATGATTTCTGATTACAAAAGAGAATGCATTAGACTAAACTGGAATTTGAACTCAATTTGTTGATTCTATTTTTCATGCTGATAACCATTACAATACCTACACATCTAAACAAACAATACAATAAGTAGAAAAGAATCCTTGTGAAAACAATCTGATTATATAAGGTTGTGCTTTTAATTGCATGACTCTAATGTTTTTAAACTCAAATGTGTAACATATCAATATGAACATTTACTGATGCATACAAAAATGATTCCTGTCGTGTTGAAGATTTTAAACACAATCTGATATTTTTTATAATAAAAATAATAAAGAATATTATCTTTGAATTTTTACTTAGCCTAACAAAATTATGATTACACAAATCTCCCCAAGTTTATGTAAGCTGTATTGAAAGTCACAATAAAAAGGATTTATCAGCCAAACAATCTTTCTTGTCAGTTTTAATGTAGTCTTATTTGGCAAATATTTTCTTTTTCATTTCAAGATTAAAATGTCTTAAAACAAAGACAAAGAAACTACAAATGTATTTTAAATGAAAGAAAATTTCTGGCTATAAACTTAAGACAGCACATTGTTTTTCATTATTGTTTTTTCAATTTATTTCTTTTATTTCATTTTAATCTGTTTTGTTGAATGTATAAAATGAAAATACTTACAGCCATAGTGAAAAGGCTTGCCTTAATAAAGGCAAGTATCGAGACGACAGGTTGGATGAATTTGAAAGCAAAAATTATAAAGAAGGCAAGACTCCAAATGAATACAGGAATTACATTTATGTACCTGTGATTAAAAAGAAATAAAGGAAACGATAATTAAGTGATGATAAATAGTGAATTAACATATAGTATTGTTTTATAAATTCTTCAATAAATAAGGAACATTTTTGGTCACATCAGACATTTTTGTTTGCCATGTAAACTAGTCTGGTGGTCATGGTAGGTTCAATTTTGTTTAATCTAAAGAAAGGAGATTGGATAGCAGGTAAATTATGAAATATTAATAGAAATAGAAAATCTGTACAATTCATGAACTGGTAATACCAATTATAGGATTTCATATAAAATTCATATGTATGTTTCTGTTCTGTAGAAATATCAAAACAAATATTGTGACCTATAGGATATTGCTTAAAATATGATCTGATGTATATTGTAAATTTCTTTTTAAATTCATTTTTAAGCAGAATCTTGGATAGAATAAAAATATCAATATAAACCTATAAAACTGCTGAACACTTGTAGAGTGGCATTCACAATATTTACTAAGCTATATTCTTACAGTTCAGGGGTTTAATCTAAATACAATCAAATCTGAATGTGGAAATTTTGATCTTCTAAAAAGACATTGACATTGAAATGACAGATAAAAACATAGAAGTAAAAAAAAATTGTACTTTATTCCAAGCATTTCATTGTAAGCTCCACTCCCAGCAAGTGAATAGCCAATCAACATAGTCATCCTAAAAATATAAAAAGAGAAAATAATTTCAATATACAATTTTCTTAACACTAATGTCGTTCATATTTAAATTTCAGGACATGTTTTATTTATGAAAGATTTAATATAATAAACATTCAGACCCTTTTATGTTTCTTTGTTCTTTAAACAATTCATTGCTTATATGACTTTGGAGAAGCAATAGGCTTGTTTATTTAAGTAAAATCGCATATAAATATCCACATTGCTTTGTATAATGAGCCACTAGGATATGCTTTCCTTTTATATCTGCCATGTGCCTTCAGGACATGGGCGATCATTGCTCTCCACAACTTCCCATCCTATTATGCCTAGTATACTACTACTTAAGTTTCAGGACTTGTTTTATTTATGAAAGATTTAATGCATACTCAATTGATTAATTTCAATTGTAAAAATATTGCATTTCATAATAACATCTGTTGTCTTATATAATAATTTGTAATGACAATTCTCATAGAAATGTAAATGGCATTATATAAATTTTCAAATATCCAAGAGACTGGTGAACATGTTCAAGGCAAAAAATATTGCAAGTTTTCCGTTTATATTAAAAAAAAAACATAGTAAAATTTATGATTAATTTAGATAAGTTCAGACAAAGAGATGAATTTGCAGACATTTTTTTATCCAAGTTCCTAGACAGACACAATTAGATTTTTCTTCTCCTATGTGCTGTGTACCTTCATGACTTAGGTGGCCATGGCTCTTCACAACTTCTTGTCCTTTGTAGCTCTAAGTAAGGTTTGTCTTTTTGCAATTCTTCCTAATTGCTGTTCTGTCATTAGCATTGTAGTAGAATTGTTCAAGACAATACATATCACTCATCAGTAAGCTTTAATATACTCGGATATTATATACTCCCACAAAGCGGAATATGGCACAAGGCCGATTCAACGTGGGTCTTTCTGAGCTCGTAGGCTCGGGCAAAAATTTCTCGTAGACCCCCGTAATAACGAGGTCGGGAAGCTGTCTACTTCCCGAGACTAACCCTTCGACACAAAGGTTGACACGCAGTATATCTCAAACGCAAAGGTTTGGGATATTCTTCATATCAGCAGAGTTCTTTTGAATATATGTGTTCAGGACAGATCCATTAATGGGAGAGATGGATCATACCGCATTCTCCCCTGCCTTATTATTATTACAGAGGGAAGAATTCCCTGAATCGAGAAGGCATACTTTGCTGTCTGCGAGGCCGTGGCGCATTGCCAGGGATATGGTAAGATTCTTTCTCTTTCTCACTAGAACTGGATTTTATTCGGTTGCGTTTTTGTAATCCTATACGAGAGGTTTACTCGTCCTTTGAAGTATCGGTAGGCGGATGGACTCTCATCTGTGAAATCCGTTCATCACCACATGAAAGACAAGAGCTCAAGGGTTCCTCGTAATCTTTATAAAGACATTATGTTTCTGTTTCTTCTTAGCCGAAGTGTCCTGAGGACAGCCCTCACTTAGGTTTGTGGGTTCTGATTCATCCCCTGCTAAAGCCAAGTCCCAGAGTGAGACTGTGTCTTCCTGTCCGTCAGGGTAGCGGTCATGTGCATACTGGGGCTTCTAGAAGCTCCATTTCATTCACCAGTGGTTCGTTATTATTTAGTCGTGTGTGTCTTTTTAGTAATATTACTCCTGTTTTCGAGAGCCAAGATGGTAGGGATGCTCCAGTCGAACTTCTTCTATGAAATAGGAGGAATCATTCATGGGGTGTTGCATTAGTGGCACTTTTAAGGTCCACAGTACTAACTAGACCGTTTTTTGGAGGCTATTTTCTCTATCATATCATCTATTCTTGGCTGAGGGTATGTATCCAGCAAAGTAAACCAATTTATTGTTTGGGGATAGTCAATTACAATTCGTTTTTTTTCTGTTCTCAGAGGAGTCTATGAAAGTTTGAGCTCTCCACGGCGTATTTCTACTAATGAATGTTGGCGTAAGAAGTTGTGCCCTAATAATATGTCACAGCATAAATCTTTCATTAGTAGACACCTTACTCCTTGGTAGAGTACCCTTTACTCGTAGATCAACTATACAGTATCCAAGTATTTGTCTGGAAAGAGATGAGCTAGCCATCGCCACTTTGTTTCGGCATGGGTAAATTTTCCATGAATTTAGTTTCACAATGGCAAGCATTAAGAAAGTTTTCTGTGATTCCCGTGTCAATCAGTGCTTTTAGTAGCTATTCATTAGCAGTGATTTCTATTGTTGTGTAGTTGATAGCAGCCAAGTATTTTCATTGATGCTGAACAAGTTACCATTTTGCTTACCCTTCTTCTTACTTTTACAAACTTTAGCCCAAAGTCCCTGCTTTCTGCATGTATAAGCATTTTGTTTGTCCCTTCTAGTGGGGCATAATGGCCTTGCGTGTCTCTTGTCCCCGCAGAAAAAACAAAACAAAACAAAAAAACGTGCATATTCGGGGAGGCTAGCGGTTCGTACGATTGGGAGGCCAAAATAGGTGGAGATGTGACATGTCTCTGACATTTACTGCAACTGTATCGTAACATTTCGTTCTTCTAAATTTAGTACTCTAGTCTTGTCTGATCATAAGACTGCTGTAATGTTAAGGTACTGTTTAAGTATTATTTGTCGGATATCCGTAGACCGTAGCCAGTGGCGTAGCTAGGGGGTACGGAGGGGGCGATCCGCGCCGGGCGGTACTTTTGGTCCACGGTGAGTTTTCTAGAAAAGAAAACAACAATAGCATAATTTAAATAATTTTTGAAAAATAAATAAATAAATAAAGCAGCGGTAAGGAAGAAGATAGGGTTCAAGTCAAACTTCAAATGAAGCCAATTTGTCTTTGATATGGTTGGCTCAAAGCCAGCCAAACAACAACAACAACAAAATGTCTCCAACATGTGCTGTCAGTTGGTGATCTCACTTACAAGACGTGAGCAAAAAGTGCGAAAAAAATTTGAACATTTTTAAAGGGCTTGATGTGTTGTTGGATTTAATGAATTTAGTGAATCCACAGTTTTTCAAACCTATGTGAGAAGTCCAGACTTTGGTGTCAGGTCTTTGATTTTGATTTTTCATGTCTGTGAACTGTTAGCGAAAAAAAAAATTAAAGAAGTGAGCCAAATGTTTTTTTGTTTTTTTTTATATCAAAGGCTTTAATACGGATATCGTTACTTTTGATAAATTATAAATAAATTGAAATAATTCCAATGTTTTAAAGATATCACATGCACTCCAATTTTTTTCCGGAAATATCGAACAAAAATTTAAAAGAAAATTGAAAATTAATATGTTTTTAAGTTAAAAAAAAAAATGGCATTTTTTCAGTTTTTCACAGTAAAAACAATGCAATGCAATGTTTTCTTTTCTTCTTTAGACAGTTGAAGTTTTATTAAAGCAAAATAGACTAAGATTTTAACATTTATTTCAGTTTTTAAAAATGAAATTAATTTCATCGGACTTTTAATTCCTAGTCTACTACTTTGCTAACTGTTTAACAGTTATTAGCAGTCTTATTGAAGTCTTCAACTACGTAAAACAACAAATTAATTTTTAAGTAGACATTGCATTTTTATTTTTTTTACATTAAAACTTTTAACTTAAAAGAAAAACGAACCGTGTTTTTGTTAACGTGACATATGAGTTCTCACTTGTTAAAATGAAATAAATATTTTAAAAAAAACTGATAAATTATGAAAGTACATTTTTATTTATTTTTTTTTATCTCTCTTTTTAAATAAAACAAAGGATATATAAACAAAAAGTTATTTATTTTTCTTTTAATATCGTAAAATGCTTTTAAAGTTTTTCCGATTAGAAAAAAAAAAGTAACGTCTTCATTTTTTATTTCTACATATCCACAGTTTTATTTTTTAAGAATACATAAAAGTGCAATTGTACTTTTATTTCATAATTTATCAGTGAGGCGTTATAAATACCATGTTTAACAGAAACACGGAAAAAAAAACTGGCATCACACGGGCATTTAGATTGAGAGATGGATAAAAATGGGTGTACGAATAATTTCGTCGTTGATTATATATATATATATATATATATATATATATATATATATATATATAAACTTAAAGGGGTTAATGTGCATTATAATATTGTATTCTTTCTGGGGAGGGGCGGCAAAAACACTAGCTACGCCACTGACCATAGCCCGTTTACGAAGGCATCTCGGATCAATTCGGTTCTATATTGTTCCACTGATACCAAAGAAAATGAACAGTCCTTATTTAGTTTTATCAAGGCTTGATAAAATTCGTCAATGGTGCCTGAGGGCAGTTGATGCTTTGTAATCAGTAAGTGTCTCGAGACCATTTAATTTTTCTTTTTAATGTAGAGTTCCTTGTCAGTATTGTTAAAGGACGATGTGTCTGTGAAATAGCCGTAAACTTGTACTGAGACATATTTGGTGAGATAGTGCTTATTAGAATTTTGGTCACAGTACTAAACCAAGAAGTTCATTTCTTTTATGAATATCTGCTTTATTTGCGATACTTATTATATTTATGCACACCTTTCGTTAAGCCATTTCTCTTTTGTCTGCCTGAATTTGTTTCTAATTTCTTTATGTAATTTCCTATATTCTGTACCATACATTGGTATTGTTTGCTGTTTCATTTTCATCATATCAACAATTTCATCTGTTGTCCACTCCTTTTTTTCTTGTCTAGTTTTCTTTGGGATAATCTAGTTTGCTGATGTTACTAAATCTTCTCTTCCAATTTGAATTTCTATTCTTATTTATTTCCTCCTTGTATCTGCTTTTAACACTTTCAGTAGAGATTTCTTTGTAACTGTTGACTTGCACTTTCGTTTCCTGGTCTTTTTCAACTTTCATAGTTTCACTCTAAAGTTACAAATAACTAGAAGGTGGTCACTCCCACAATCAACACTTGGGTATACACTGTAAAACTGCATTCCTGAGTCTCTTATTGATTATTATATAGTTTATTTGATTCTTTGTTTATTCTTCTGGGCTTCTCTATGTCCATAAATGTCTTGGGTATTCTTGAAACCAGGTGTTACCAGGGATCTTTATTTTCAGTTATATGGCGAATACATTAACTCGGAATCAGCCTCTTTCTTCTCTTTTTTTTTTTTTTGTTCAGAGATGGTCACATTTTTTTTTGATAGATGTTCAAACTTTTTGCCTATTTACTGTGAATTAGTATTTTTCAGTTACGTCAGTATGTATCAAGGGAGGTAATTCTCATAAAAGGCAAAATATGAGTTGTACTCCTTGATATTTGCTTCATACTTCCACAAAATACATTCAGGTTTTATTTCTTCTTTATATTTTCTAAGGATCGTTTGAGTTTATCAGAATTCAATTGAATGCTATCTGTCTTAATTTACAATTCAACTTTAGAATTGGAAAATCAATTTAACAGAATATTTTTTACACATTTGAATAAAAAATAAAATACAAAAATGTTGAAAAATGAGAAAATATAGGATTTATTATCTTGAAATTTAATTTTCATCTTTTAATAAAGCACTTGTGGCTTAAGTGGGAATCAAGCTGATAGTAACAGAAGAAAGGGATAATTGTATTGGGGAGAAATTTGAATGATCTAAGTAAATTTCGTTATTTTAAAAAGAATACATTATCTTTTTGTATCTTTTTAAAAATCTTTTTTTGGACTGAAGTTAGTTAATTGACTGAAGAAATAATCTGTTTATTATAATCACAGAAATTACTGTTGTATAAATTGGTACTCACATTTTGAAAATAGAAAGGATGTCAAAAACATGTCTAATGCCATAACACAGAAACATCTCCCCTAAGAGATGAAGGTCAGGTGACCTTATAACTTTCTGTTCTGAAGGTAAGACCTGACATGTTAATACTGGACCTGAACAAAAAAAATATACAATTCTTTAAGGCACAACATTAAACTCATCATAAATGAAAAACTGATCAGAAATAGCAGGGAATTGTTAATAAAAATTTTCAAGGTTCAATAACAAGCCAGGATCTTGTTTATAAACTGATGAGTGCTAATAGCCCAAGAAAAAAAAAAAAAAAGAAAGTGAAAAGGCAAAATCTCTTCCTGCGATTATTGTATCAAAGTTTACCTTCATTCTCTGGTAGATCTTCCAGTTCATTCCATGTGTCTTCATCCATCATCTCCTTGAAAAAAAAATGAATTTATTTTTAAGACAGCTGCAAAGAATTTCCATCCCAAATTCTGTGAGTAACTTAGATGATTTAAGAAAGACATACAAATAGGACAAAGTTTTTGTCAGCAATTGTGAATATCAGACTTCTTTTAGCCATGTTGACAGTTAACAAAAAGAGAGAAAATGAGATTTGCATCATTACGCTAATGAATCAAAGAAATACAAACATTTCTAAAAGACTTTAGTCAAAGTTTGCATCAATTTCACTGCCTCTCAGCAATTTAATTTCATCTACATGTTAAGCAAATAGTTTCACACAATATTTAGAGATATTTCCTCATTGAATTGCAGAAATAATTATCTGTCCTTGCACATAAAATCAGAATAGCAAGCATCCTAGACTGCAGTCTCTGATAACATGATTTGTGTCCTTGGTGAACAACTGTTATTTCCTACTTACTTATACCTAGAAACTATGACAAATGACTAATATTTCCTTCAAACTTTGCTTTTGTGATCAGGACAATAATATTTATGAAATTTACCTATTCTCATTGTGAAAACTGGTGAATGTGAATATTCTTGTTCACACAAAGTAGGAAGAAAACGACATGATTCAAAAGTACCATTTATTTATTTTAGGAATACACAAGACAGTAGACAAAACATTTAGAAGTGAGTAGTTTTTCATGATTTAAATTTATACTGTAAATTACTTTGATGAATCAGCCTCCAAATATAGTCTCCCATCATGTTTTCATTATATTATCTTAGTGGCATTCAAAGTCCAGTATATCCTGGTGGAAGTACTTGCATTGCTCCTCTGAGTACACCCCCACCCACTATTTTCTTTGAATTTATCAAAATGAGTGTCAAGAATGAGGAATTTGAGGGTCATCCTGCAACCCATTTTACTGTAGTTCTTCACCAGGGTCTCAATAAGCTCCACATAGTTTTCAGCATTGAACCACTGCAACAAAGCTGTTCCATGTTACTTTCTCGATCCTAGAGGACTTTTTGGAGAATTCCTTGTACTCTATGGTTTTCTTTATTCATGGTCTGATGAAAATGCAGGCTTTGATTTTTTTCTGCATAGTGAAGGAGTCTGGAAGGTACTTGAAGACAGCAGACTCCTTATCTACAGCTGTGACAAATTGTTTCATAAGGCTCAGTTTTAAGTTCGGTGGAAGAAAAGTTTCTTTTCAGGAGTCCAACAGTGGCTCCCATTTTATGTTGTTCCTCCACATACTGGATTGGTCTGCTGTGGCCAGTCCTGCCTGTATATAGTGTGCCACTATGCCCCTGCTGTCCCAAAGGCAAATATAACATAAAAGCTTGGTAAAGCTGTCCTGGAGACCATCAAGAAGGCCACCATTATGAATTCTCCAATAACCTCCCAACTGTATATTTCATCTTTCAAGGTATCTAGCAAGATCTTGATAGTGCTGCATTCCTCTTTAAGTTGTATCAAGTGAGTTGGGGTAAGAGGTGGATACATATTCCTGTTAATAAGCAGTGCTCATGGATGAACTGTTGATGAAGAAGTACCACCCATTGGGGTTACAGGTGATTCCAGTTGCCTTGAACAGACCAGTCACATTGTGGCAGAAGCAAAACCCATCTTGATGGGTGAAAAAGCTTGAAAAGCACTGGTGATGCTTTCTCTGATCTTCAACTTGCACACTTTCATCTAACAAATTCCACTGCTTAAGTCTCAACGTCAAAATCTCACCATTGAACTTTGTGAGACCAAAATCTCTGATCAGGTCATAAAGGACTTTTTGGTTGTGATAGTATGAATTTTTCTCCTCAGCTGCACCTCTGTAATCTGGATCAATGACTTCCTCCTCTTCTGAATTGCTGTTCTCTTATGAAAACAGATACCCCTCTCTTTGGATGAGTGGGTACAGGGAGCTCAGGGTATGTGGAGCTAGAGTGAATGGATCACAGAAGGTCTGGATATATGATAGTAAGTGCATTTTTGCCAGCTTGACATTTGGAAGGGTTCACCATACAAAAGAAGCAATTGCTTGAGTGGACAGTTGGTTCCCTCCAAATTCATGGGATTGTGAATTATGTCTCTATTTTCCCCTCTGTACCATCCTGGAAAAGAACAAAATAATATATGTGTATAAAAAAACAAATATTTTTCATACAGTCTTACTGAAAAATTCTAAAAATTATATTTTGGATTTTTGAAATTTCTAAAATCATGCACTGGATATATAAAATTCTGATTTTGGATCCCGGTTGATGTAGCAAATGCCACAAAAATACAAAATCTTGAATACTGAAAATCCTAATATTCTGTATTTTTATGGCTCTTGCAAGTTATGCACTATAGAAAACATCCACAATACTGTGGATACTAATGTGCGACTGTTGAAACATATTTAATACATATTTTCCAATAACACTGGTTTAAAAAAAAATAAAAGTAAAAAATATTTAAATTAAAAAAATCCAAAAACTTTTACACTTAAATATTCCACTATCCAAACAAGCAAAATTTTCCATCTTACCTTCTAGAGATTTTTTCAGATTTCACAGGTGAAATGAGGTGCCCAGGGTTTGTCTTGATCTCTGACAGGTATGTGAAGTAATGCTTTGTAGGTCTCACACATTTTAGTAGACATTGACACAAGACTTTTTCGCTTTGTCATGATAAATTTGCCAGACATAGCAAAATGCATCTACCAGATGCTTATAACCTCTTGTTACCATCTGTGATGAATGCATATATCAATCCATGAATTTTTATTCCTACTTATTACATATAGAAATATTTTCAGTAACTTAAAACAAAAAAAAAAAAAAAAAAGCTTTATTGTGCTTAAGAAAGATGAATCAATAAGTTGATGACATGAAGTTATTAGCTGAAATTTGAATTGAAAATTTCACTGTGAAATGTTTAATCTGTCTGATTATTAAATTAAGTACATTGACAAATAATGAAAAATATTTCAACTACAAAATACTTTTTTCTTAAAAGTAAACAATTAAGACAGTATTAATAAAATAACGTCATATTTAGAATTTATGTAGTTGTATACTTTTCAATTTTAAACTAAATCAAAATATTTTAACTTTCATATTATGGATACTGAAAAGTTCACAGCCCAATGCAAAAGGGATTCTAAAAAAATTAAAATAATCTGATGTTTAGTCATTTGTTCAGATTTTGGGATATTTGTTCAAGGTGAGAAAAAATTGTGTTTCCTTTTGACAACAAAAATTAGATATTAAATTTAAATCAGAAAAATTCTGAAAAATAATTTTTTATTTTCTAAATTAAATGTTTTTTATTATTAGGTGATGAACTTATTGATGCACCTTAAAAGTAAATGGTTAAATCAATATTATAAATAGTCTCATATGAAGGATTTATGTACTCTTTGCCTCCGCCCATAGCGAGTGTAAGCATGTCCTCAACGAAGCTAAGTCAATATTTGCTGCTTGGATGAGGGAGCGTATTGCATCTCACAAATTTGGCTCCAAAGATTATTGGCAGCTCTGCAAGAGTGTCCTGAACAATAGAAAACCCTCCATACCTCCTTTATTCAACCAGGTCGAGGACTTGACCTCCTCAACCGACAAGGCTGAATGCCTTGCTCGGAAGTTCTCATTTAATTCAACGCTCGACTCCACCAGTGTACCCATACCAGACTTCCCTCTAAGAACTGAGGCCCTATTGAGCAGCTTACGCATAACCCCGTCATCAGTACTGGGTGTTATCTCCAATTTAGACCCCCACAAGGCTAGTGGTGGAGATGGCATACCAACCATTGTCTTGAAGAAATGTGTGCCTGAGCTAGCACCCGCCCTCTCTAAACTGTATAATTACTGCCTCAAGGAATCCTGTTTTCCTGACTGCTGGAAGTCCTCATCCATTGTTCCTGTCTTTAAGAACTCTGGAGACACCTCTGACCCCTCTAATTACCGTCCTATTAGTCTCCTAGCCCTCTTCGGCAAAGTCTTCAAAGCCCTAATCAACGCAGAAGTGGTTAACCACCTTACCGCACACGACGTTCTCTCAGACAAGCAATATGGTTTCCGCTATGCCCATTCTACAGCTGACATGCTTACGGCCATCACTGAAACCGTCTACCAAGCACTTCAAAATAGCGGTGAGGCTCGTGCCGTGGCCCTAGACATCTCCAAAGTGTTTGATAGGGTTTGGCATGCCAGCCTTCTTCGTAAGCTCTAGGGTTATGGTATTACTGGTCAACTGTTTGATCTAATACGATCATTCCTGTCAAACCGAGAATTGAAGGTCGTTCTCAACGGATTCTCCTCCAGTTCCTATCCCATGAACGCAGGTGTTCCCCAAGGCTCCATCCTTGGCCCCACTCTTTTCCTTATTTTCATCAACGACCTTCCTGATGCCATAGGTTCCCAAGTTGGCATCTACGCGGACGACACTACAATTTACTCCTGCCTCAAAAACAAATCTAGTGTCACTGTCAAAACTAACCTGGCCGTGCGTCTTGAAATGGACCTCCAACCATTTGTTAACTGGGGCAACAATTGGATGGTCAAATTTAATGCCTCAAAAACTAAACTACTCTCCATTAACCACCATAGAGATCCTCACCTGCCCCACCATTAGAATGTCTGATAGTCAACTTCTTGAGAGCAACTCCCTGTGTCTGCTCAGTCTCACGTTGACTGCTGACCTGAGATGGAACAAATGCATTGAGTCAATTGCATCGTCCACCGCGAGGAAAGTTGGCTCTCTGTGCCGCGCCAGGAAATTTTTCTCCCCTGAATCGATACTTCAAATATACAAAATGACCATTTGCCCTTGCATGGAGTATTGCTGCTATATATGGTCTGGGGCACCTTCTGTTTACCTCGGAGTTCTTGACAAGATCCAGAGACGGATATGTAATGTGATTGGCCCTGATCTGGCATCTCATCTGCAGTCACTATCTCACAGACGCGCCGTCGCCTCTCTCTGTCTCTTCTACAAATACTTTCATGGTAATTGCTCTGATGAGCTGCTTTCACTGGTTCCCAGTTTCCATGAATTCAAGCGCCCTACGAGGCTGGCATCCCGCTCTCACCTTTACACTGTAGAAACTTTTAAATGTAGCCGTCTCTTCTACTCCAATAGCTTCATACCTCGCACCTCTCGCCTGTGGAACACCCTTCCCAATTCCTGTTTCCCTGATAGCTATGATCTCCAACTATTCAAATGTAATGTCAATTGACATCTCCAGTTACCTTGATCTACACACTATCCTTCCCTTCATCCTTTCTTCTATCACTCCTATCTGCTCTTGCTCCAAATCTTCTGCAACCCCTCTGCATCCTAGTGGCTTCATGCCTTGCTCGGGGCGCAATGCTTAAAAAAAAAAAAAAAAAATTGAAGAAAATTTTGGACTATGATAGAACATTCTGACAAGTATATATGTATATACAAACAGGGTGCTAAAAGGTTCTCAGCCTGATTAAGAAGGTAATTAAAATATTCTAATGTTTGGTTATTTGATCAAATTTTGAGAAGTGGGTCAGGCTGAGAACTTTTCAGCAGCCTCTCATACATTGTCATAAAATGTTGAATGCAACATTTTCACTTGCAACAAGCTCATGACTGTGTTTGAAATTTTACTGGTATACAAAAGTTACAAACAGTGACTTCTGCCATTGATTACCTCCCATCTAATGATTTGCATAAATAAGTCACGTCATCTTAGCCAAAACCGAAAAAATTTTCAGTTATGTTCAATAATGACACATTAAACCAAACTAGACTCTGAGTTTTCATTACAAAGGGTTAAGCTAACAGATTATAAAAAAGAAAGAACTGTTAATTCAAACCATAAAGTGAAGTTTCAAGATAACTTCAGAATGGCTTGAAATGAAGAATATAAATTTATATTGCTATAAATGCATTCTTCGATAACTTTGAGCATCAAACATTTATTAAAATGGGATGTGTCAAAACCAAAGACAGCTGGGAAAATTGAAAAAGATTATTATCCTAATATGCTAAAATAAAAAATATATTCAACATTTATGAAAACTGTATGTGTTGGCACAACTTGGTTGGAAAAAAAAATCAAAAACAGAATATTGAGTCATTACCATTCTCTCAAAATAGATTGTTATTGGATTTCATCCTCTGTTCTTTTTCCCCCGAGAACTTGATGGGTAGCCTGGGGCTGGCAAGAAGATGAAATTTCAGACTCATAAAAATAGAAATGTGCATCTTGAGAAACATCTGTGTGATTAAAGGTAATATTCCATTCTCTATATTAACCAGCACTTACAGATAGCAGGAGGAGAAGAAAAGTTGGGATCTCACTGTTCACATTGGGGATAGAGAAAGAGAACTATGATGAATCCAGTCATAAGTCACTGAGAAAATTAAGATCCAAACCACTAAGGGTAGCTGCAAGTTGCAGATAAAGTTGATAATACAAGTGATATTAAGATGAAATGATTAAGAAAATTTCCTTTAAATGATTGTCAAATGTGAATATAGATGAAGAACACACCAAAATGCTGACTGAAGTCACCTAAAGCTTTATGTTTGATGTTCTTTTTATTGTTTTTTATTAACTTTTCTGTTTATTCAACTAGAAGTAAATTTCCTTTAATTGTATTCTGGCATTTAGTTATTATTTTCAACAAGTGAATTCACACCCTTTTGATTTCTAATGAAGGAGCAACAGAAAAACCATTGCCTAACATGTGGTTAGGTAAGCAATGAACCACTAGATGCTTACAAGTTTCAAGCTTGACAATTGTAAATAAAACTAAGTAGAGATAATTTTTAAAATCATGCATCAATTATTTATATTATGAACAGGACGTCCCTTCTGAACTGATTAAAAAAATCATGATTTTTCAGTTCTGGAAGACAATATATCACGGCTGTTTAAAAGCCTTGTTTTTGTCATATAGGAAAATCCAGCATGACGCATAAATGACATATTCGGCAAAAAATCTCATTCACCAGTAACATTTTAAAAACCTCATAGAATGTAAAGTTCTCAAAGTAAAGCTGTGCCAAACTGTTTTCCTGAATCCTTGATGACTTGGTCGTCCGAAAATGACAACATCAAGATGAAATAATGGAAACTGACTGTGAAAAACACAATTATGCGCAACAAGTTTTTGATCAATCCGTAAACTTCTGGACCTTTTCGGGTGACATTATAGGATCCAGACGGCTATTGTTTGCACATGGAATTATTCACTGGTAATTAATCTTCGATTTGGCTGTGGAAAATGTCACTCAGCGGCTAGCATTAAGAAATTTTGCCCAATTTTCTGAGAAAAATCACTGTTTTTTATGAAAAAATAATATCATTCAAACTTCATCCATTTCTCCTTACTTTGGTGTGAACATCATTGAATAAAAGGAATGGCTAAATGGCCCAGCGATGGGAAATATGAAAGATATGCGGCGAAAAAAAGAGTGTTGTCTGCTAAGTGTTGTTGTCATCATCCAGGTCACAGGGTGTTATAAAAAAAAACAAAACACATCAAACCATTGTTCAAACATAGGTTATATCAAGCCCTACTAATGTTGACCCCTTTTTTTTTCACTCTTTGTTCGTATTTGGGAGTGGTGGGTTTTATTACAACTTGTTCTAAATGTTTATTGCTGGCTGGCTGACCTTTGACCCAGAGATGTCCAAGTCAATTTGCTTTAATTTTCCTCTGTCAGTACATTATTCTAATTATTTTGACATCTCTGCTATATAAGTAACACCTTGGCCTGTCTCTTGTATTGACAATCGCCTGGAGTGATATTGAAATGGGTCATGCCTAATTTACATATGAGCAACTTGATTTATATGCATAGTCTTTCTACCACTGTAGGGGGCATTAAAGTGATAGACTTTGAACCCTACACACTTCACAGCACATCCATTCTATCAACTTAAATGTAACAGTCCTTTCTTCTTGCTTTCTATGTCTAACAGTCCTTTCAGTTTCTGTCTGAGTTTGTAATCAATATGTCACCTGTCTATATTATGTTCCTAAAGATTATAGGACAACTGCTCCCTGGACAGTTGTCTCCTGACAACTGTCCACTGGACAATTTCCTCCCATAGGACAACTGCCCCTAGGACAATTGTCCCCATAGGACAACTGCTCTTGAAAAATGGAAAGGACAATTTTTTTAAATTTCTTGAAGCATTGAAAAGGGAGCAGGCACTGAAAAGCATTACCATCAATTAGATGCTTACAGAACATCCAGCACCAACTAAGTGGAAATGTTATCGAGATTTGACAGTCAGAATATCAAATATTGTACAAGACTTTGAGAACTTCCATATGTTGGACTTTTTGAGATGTTTAGTCCACAATTCATAACTTTTGTAGAATAATTATAGTGATATAAAAATATAAATCTTATTATTGAATAATTCTTCTTACTGGATAACAGATAGAACATGAAAATAAAACTCTAATTAGTTTTATTAGTATTTATCCCCCCACAAGTTGCACTTTCTTTTCTCTTAATGGGAGCAATGGGGGCAGTTGTCCCCTTTCAGTTCCCCTGATACCGTTGTTAAATTATGTCTGCTGCTCATAAATCCTGGAAGATATTCTAGTTCTCCTAGACTCATCTCACTCTATGGGTTAAATAAATCCATTGAAAAAAATGCATTTTTCTCTTACTCCTCTTTCCATTCTTGTCTATTTACTGAACGTTATTCTCTATCTACATACAGGCTGCTTGGTTCCAGTGAACAATTATTAAGGTTTCTGGTCACTGAAAAAAAAAATACAAGCATGTTTCTTCTTGCATATATTTTATTTTGATAAAGGCTGTTTTTGAAAGTCAATTACAATTGCTAACTATTGACAATTCAAACAATTACTAAAAATCATTGTGCAATTGTATGATGATGATTATAAGATTTCAGAAAATTATGCCAATTTTAAAGAAATATTTGGTCATGTTAAGCATCATCTCTTAAGTTTAATTCATCATTTCATCAGAAATTCTTTAGAATATATCAAAAACTGCATCTACTCTGAAACTAATGAAGCTTAAGCTTCATGGCCCCTAATCCCACTGGTGCTCCTGAAGCAACTTTTTTAATGAGTGAATTTTTCAACAAAATTGATGTTTTTTAAGTGTTTATTACTAAAATAAGGCCATTTTAGTCATATTCAATCATAAGCCAATAGGTTGAAGTAGATAATACCCATTTTATATGACCTCAAAATTCCCCTGTTATGAGTCAAATCTCAAAATTCTTGGGGGTTTACAGTGCCCAAACCCTCAACTGTATGACCTTGTTGAGCTCACTAAAATCTATTCATAGACTATATTTTGGTAGCTGGATCCTCAAATCTATTGTTGTTGGTTGTGAAGTAGCTGATATCTGTTTAGGCTTCAGGTCCCCCAGAAATGTCTGTCACTACGCTTAGGTTTGAATAAGAAAATCAGTTTTGGTCTCAAAAAAACTGAACATTCTTTAGTTTAAAGCAAATACAGAAATAATTTCTGTATTCAGCTGATTTACATTTTGAAAATAAGAACCTTTCTTGCATGCTTATAAGTCTACCAATTTGTCCATGTATTGAATATTGCTGTGACATCTGCTCTGGTGCTTCTGCTATATATCTAGAAATTCTTGACAAAATCCAAAGAAGAATCTACAATGTTATCAGTCCTGATCTGGCATCTCAGTTTCAGTCATTTTACCACTGTTGTAACATAGCTTCTCTGTGTCTTTTCTATAAATAGATCATGGTAACTGTTCTGATGAACTTTCCTCTTTGGTAACTCAACTTTAGAAATTACAGTACTAGATTAGTAGTTAGGATTCACCATTCTACAGTTGAAATTGCTAGATGTAAACATAAGTTCTATGCTGACAGCTTCGTCCCTCACACTTCTTGCTTGTGGAACTCTCTTCTGACTTCTTGTTCTCCAGTCAACTTTGATCTTCAAAAATTTAAATGCAGCATCAATCCTTATCTTCAGTCTCTTTGAACCCTGTGATTTAATTATCCTTTCTCTTTAATAATGTTTTTTTCATATTTTTCTCTCTCTCAGTAACCCCTTGCATCTTAGTGGCTTTATTGCTTTGCTTAGGGTAAAATAATTTAACAAAAAATTGTAACATTTATAATAAGTGTTTTCCAATTTTTTTAAAATTTTCATCCAATTTATTAAATTTAGATCAGTTGTCATGACCTTTGAAGGAAAGTCAATGTCAGCCATTTGTCCAAAGTTGGAAGTGAAATTGATCAGCAAATAAGTCTGAAATTATATTTTAATCATTAAAATTGCACTAATCAATTTAATTTACTTAACATCTTCAGTTTTAATAACAAACAGTAGAAAGATCTTTTGTAATGCTCTTAATAGCATCTATATTTTAAACACTTGAGATAATTGATTTTTTAAAGAAATGAATGGAAAGAACATAGATATTTTAATTTTTTCTTCTGCATTTTTGTCTAATTATGGCCTGTTTTTGTCAAATAAGTTGTGGATGTCAAAGTGAACACTTCTCTTTGGGTTAAAGAATTGAAGTTCTGATAGAGTACAACATTGGAAAGGACATAAGAGATATGTTAATTTTCTTTTTTCTCTTTGTCAACATTTTTTGTTTTCCTGCAATATGATAAATCTAATAGGAAAATCTTACAAAAAAACTTACAGTGAACATCTGAATATTTTTATGAATTTTAATTTAATTTTAGATATTTTCATAAGATAATATTTTAGGCGATTTTAAAAAGACAAAAATGACCATACTACAAAAATGACTAAAAAATATATTCTGTGTATTACATGTAAAGCATAGGTATCTGGTAATGTTTATCCAGACACTGTAGACTACCTGTGTTTGTACCTAGGCTAACATTATTGGGGGAGGAGGTCTTAGATTCAAATTAATATGGTAAACCACTTATTCTTCTTCCTTTTTGTTTTTACTTATTTTAGATTTCATTGCAAAATATCACGTCTTCAGATGTAACATCAAAAGTTATATCTGCAGACACGTTCCACAAAAGACCAGTCTCTTTACTTACCTCAGAATGCAGTGATTTTCTTTCAAATTGTCTATCATTTTGTGCTTCAGACGTTGCATCTGAAGAATTCTGTGGAGGATTCTCAATATCTTTAGGTGCTTCTTGGATTTCCTAAAACAGGATATAGAGTTTGAATATTAAAATAAAAAACACCATGACACTCAACATCAGAAATAAGTCTACATCAGAAAATATTAATTTTGAAAATTTTTATTTTTTCCTATTTCTATATTTTGGAAAAAACTTATCTTTTTTTAAAAAATGTAAATACTGATAGGCTGGATTTCAATAAGCAATAATTATGTTGTGGCATATGTGTTCATATGAGAACATTGTTAGTGTGGATAGGTGGTAGGATAATTATTTTATCAGAAACATAGGCCATAAAAATGAACTGACTCAAGGGTTACTATAAATAATATATTTATTTTCTTTAGAGTGATGAGTGAATCTTTTGGCATTCAGCATGACAAAAAGTTTGTTAATCAGGCAGATATTGGGAGCAGTCTAGAAAAAAATCCGTTAGTGGTCATTTAGAAGTAAGACCATGATAGGGGCAGTAGTTATCAGAAATTAGGTCAATATCAATCTGCTGTGTTTTCTCAGCTCTGAACAGGGCAGAAATTTCAGTAGCAGATAACCTCTTAGCTGCTTCTTCACATGTCACACATGTCTGGTTTCTACGTGGTTGCATTCTTTTGTTCCATCCTCTTCTGCTGTCCTTCTGATCTCCTCTGAGTTGTCAGGTTTTTATCCTTTTAAATTGGCTCAAGAATTTGGCGCAAACATCAAAATGTCTGTTTGTGTCAATTTTGTTGATTAGCTAAATTATTTTATTTTCTGGTGTTCCTTTCTTTTTCATTTTTTTTTTTTATAATGGAAGTTATGTGCGGAGCCTCCTTGATTTTTGGTATTTTTCAGTCACAAATAACTCATCTCTGTTCTTGCAAATTTCCTGTGTTTTTAGCTGGGTTCAGTCTTTTCTTCTTTTTTGTCTTTTTATTTGAGGGTTGCTTTCTCAGTTGAGAGAAGTAAAGAAAGAGAGAGTGAGAGAGATAAATGTTTTAAAGGAAAGCGCAAATGCCTTATTTTAATTTGAATTCTTTATATTTTTGTTTATATATTTTATTTTCATCTTACATTTTTATCAGTACTCATTACATTGTTGTAAATGAACTGGTATGTGAAGTTCTTCCACATACTGTGTTTCTTTAGATCTTTAATTTCCAGATAAACATACTTGTTTTGATTCCATACTACAATGTTTGCCTGTTCAGTGGTTGCAATAATTTCCACATTTCCAAGAACTCATTGAATGAAAATAAAAAAATTTTAATTAAAAAAGAAAAAATTGTTTTATAATGGAATATACTGGGTTGGAACAAATGTTTGTAGCATTTTTCAGTAGGTGGCATTTGAACATATTATTTAATTTCAAACATGACCAAAATTTATGACATATATACATATACTGAAAGGAGACATTTCAACACATATTTCTAAATGATTCATGTGTGCATTGTGAATTATAATGGATTTTATGTTAAATGTGAAAATGGACAACACTAAGATGCATTTTCATCACTTGGTTATCTTATTTCCAGAAAAGAAATAAGAAACACTGCACAAACAGCAAAATTGATATGTGCTGTTTATGGAGATGGTGCCATAGTTGAGAGTACTGTTACTTAGTGGTTCACTAGGTTCAGTAGTGGAAATTTTGATCTGGAAGAAAAAAATTATCCAGATCATACAAATTGGGACATTGCAGAAATACTCCACATATCTCATATGAACATTATAAGGTATTTGAAAACACTTGGACATATATGATATATTCACTATGATGTTTAGATGTCTCATGATTTAATAGAAAAATAAATTTAATGTATGATATTCTTACCTATAATCATCTGCTTAAATGCAATAGAAACAACCCATTTTTGTAAAGAATGATCACAAGAAATTGAAAAGAGAATGTTTAAAATGTTATAGAGCAAAATGGGTACTGGGGAAAATTAAATGAGCCTCAGAAAGTGATACTGTGTTTCTGGTGGTATTGGAAGAGCATTATATATTATGAGCACTTTATCCTAAATCAGACATTGAATTCAGACAAGTACTGTTCCCAATTAGACTTATTAAAGTCAGCAATTGATGAAAGGCATCAAGAATTGGGCAATTGGAAGGATATCATCTCCCATTAAGACAACAAATATCTCTGCAAATCCAACAGAAATTGGTACACATTGGTTTGGATGTCATACTACATTTGAGTATAGCACTCAAATGATCTTAAACTTTTGGATTACCATATTTCAATCCCTACAAAAATTTTCTAAAATGAAAGAACTTTACTGGAATCCTGTAAAACTACAAAGACCAGTTTATCACCCTGAAATATGTCAAATTCTGGGAGGATGGAATTATGAAGCTGCTTTAAAGATAGTGAAATATAGTGTAGCAATATGGCATATATTGTGTTGAATAAATCCATGCACAGATAAATAAATATTGTCTTTTTATTTATAACTGATACAAACTTTTGTTCCAACCCAATACAATTTCTCTAGGAAGGTGCATAATGTCTTAAAAATCCAGGGTAACTATTTCATCGTCTGAATAAAGTTGTTATATATCTCTGTGAATAATATTTTTTTCATCAAAAGCATGTTGCAACCCTTAACATGAGGATCCTATCACTGTATAATAATTTAATATAAGTTGCTCATGATATCAAGACTGTGAAACTTGATGAAAATTTTAAAAGAGAAGAAAAACATTTTTTGGAAATAGGACTGAAGAATAAATTGAAACTTTGAATAGATGAACTTGTAAATAATTTGTAATTATTGATGAGCTAAGATTCAAGGAAATTAATTCAAACTTGTAAATCCATATTTAACGAAGAAAATATTTAAATATCAACAATAACAATAAATAAAGCAATGATGGATTCATTCATACTTCAAGTTTCATTTCATTATTTTTTTTCAATTCTGGATTTCTGAAAATCAAAAACATGGCAAAAAATGTACATTTTTAATTTAAATGATATAGCATTTTACTTTTAGAGTGAAAGAAAAAAATAGTAAAACCTGAAAGTAATACTGAAAATTAAAATCCAAATATTTTAGAAAGACTAAAAACACAAAAACCATACTTGAAAATTCATTTTAAAAAATTATATTGAATGAATAATTCTAATATCCTTAAATTCTATTCTTTAAAATAAATTATAATTAGACAACATATCTAATTTTATTGATCAATAAGAATATTCTGATAATGGGTTTGGGTGTTACACTATTTGATAGTAAGTTATTCTATTTACATAAAGTATGTATGACTCACTGATTCATTCTCTTTTGTTTCATAAAAGGTACGTCTATATTAAATTGATGACATAAGCTTACATTATTTTAGAATAACTATCTTAACAAATCAATGAGATTTGTACATAGGAAATAAATTTTTGTATAGTTATTTCATACAGGTATATGTCTTAAATAAAAGAAATTTATGGTGAGAAATATAAATCTCATACCAAAGAGAATAGTGTTTATTTTATGGCCTTACAGTGTTTGAAATATTATGTTAAACATCTATGCTTGTTTATAATTAAGAAAATCAATTGAACAACTTGTTAAATACCAAATTTTATGATTTTATTGAGTGTTCTTCAAATATTTTTGGTTAATTTGCATTTGCTGAGTCATGTTTTATGTCTATTGTGCTTTTACCAATAATATAAGTTATAAAAATCCAAATTTTTCAATAACCTCCACCTGTTGTTGAGTTCATTGTCATATAAATCTTTATTATGATGAAAAATGAAATGAACACCTGTGAATTTGTTCCAAAATAAGATAGAGAAAAATTAATGGATGACATTTCTTTGGATCAACAAGTGAATGACAAAGTTACTTCTCATCTAGTATAATCTGTAATTTTTTTAATTACAATTTTAATAATGTTTAATTTTTACTCCTGTCTTAATGATAAGTCTGTAACAGGTGTTTTAGCTATGATTTATTTTATAGACCCTGAGGTAGCAACATCTCTAACAAAAGAAACATGAATAAACACAAACATGGAGTTTTAGAACAAACAATAACAATTCCTTATTAGGTGGAACATTAAGCATTGTGGAAAAAAAGGTGTAGTTTATTTTACTAATCAAAAAGAGAATTTATTTTAAATTAAGACACAAGTTTTATTAGCAACCTTAATAATCAGTAGCTGTTATGACTCAAGAGTTTTAAAAATTTCTTAAACTCTTTAAGTTTTAAATATGGAAAACCTTTTGGAAAATAAAGTACTTTTTAGTTTAATATTTGAGTTTCTTTGCAATTCTGTTGTAGTTTCTTATTTTTGTCTTTAAATAATTTTTCCTCTCCAATTATTCTCCATGTGAATTAGGAGATTCACAAAATCTATTTTCTGACATCATGGTATACATTACACAATTCAACACTGACAACTATCACACTGTATATTGCTTTTAATTATTCATGAAACCTATTTTAAAATTTATTATGAGTTGATTAATTCATGAATAGATCCCAACAAAATCATAATCATTGTTGAAATCATTCTTTTAAATTTATTTCTCATTGCATATTACTTTATCAGCAGTACATCAATCTCTTCAGTCAAATGGAAAGATGATGATTTCTTATGGCAAATAAAAAAAGGTTCAATTTTATCACCAGAGAAGAAACATTTAAAAAAAGTTAATGGGAGACCAACCTTATTACATTCAACTTGAATAGCATAGGCTTTCTGCAGGATCTCAACACCAATAAATATTACTAGGGCCTGAAAGGAAAAAAAATTATTTTTCCTCATAAAGTCAGAAATAAAGAAATGCCCCCAAAGCAATTTAACTTCTTTAATTAAATGAGAAAAAAATTACTAAAATCAATCAATGTAAGAGGGTTAAGTTAATATTTTAATTTTGCTATAATGCAAAAGCATCAGTTTTTAAACATTCAACGTTTTAAGGAATGAAGACATATTTAAGGACAGAAGCCATAAGAAGAATTTATTGGCACATTGTTATCTCAATTTATGAGCAAGAATTAAAATATTTGACTCCAGATCCAAAAAGAAGAATATTGTGATATCAATTATTACAAAACCCACTCAGATATAAGCAGTTTACACAAAGCTTTTAAAAAGTTTCACCATAAGTTTTAATAGAGTATAGACTTCCATGATTTAAAACACTAACCCAGATTAATAATGTTTGAAGGACATTTTGATTTCATTACATATACTTTGCAATTGTAAGAAGTTTTTATAATTAAAATGAACAATTACAATTCTATAAATGTGTGAATTGCTCTTAACACAACATTGAATGAAATAAACTTTCCATATGCAAGACATCTACTGATTTTTGCAATAGATAGAAACGTAGATAAAAAAGCACATACCTGCATAGAAAAAGCAATTATAAAGACCACAAGAAATGGGTAAAAACCAGAATTATACAGAGTTACAGGTAATCCTGGAATTAAAATCAAAAACACTTTTCAAAACTGGTTCAAAAATCATTTTATATAAGTTAATGATTATAATTATTATGGCACATTGTTTCTTCATGACTTCAGGCCAGTTTCTAATTTTCAAAAGAGAGGTTATTGGGTACATAAGCACACCTAATGGCTTGTAGGTAACCCAGTGGCAAGGAAAGATAATTATAGAATTTAATTAAAATTTTATTAAAATGTTTAGCCAGTATCTATTATTTTCTTTAAGTATTATCTTAGCTGGAAATGGTAATATGTTAGAAAAATCTACTTTTGATCAAATTGAATGTTGATAGTTGATTCTATAATTCTTCTAGATGATGCTTGATGAATAAATTTAACCATTTTGGCATTTTAAGAACATTTTCTTATCACCTAAGTAACATATATCTTGTTACACTTTCGGTTATAAGTATTCACTATTCTCTTCTGGTATGTGTGATTTATATTTCTTGCTATAAATTTCTTTTATTTAAAACATATACCTGTATGAAATAACTATACAAAAATTTATTTCCTATGTACAAATCACATTGATTTGTTAAGATAGTTATTTTAAAATTTTATTAACTGTTAAAATTTTTCAAACTAACCACAGTTTTTAAGTAGTATGATGCCTTATATATATATATATATATATATATATATATATATATATATATGATAAAAATATAGTTTTTAAGGTATGCCATACTTATGGGTAAAAGTGATCAACATCATGGATAGCACATTTGTAAATATAAAAGTGGACACTGAAGTCAACAACAAGCTGTCCGTTTCATGCTTGAATGCAATCTTCAGGCCATGAGTGCTGTGTGATGGTTTGAGTATTTATATATGCTGTTCAATAGTGCATTATGGGTAGCAAAATTTGTTGTGTTATCCAAGATTATTGGGTAGGTAGTAAGTAATTCAACCAACAAACTTTCACACTGAGGATATGAGGCCATGTACCAATAATAAGTGAGCTGCCTTTTCAAAGTGGATCTATAAATGTGTATATAAACAGATGGAAAATCAAGCAAAATAAGAAACAATAAATTAATTTTGTCCATTCTTTGATGCTGTGGTCATTGTAACATACCCAGAGACATGATATTACATTTGCCCGTCAAACTGGAGACCTTACACAGCTAAACTGTTTTTGTTACATTGAAAACAAACGTACTTGCCTTCACCATGTGATCAAATGATGGCTACTTGGATACATACATACATAGATGTATACATATACATACATATATATTTACTTTCTCCTTAATTCTTTCTCTTTCTCTTTCTCACATTCACCAAGACTCTTTACATTTTTAATTTATTTTACCCTATGAAAGCAGTAAAGCCACTAAGACACAAGAGGTTACTGGATGGAGAAGAATTAGAAACAGAAACACTACTAATAAGTGGGAACAAAAAGAGTAATCAGGAGGATAGATAGCGATTGACATTTCATTTATATTTTTGAAGTTTAAAGTTGAAAAACATGGAGCTGGAAGGAAGTTCCACAAGCGATTAGTGCGAGAAAAGAAACTGTTAGCATTGAATTTATGGTTACATCTCTCCAGCTCAACAGTAAATTGATGAGATCTTGACGCCTGTCTAGTACTGCATTTAAATTCATAAAGTCTCGGTAACATAGCAAAGAACTTATCTGAACAAGAGAAAGTTAGTTTTGGAGGTGTTTAAATTAACAAGCTATCTTTTGCCCTAGTTAATAAAAGACTGGAGATTGTTTTGGACATCAGCTGCCATTTTGAGCTTATCAAACTGGTCGGGCTTACTATGGAGACAGCAGTAAATGGTTGTGTCATTAGCATAGATACGAAGTTGAGAGCTGATGTCATCAAGAAGGTCATTAATGAAAATTAAAAACAAAGTAGGACCAAGGATTGAGCCCTGGTGGGGGACACCTGCATTAGTACAAAAAGGATCCAGAAGAGTGGCTGTTCAGGATAACTTTCATTTCACAATTTGATAGGAAAGACTGGATCAATTCAAAAATCTACTCGGAGACACCATAACTTTTCAGCTTGTGGAGAAGACCTATGTGCCAAACCCTGTCAAAGCCTTTCGAGATGTCCAAAGCTACAGCCCGGGCTTCACTGTTTTTATCTAGAGCACGATAGACTCTTTCAGCAATTATCGTCAGTACATTAGTACTTGACGTGAGAAACGAAAGTCATATTGCTTGTCTGAAAAAAGGCCCTGCAATGAGAGATGTATGACCAGTTCAACATTGATTAGGGCCTCTCGGAGTTTCCCAAAAAGAGGTAGAAGGCTAATAGGCCGATAGTTAGAAGTTAAAAACTAGGACAACAGATGATGACTTTCAGCAGGCAAACTGTGAGGTATTTATTATACAGTTTAGAGAGAAGAGGAGCCAGTTCAAGAGCACACTTCTTAATCACTATTACAGGGACACCGCCAGGTCCAAATACTTTGTGGGGATCTAGGTTAGATGGAGGAGGTTATAGGCATATCACTCAACAGAGACTCAGTTCTAAGTGGGAAGTTAGGATGTGATACTCCAGATGAGTCAAGTGTAGTGTTTAAGGAGACTTTACACTTGAACTTTTGATACTTCAATTTTCACCTTATTCTTCTGTATTGTTTTATTGCATGTGCAAAGATTTATTTTGTATTTTCCCATGCTTTGTGCATTTCTTTTAATCATTACAAAAGAAGCCAATATACACCCAAATCAATTATACCGATATATGCTGGGAATGGACGTTGTTATAAGATAAACAATTAATCCATATCTAATAATCTCCTAACTCTCATATCAGTCAATAAATATCCTTTATCTAAATATATGTGTAGTTGTCTTTGTTCACTGTCATTTTTACTGTGTGCCCGAGGTTTCATAACAAACAAAACACATAACAATTTCATCATCTGCACTAAAGGTTTTCATTTGTTGGTTGTAAAAGGCATGAATATTTTAACATACACCAAGGTTTTTGTTTTTGGAGAAAAATAAACAATTCAAAAATAAATATAGCTCCTTTTTAAATAAAATTTTAAATTTTCCTCTAAATATAGGATAAATATTTTATTTTTCCTTACCCAAAATGCCTGTTCCAAGGATGCATGCTATTGTTACAAAATCTAGAAAAGAAAGAAAATTGAAACGGTAGAAGAAATAAAAAGTTATATAAAGATATGTTATGAAAATTTCTCCGATTTAACCAGTAAAGACAATATTTATGAATGAAAATGACAATAGGAAAACTGGTAATTGCTGACGCGTTTCGTCCAATGTGGACTTTATCAAAGCAAAATACGAAAAAAAAAATTATTTTTCTTTTTTCTTTTGTATTTTGCTTTGATAAAGTCCACATTGGACGAAACGCATCAGCAATTACCGGTTTTCCTATTGTCATTTTGATTCATAAAGATATGTTAGAATAAACCGCAAAATTTACTTAATGATTTAATTTTAATTAATCTCTATCTCATGACTTCAATCTGTACTATTTTAGCACCATTTGTGGATTTGCTTTCGAAATCATTTGTATAAAAAGGAGGCTTGTTTGCAATACAAATGTAGAAATAATTTCAATCAAGGAATGAACACCCATGTATGATATTGTAAATAAACATTGTACTCTATACAATAACCTATAAAACGAGAAGGGTGTGCTTAAAGTGCAACATATAACTTTTCTTAACCGTGACTGAGTCGGTTAAAAGCACATGTGACCCAACGACGGTTTCTCCTGCAAAGAGGGACGTAGGTTTGCATCCTGCTGGAGGGCACAATATTTCATTAATAAGATTTCTCGAATATGCAGGGCTGTAGACAAAAATAATGTTTAAAAAATAAACGGAGAATCTCCTCAAATATAGATATCCACTAAAAATAACGTTTAAAGCTATATATATATATATATATATACTTTTACAAACTTTGGGGTGGGTTACTCAATCCGAAACAAGGACAAAAGTCCCTATAAAAATATATCCGCAAATCCATAGTTTAAAGAAAGTTTGCGGTAGATGGGCGCTGTGTTGCTATGAAGACTAGGTTACATTTGTCATTCGTGTACATTTGTGGCTAGTCTGTCTTAAATATTTAACGTGTGTAGTAGCAAGTTAACTGAGAAGTGTTCCGTTTAACAATGGTAGGATTTTCATTTTCAGGCAGATGTCTGTATCAGATTGCGTTTCCAAACCGAAGGCAGCCGAGTCATTTAACCTTTGCTGCTGTTTATCGTCGCGTTGCTATGGCAGGATCTGTGGCACTTCAAACTATGGATCGAGGAAAATCGATCGTACATTTAACAGCGTAGTCTTTAAACTTAATAACTCAAAAACGAAGCATCTGCGGACATACGTTTTATAAATTATCAACGGTAGCTGGACTTCTACAGATTCAAACGGTTAAGTAAAATAGTTTACGGTGACCGTTCCAGGTTCCTTAAGGAAAGCAATAGTGAAAATATTTGTCAACGAAGTAGAAGTAGATGGCCTTATTGACAGTGACATCTCCGTGAGTTTCATCCAGTAGCATTCTTTTCAAGAGCATTCTTTTCAAGAGCATTTCAGGGACTCGATGAGTGCTATGCGTTTGTCGAGAAGGCAGTCACTGAGGCTGTTCGTCACTGGAGGAATTACTTGATCAGAAGATATTTTACAGTGAAAACCGACCAGAGGTCCGTGGAGTACATGTTTGATAAAAGGCAGAAAAGTAAGATAAAGAAGGATAAAATATTACGCTCGAGGATGGAGTTGTCTTGTCATAATTTTGAGATCCGATACCCGACCAAACTGGGTGAACATTTCTCCTGATATATTCCCTAGGTACGTTATAATCGACATTCTCTAGTAAATCTTTATCAAGTTTTGTGTCACCCTGGAGTTAGACGCTTGAATCATTTTGTGAAAGTAAAGAATATGCTCTTTTCAAAGGAGGATGTGTGACAAGTAATTAAATCCCGTATAGTACGTGCAGAGTGCAAGCCACACTTTTCTCGACCTGCTCATTTGATAAAAGCTACTCAGCCTTTCGAGCGACCAAGTAAGGATTTTAAGGGACTTTTACCCAGCACAAATAGGAATCGTTATTTTTCTAATATTAGAGATGGATATTTGAGGTTCTCTTTTTGTGTTCTCCTGTATAGATATGGCTGTTTCGACTATTATTGGTTCTCTCTCTCTCTCTCTTTCAGTTGTTCTCTATCTTTGGCATACCTGCCTACATCTACTCGAACAGGAGCTCATCTTTTAGGAGCAACGAATTGCAGAGGTTTTTAATTGACAAGGGAATTACCTGTAGTTGGACCGCAAATTATAAACCTAAAGGCAATGGCCAGGTTCAGTGGTTCAATAGAATAATATGGAGGACAATTACCATGACTCTAAAATCACGTGGTCTATATGTTTAACATTGGCAAACAATTTTACCTGATGCCTTTCATTCAATTCGTTTATTACAGTGTACAGCTATTAATGTGACACAACATGGAAGGCTTTTTATTTACTCCCATCGTTCCTCAACCGGAGATTCACTACCCTCATGGTTATGTAATCCTGAAGCTGCTTAAAGCGTAGTATTTAACTTTTGTTGTAAATTTGTATTAATAACGGAAGGCTGTTTTGTGATTAAAAGATTCATTTATTCAAATTTACGAACACAAATTTTAATATTGCTATTTAAAACTGAAATATCCCAAACCTTCTGTTATTAATTTAAATAAGCGGTGGGTTCAGACCAACTGACACAATCTCCCAGGAAACGATCAGAATTACTCAAATTTTCATTTTATTTTATTTTTATTTGCTTGGAGTTTTTAAGTCGGACATTTTTTATGTAACATTTATTATGTAACTTGAACAACATCTACACAGATGACACGGTGTTGATGGCAGATTCAAAAAGGAAACTAAAAGGACTATTAGGTAAGGTAGTCAATGAAAATGTTTTTTCTACTGAAGGATGTTGAGAATAAAATGGACCGAACATGTGAGCAATGGCGAAGTTTTAGAGAAAATGCAAACAAAACGTACACTTATGCTTAACATCAGTAAAAGATAGTTGAAATCTCTATAGCACATAATGAGGAAAGTGGGTTTTGAAAATTTGATACTCACAAGACAGATTGACTGCAAGAGGGATAGAGGAAAACAATGCATAACATACTTAGTGAGCTTGAGTAAATGGATGGCGGAGATGGGTTTAGGGGAGATAGCAAAAAGATAACATTTATTAAGAGCTACGAAGGACAGGAAATTGTGGAGAGTCATGATCGCCAACGTCCTGAAGGAACCCGGCACATAGAAGAAGTCAATGAAAGCAAAAAGAAAAGTCTAACCATTAAATGTAAGATGGAATATATAGAGAGTAAAGGAGACATCCCAAGGTTTAAGTTATATATTAGGGAAATCAAGCAGTTGTGGAAATGTAACTTTTTGAGTAGTAAAAGAACAGACGGTGAAAAGTTGACAGAAATCTGAAGTCGCATCGGAATAGCGAAAGATGTCTTTCAGAAACTAAACAAAGTATTAAGTTATTGGAGAATGCCTTTAGAATCACACGATAAATGCCGGACTATATGGTAGTGAATGCTGGACAGCTTCAACGCAGAAGACTTTAACTATAAGTCTTTAAACTTGCAGTTCTTTTGGCGAGCCAGGGTCTTGGTCCAGTAGGGAGCAAGATCTCGACTCGCCCCCCCCCCCTGCAACAACCAGTGGCCAACAAACAGGATGGATCAAATACTAATTATTAAAAAATTCAAATACAAATAAAAATACTTCTCGCGATTATCTCGCGATTATTGAAGTGATATAATTGGAAATACAAATATAAATACTAGTAATTTCCTTCCAGATTCAAAAACAAAGACAAATACTTCTGAACTAGGCAAAAATCTAAATATAAATGCCTTTTCACACAAATACAAATACTCTGAAAAAGTATTTAAATACAATTCAAATACATTTTTATTTGATTCTTTACCAACAAGCACAGAACCCTGAAATTAAAGATTTCAAAACTAGAGCAATTCATTTCATCTAATTTGAATTCGTAGGCTTGGTGGTCAAACAACTTGTCAGTAACACTGTCGACATTTATATGTCCAAATTCTTCATTTTTGATGTTTAAAAAGCCAAAAGGCTCATGCGTTCTTGACCCATTGTTCTTCGGAGATAGTTTTTTTTATTAATTTTAGTTTACTGAAAGAGCGCTCATAGGATGCCATAGAGAGAGCAACAGCCAACAGTATGCGCAATACTATTTGTAAATTGGGGAACCCATTATCACCGTAAGATATTGTGAAGTTGAAAAGCTCGATTGGGGTTTTGGATTTAACGAGGGTACTCTCTCTTCGTATTTGTATTAACATTCGTAATTTTGCGACCGAGTTCTCTTCCTTCAAAATCACCATCGTATGCTGAAGTAGATGCTTTACATTTTTCTACTGTCTTCGTTCGAGTCAATGAGGCTTTTAATATGTAAGAGGAAACCAAATTGCACATGTAACTGACTCAACCTTGTGAATCTATCTTTCAGTGCTGCCTTCAAGGTTACGTCTAGTTCTTCTCTCACATTCAGAGGCTCATATTTCGTCTCCTCTCCAGCCATTCTTTTTTTACGACGCACCCTTCTCTGTTAACTAACGTCAATACTCCATTTTAAGCATTTTTCCTCGCCTTTCGCAGTTGAATTTTTACAAAGAGAATGGCGTTCACTCATAAGAGATTGTTGCAGACTTTAAATGTCGGCTCGAGCTTAACTGAATTTCATTCAAGGGCACTGAAGTCTCTTCTGTACTCAGTCGATGGTAGTCAGAACGGCAGCATAGTTAGAAAACTGAAAGTTTACATGTTGTGCAGCAAACATCTGGCGTCGCTTCTTGTGTCGACTGATACTCACATGTCACTTGTCATATCCTCCAAAAATTTAGCTACGTCATCCAACATTGTTTTTACAACGTGAACAGCATCGCGCCTTGCAGTCTCCATCTTGTATCAGGAGACCGTTTTACAACCACTTTGATTCCTTCAATTTTCCCACTGCATTATTGAGCTGGAGAATAAATTGTACAATGAATAAAGAACACAAAAAATGATTTAGCAAACACATCTTCTGATGCTGCATGCATTCCTACGAGGTTCAAAGAATAGTTGTCACAATTCACAGAGATTGCTTTCAGGTTCCTTTATGATATGCGTTTTTGGACATTGGACACCTTTCCAGTCATTGTTGCAGCATTGTCATATGTCTGTCCACGACAGTCATTCAAATCAAGACCATCTCGTTCCAATTTTGAGGTATTTCTTTCTGTAACATTCTCGGTTTCTTTTTCATGAATTTTAATAAAATCAATAAACACTTCCTTGACTACAGAAGTTCATTGTCAACACCGACAAACATGAGAATTTCAGGCATTTGTTCATTGTGAGAAAACTCTCACGAGTTGTATCGAACATAATTCCATAGTATCTCCTTTTGTCTCTCTGTAAGATAGACTGATGTTCAATAAAATCATTCTGCATTATGCCAGGGAAAAATGTTGCCGAATGTGGATCCGACTTGACATAATCCAAGTGACGCTGCAACAGATGGTTGTACATTCTAAGAGGCTTAACGGGTGCAAGAAAATTACCGGGATTATTACTTGATGCAATGACTTCTCGGTATCCACGAAATGCCAGATGATGAGTCGCTAAAAACTTGGTAAAATCTACAAAACGCATAAGCAGATCCTTCCACAACTACTTCTGATCCTCCATATGCTTCAGTATTACTCTGTCAATCGTAGAACCTTATGATATGTCCTGTTTATGTTCTGATATTCTTTCGTTGCATTTTTTCCATTTTGTAAATCCACTAGTTTTTTCGAATACCCTGCTTTGGCTGACTGAGGCCGTTGAAAACAATAAACAGCAGAAATAATACACTGCATCATTTTTAATAGAGTACAACAACTAATTACGTGGAATCGTAGAGCCATCCTGTAGTTTTCTTTGAAACCAGTAATTCGGAAAGGCTACGGTTTTTTTGTTGTCAATGTCGTTCCATTCTTAAAATTTCTATCTGAAATAAAAGTATAGTTCCCTCTCTCAGTTATATAAAGAATGTGAGGCTAGTTTGTCTCATACGAGTGTTTGTTGTCAGTCAGCACCATGGAGCCTTAGCGCGATAGCGCCATTCCACCGTAAGTAACACGGTAACAACACCACCGTGAAGATTGAAATAAACCACAGGTGTCAATATCAGAATCTATCTTAACTTAGCCGAATACATATATACGTTGCAATAAAGCATTTTTCCCTATATTCTCAGCGGGAGTGCATGGTTTTCCGTAATAATTTTCATTCATTGATTTTCTCGGCGTAGTATAATGATTATAATCATATAATTAATAATAATATTGCTATTGCACCGACGGCTACAAAAATCACACCGCAAAGCTTTTGCCATCGCTAATAACAATCAAAATTGTGCCATAAAACTTTTCACATCAAAACCCAGTATATGGGAATATATTACTAAGATCATTATGTCTAAATCTTTTTTCAGGATCTACCAATTGAAGCGAGGAGAAAATTTACCATTATCGTCATTTTACAAAGAAACGCTGGGTTTACCATCCCAGAAATACATCTTAAAACGTTAATATAAATTAGTTTTCAATCTGTGCCTCAACCGAGGAAAAACAGAATTAAACAACTCTTTTTGTTGTTTCTTTAACACATTTCACGTTTTGGCTGACATGTGCTTCCGTCCATACTGCTCATGGTCAAAGAACTACAAAACGTCGTCGCCAAAATAATTCATGACGCGCCGTTAATGAAATAAGTATATGCGGGCGGTTACAAAAAGGATATTATGTTAAATGAAAGCATATTAAAATAAATAAAAAGGAGGACATTTTAGGTCATCTTTCACCTCCTTTTGAATTAATTTCTCGATATTTTTGCCGATGAATGTGTTAAAACTTTGCCTACAATTTGGTCTTAATTTTTCATCACATTTGGTTTGGTTAGATTGGGTCTAGTTAGTTAAACGATATTTTTACACGTATTTGCGAAAATATTAGAAGTGGAATATTTCACTTGCAATTCACTCCCAGTCCCGGCAATAAACTTGCCGCTCACATTTTGCGCCCCATGACGATGCGCCGCGGGACGGCTGACCCTCCCTGCCTTCCCACGCTATGTTCCGCCACTGATTGGTGAATGTTGAGAATCCCACAGACAATCTACGTGAGAAGCATAAACAGTTTAAGGGGAATAAGAACTAAAAGAATCTGCTGCTAACAATGAGAATGAGAGAGCTTAAATTATTTGCTCATATAATAAGGAAAGAAGGCTTGGAGACTTTAACACTTAGGAGTACATTATAAACATGAGACGCAGGGGAAACAGCAGGTAATTTACTTGGCAAGTTTTAATAAAGGGATGGCAGAACAAGTGCTACAGAGGCAAAGAGGCGTTTCAAAGGAGCAACAATTAGATCCGAAGGATAAAAGATAGGAAGCTGTGAAGCACACGTCTTGAAGAGATATTGCACAGAGATATATATATATATATTTTGATTCAATCGGCATTAACAAATAAAATAACTTAATCGCTTGCAGGGATCATAGCTCCTTATGCTCCAATCTATCAAGTGCATATTTTATTCTGGCTCAGGGTCCCATATATAATTTGTGGGGTGGGGTATCTGTCGCTACTTTTTAAAATCCATTTTTTGTAGGTTATTTATCGCCATCTTTTAATTTACGTATTGGTGATCTTTTATAAAGTTAGATGTATTTAAAATGTTTCTTATTAATTGTCTGACACTATGTGATATTGTATTAGGTTGGTGCAAAAATAATGACGTAATAATGTCGTTTTTTGACGTTAAAAAATACGTCAAAAAACGACATTATTACGTCATTATTTTTGCCCCAACCTAATAATTTTCTTAAAAGGCAATTTTAATGTTTGCTTGTTTTCCCCTTGTATCTTTCATGTAGTTTTCTATGTTATTTCCAGTGGCGGCTCGTGGCTAAAATTAGTGAGGGTGCTACTTCAGAATTTTTTTAGCCATTGTTTTAATATTGTGTAAAGCGAAACTAACACATAAGAAGGAAATTTATACATAAACTTGATAAAATCTTAAATGAAAAAATATTTTTTACTTATTTATAAATTGTTACAGTTTAAGCTTGTTCTAGTCATTTAAAAATGAAATACATTCTTCTTGTTTTACTTTCAAAGAAAAGGTTAATAATTTTATCCTAGATCCTTCGATGATCGATGGGGAAATTTTTCTCCATTGAAAGTAATGCAAGTGCTTTTATTCTTTCAGGATTCATAGGGCTCCTTAGAAAAGTTTTTATTCTTTTCAGTGATGAAAATCAGCATTCTGGCACTGATATAGCCGTGGGAATTGTCAAAAGAATTTTTATCAGTTTCGTCATTTCACAAAAACACCTTCTAGATTATTTTCCAAGATAGATTTCAGCATCTCAATTAATTTATAATATTCATGCCTATCGGATCTACAATAGAACACTTTTAGTTCAGTTTCAAGATTTTCTTTGTCATTCATGGGATATGCTTCAGTGGTCAGTACTATCTCTTCTGTGGTCAGTACATTTTTAAAACTAGTGAAGCTTTTCTTATAGAACAATTTAGCAGCTAGTGTTTAGTGGAAGAACATCTGTCCATTATGTAAACACATAAAGTCATACACTTTCTTTGCTTTGAATGATTCTCACAGATCTTCGAGTTTCTTATTTCTAAAATAGCAGTTTTAAAATCTGTTATATATTCAGTGAATTTAAACATACTAATTTCTCGAGATTGCATTTGGTTGTAAATTACTTTAACGTGAGGTATAATCCGATGAAAAAATTCTAACGAAAACATGAAATTATCATCATTCAGTTATTGTAAAATTCTTGTTGCTTCTGCAATGGTTTGATCTACATTTGCTGTTTACTGAATTTCAGTTAGGCAGATTTTTAAAGATTGCAAGTTATGAACTCTGTTCAGGGTCCGTATGTTAAAATTCTACATTGTAGATGATGGACGTAGAATGCTGACGTCCATATGATTCTTGAGAATGGATACACGTTGTGGTGATTTGGAGAAGAATATTGGAATAGCCAAGATGCTAGAGAAAAATATTCTTGCGTTCCATGTAATACTCGCTACATTTCTCATTATTAAAGTAAGTTGATGTGCATAACAGTGAGTGAAATATGCACTACTCTAAACTGTTTTTATTTTTACTTGAACACTTCCTCTTTTGACTTTTATGACATTTGCACAATCAAATGTCTGTACTATCAATTTTTGTCCATTTCATTGAAGAATTATGTCTAATTGTTCTAGAATACGTTTTGATACGCCATCTGCATTTTAGTTTTCTGGAATAAAGAATCCCCTAAAATACCCAAATATTTCTTCATTCAACACGTACCATAGTTATGAAACATCTGTTGTGTCATCAGCCAAACGAAACTTCCCTGATTTCTGACCTTATCTCCTCGTGTTATATTTGCATCAGGCAGACAAGTTTCTCATTCTGAATGGTCTAAGTAACATCTTTGAAAACCGTACTGGTGTCTAAATGATTCTTCAAATCTTGGATCCAAATTTATTAATCCTCTAAATAGACCTGGATTTACTGAATCATATTTTTCATCATGTCCATGTAAAGGAGTTTCAAAGTTTACACAAAATAAAATGCAGTTTATTATTTGGGATAAAATTTCACGTTTTATGTTATGCTCATTAATTGAAAGTCTTGTATTGCCTCACTAAGTTTAAGTTTCTCCTTAATATTTATATTCCCTAAAAATGACAATGAAACCACAGTTTCAATATGCTTCTTTGATTTCTCATGTTTTTCATTTTTTTTCTTTCACTTTCGATATATTTCTAAAAAACAATGCATTTTTTGACTTTACAGTCGCAGAGCCAACTTTTCCGTTGGTAGCATTCAGAATTAAAGCTACGAATATTCCTCTTGTTCTTGCTTTTTTCTGGCTGAGATATTTGAATATCAGGTGTTGAACGGCCTTTTTTCTTAACTAACTTTCTCATGGAGAGACAAGTGTTGAAGTTCATTTACTGTTACAGAACTTTTTTCTTGGAGATTCAAGTAGGTCATGGTTAAATTATTAAAATTTCCTAAAATAAAACAACCGAAAAAACAATGAATTAAACAGAATAGCTGAAACCATGACAGTCATCTACATTTTATCATATTCAAGAATAATGGCACAACACACGCTGTCAAAAATAAAAACTACCTTACACTCAGACAACAGGGTTGACACTGCGTGATCGACAGTACTCTCTCTATCTAACCAGCATTCGGTTTCTTTTCTCGGACATGTACGCATGCGCAGAACAGACATACACCGTATTACTGGAAGGATTTTTATTTTTCATGGACGAAGCGATGGCTCCTGACATTAAGCTTAAGGATTGTATAATGATTGTACAAGAATACAGAAAGAATTAAAGAAAAAAGACATTATGTAGAATGTTATCAATAATATCGAGTAAAGGGGGTGCTGCAGTTTCGCAGTGGCTATTAGCTGCTACTGGTTATTTCAAAACTTTTAATGATTTGCATTTATTTTTTTTGTGCAATTCAGAGTGTAAAACAAAAAATAATCAGAAATTCATTCTTGTCATAACGTCAATCTAGTAATTTTAAAAGAACATTTTCATTAACAAAATAATATTTTAAAGGATCTTTCTGTGCAATAATATTTTATATATATATATATATATATATATATATATATATATATATATATTATATATATATATATATATATATATATATATATATATATATATATATATATATATATATATATATATTTAATTTTTTCTTCAGTAATAACCCCAAAACTTTTTTTTACTCCCCACCTCCTCTCTCAATGTATTTTTTTTTTGTTTGGTGCATAAAGAATCAAATAACCCATCGAATGTGTTTATTGTGCACAAAATAACAGCATTTTAATTTCAATTGCTTACTGACCTAAAAATGTTATATAATGACATCATACTTTGTTGTGAGGTTATTATTACTAATGAAAAAACAAGTTGATTTTGTTTCTGTTTAGTGTTTTAGACAATTTTGAAATATTGTATCCTTGAATAACCTAAACGATAACATTCCAAATACTACACATGAGTTTGACAAATGACACTTCAACCGTTTGGCACCTATCTCTAACAGACTTTTAAATCAATTTAGAAGTCAGTAAGCAGTTGTTAATTAAATTATAATTTTTACTAGCGACAAATAATTGATGACTTGGAAAGCTTAGAAAATGTGGTCTAAGTTTTTACATTGAAGAATATTGGAACAAATAGCGAATAAGTTTTTTTGTTCCAGTAAAAGAAAAAATAGTCTTGAATTTTATAAACTTACAAATTGTTCCATGTGTGAAAAAGTGACAGGAGAAAAGAGTTTTTATATTTAAAAAAATCAGTATGAAATACAGTTTTAATATTTAAAATTTAAAATTTTATATTTACAAAGTTAAATTCAAGTATTATGATTATTAGTGATAAATTAAAAAAAAATAATGGGTGTATTTTCGCGACACGTTGTTTAAAAAAATGTTCTTGTAACGGTAAGAAAGTTCAAGAAAGAAAGATGAACCTTTTCTTGTTATAGTTTTTATAGGATTATTAAAAAGTTGACATTTTCATTTGTTGAATGAATTTTTATAAAATACAGACATTTAAGAGAAGTGTTTTATTTTGAAGCTGTAAAGAAAATGTTCGGTTAAAGAAGAAATGGTAACAAAAACAAAAGAAAAATCTAACTTACATGTTTGAAGATAAACAGTATTATTCATGAAGAAGAGTTTGTGAAGTATTCGTTTATAAAACTGACGTTCCTTCCTGTTCAGTTGTAATTAAAGGAACTTTGTAAAAAAGTGTTAATTAAACAAATCATTAAATTGAAGGTTAGTTTCTTGAAAGTTTTAGCTATTAGGAGAATAGCAAAACTTAAAATAACATGAAATGCAACATTGTGCTTTGTTTATATAAAAAAACAACGTTTTACTGTTGATACATTTGAGTTTATCTGCTCTTTTCTATGTTGTGAAAAGAAAGAACTAAAAGCTGTCACACCTGAAAAGTGTTCTACTTCCTTAGTTTCGAAATGTGTCACCGAACAAAATAAAAAAAAAAACTTTGTCATTAACTATTGTCTTTGTATGATCTCATGAGATCCTCTTCAAATTCAAATTATTAGGTTAGATTAGAACAAATTTGTTAAAAATAAATGCCATTGTTAACTATGTAATTTGCCACTGTAGAATCAGATTCCTACATTGTTTTAAATCCAAAATTTGTGCAAGTTAAACACAAAGAGGCTCCCAGCCAAGTATAACAACTGATGCATTCTAAATGGTTGAAAAATATCAATTAGGTGTCGTTAACTACGTTCGAATGTACCGACCCAAATTTTGGCCTCGAGTCGACGTCACAAAATATAAACATGTTCCCGATCTCCCACGTGACCAAGAGAACTAATAAAAACGAAACTTCGATGCGACTTGGTCAGTGGGCACTTAAAATATAGAACTCATTCACTTGACTTCATTGGAGATCGACTCAACAACAAAGGAGACGAACCAAATTCTTCAACACGACAACGAACCAGGCTTAACGTTAATTACTAAAATTAACATAAATCCAACGTGAATCAAGATTCAAGAACAATACCATTTTCTACAAAAAAACAAAAAAACAAACAAAACAACAACTCTTTAATTTTCCTATAACAACAAATATACTTAACTACACCTCATTTTCACACATACAATCCAGCAAAATAAATTCTTTCAGTATCACACACCAAAGAACTCTAAAGTGTTTTAACAACTTTACCATCATATATTTTGTATTTGTTGTGTTTATAAAAAATATTTATTGTTGAACAATTTCTTTTATTTGATTATTTCTCTTGTTGCTGTTGTCTTTTTTACATTTGATATAGTAAAAATAGTAGAGGGTCAGTTTTATTTGTATTTATGACCAATACAGATTGGCTAACCCACTATACCACAGATTCGTCTTTTTCGGCTTTGATTTTAAAAATTTGGTGGTATCTATCTGTCAACGTAGGTATGTCACTAAATCCATAACGTAATGATCAAAAATACATTTCTTTTACACAACAAATATTTATTTTTCAATATGATCTCGTTCATCATCGTACAATCAATGTTTCAACATCGATTACATATATCAAACACTGAAAATGTCAAATCAAAATTGTACTAATGGAAATGGTGTAATGATATTGTGCTGAGTGTGTTCACATCAGAAGGTCACCAGTGTAAATAGGTGGTAGGATAATTATTTTATCGGAACTTCGGGAATAAAACGAACTGACTCACGGGTTTAAAATAAATATATTTTTTATTTATTTTCTTTAGAGTGATGAGTGAATCGTTTAGTATTCAGCGTAGCAAAAAGTTCGTTAATAAGGCGGATATTGGTAGCAGTCTGGAGAAATTTTTTTTGGTAGTTTGAAGTTAGACTATGATAGGGGTAGTAGTAATCTTCGAAATAGTTCAATGTCAATCTACTGTGTTTTTCTCAGCCCTGAGCAGGGCGGAAATATATTTAGCAGTTGACCTCTTAACTACTTCTTTACACGTCATGCATGACCGGTTTCATTGCAATAGCGTTCTTTTCTTCTGTCCCCGTCCCCTTCCGATCTACCTCTAGCCGAATGGTTTATATCGCTTTGACCAGGCTCGAGAATTTGATGCGAACCTTGGTCTCGGCTATCATCAAAAGTTTCTTTGTGCCAACTTTTTTGATTGGTCCAAACTATTTTATTTTCCGGCGTTCCTTTTTCATTTTTTTTTTTATAAAGGAAGTTATGCGTGGGGCCTCCCTGATTTTTCAGTCACGAATAACTAAACTCTGTTCCTGCAAACTTCCGGTGCTTTTGGCTGGGTTCAGGGTTCAGTTTTTCTTTTTCCTCTTTTTTATTTGAGTGTTGCCTTCTTGTTTTCTTGTTGAGAAGTAGAGAGAGAGAGAGAGAGAGAGAGAGAGAGAGAGAGAGAGAGAGAGAGAGAGAGAGAGAGAGAGAGATGGGTTTTAAAGGATAGCGCAAATGACTTAATTTCATTTTAATTCTTTTTATCGTAGATTATTCGACCAGTCCACTGGTTTAATCCAGCTTTCTGCCCACGTTGTGTTTGGTTTGGTCCAGAAAGCAGAAGTGATGTTCATCCATTCACGGTCGACTGAAGATGTAGACACGTCTGGAGAGTCTGCGCTAAGAAATTTAGAATGCAGCAAAAAAAAAAAAAAAAAAATTAATATCTGCAGAAAGCCGGACATTCAACTATTCAATGATTGAATTTTTAATGTCTTTTATATGGCAGAAAAGAATAGTATAGAAAAGAAACGGGTTACAGAAAAGAAAAGTAATTGACATAAAAATGCATACACCGGATTCTGGACAGAGAGAGAGAGAGAGAGAGAGAGAGAGAGAGAGAGAGAGTGCGTGTGTGTGTGTGTGTTATGATTAACTTGTTGTTAAATCGTCTAAGAACGATATACAACTCTTGCGATGGGGAATAAGATTTCTGCGCGCGGCTTAAAGTTTATAGTAGCGTTCCTCCTTAGCAGTAGTAACAGTAGTAGTAATATTCGTGGTAACAGAAGCAGCGGTACTTATATCAACAGCACATGTTAGAGGACGCTTCGTTCCAATCTCTGACATCACGTTCTCTCCTTCTCTCCAACTCGACTCTCCACTGTCTCTTGCCCGGGCTAATTCTCTTCTGTCTCTCTCTTCCGTCTGCCTCTTTTTCAGCATAACTACGGGTTTATATAGAAAAATCCGGCTGGTTGCAACTGAACCTTGGCCCTACTACTTCGCACGTGATTTCATGGGGTTTTGGCTGTTTCAACCAAAGTCATATGAATTCTAAAGGTCCTCCTTGCTTACTCAGCTCTATTCCAAGTTTTAATCAATAAAAGTTATTTCGACCATTTTCATTCTTTGCTAATGACCCAGTTCTAATGGGTACAGCTCCTGCCCTAGATCAGGTTTCACCATCAGTAAACAAAAATGCCCTGATCTAATTTCGCTGTTCAAATCCACTCCAATTTCACTAATATATATATATATATATATATATACGTGTGTGTGTTTCTCAGACTCTTCCTGTCACACATACACTGCCTGCTTTTTTAATTTTATGCTACTAAAAAAAAATCCGTGGATGAAGGTAATAAAATGAATTGCTGAAATATTAACCTTGTTACCCTGCGTGCAAAGATCCTTGTCCAAGGAGTGAAGGAGGCGTGATTTTTTAACTAATGGCTAATCGAGCCGGTTGAAATCTGAAATGCTTGTGTTGATTGCCATATTTTTTCGAGTAAATCTGAGCCGACCTTTGGTTATAAAAATCCCTGCATTACGACCATCAACAGGAGTAGTAGACGCGACGCCACGGACTAGGAGACGCTACATTGGAGGAATGGGAGATGCGGTGCCTTCTAAAAACATCTGAAAACCTGCACTGTGCTGCTGTGAAAACACACTCCTCAGCAAAGTCTTGACAACCAAATTGTAGTTTTCACAACAGGATTAAATCTTGTTTTCACCCCGACTATTGTAACAAAGTACTGTTCTCAAAGCAATGCTCTTCGTTGAAGTCTCCGAAATATGAAGGTACGAACGGATTCTGTTACGAACTTTGACAAATCACATCGAATCACAAGAACTATTAAGAACGTTCACATTCTATACCTTCAAGGTAAATAAACCATTTTATTAGGTTGGTGCAAAAATAATGTCGTTTTTTGACATATTTTTTAACGTCAAAAACGACATTATTTTTGCACCAACCTAATAACTGGGTTTGACCTCACGGAAACCTTTTTATTGTACGTTCTTCCTTGTAATTTGCATTGTTTTGTATACGCTGGCATTTTTCTTGCGATATTTTATGTTATTTGATTGATTTTTTATTGTAAACTTGATCTTTTCCTCACAACCACCACAAAGCCTTATTTTAGAAAACATAAGTTATTTGTCTAGGAATTCATTACCCACTTTTCCGGGTGCACACACCACCAAATTTGTGCATTCCTAATATTTAGTAAAATTTTTTCTTTTCTTTTAATAAAATTGATAGTCTTGTGGTCATTTGATCTCCATTTTCCCCAATCTTTTTTAATCGAACCCCAAAAACATAAAATATTTTTCCTCGCCTTTTTTTTCATACCGTCAGCATACGGATAGAAAATGAATTCAGTAAATATACAAAAATAAAAAGTAAGGTCCAATAGTGTTGTAAAACCTCAAAGAATTCCAGTAAGATATCTTTAATCATTTCTAAGATACAAAGGTTCAAAGCTTAGTTCCCTGTTCAGGATGCGGTTTACCGGTTTTCTTTCTTTCTTTTTTTCTTTCTTTACCATGGCCACAATGATTTAACTGTCTTAACATTTTGGTGATCGGACTAACCGGTGGCTGTGACTTTCCATTATGAAGGTTGGTAGTTTGCTGGCTGTTGCTTCCGACTGGTCGTTAGTAGCCAAAACTCTGTGGTAGTGCTTAGAGAGGCTGCTCCGATCAAGAGTCACATAATATCGGGGTATCTGTAGTGCCATGTCGCGCATGGTTAGGTGTCCCTGCATGTATTTCCAGTAGGCAAACCTTAGGCCACATTATGCTATAGCCGGTCCATATTACCATTGAGGACACAATTATGTTGGTCTTTTTTGTCTCTCCTCAAAACATATCTCATGGAAATCACAACAAAAAGAAATAAAACTTTACGAGTAACAAATAACCACCTACCCCACACAATATTTCTTTCTCCAAAATTCGAGGTACCTTTACTAACTTCTGCAGCGTAAAGTGTTTTCTCTTGGAACGGTTGCCAGATATCTTTGCACTTTGTGAAACCAACTTGAATTCTTCCATTGCTACTAATGAATTCTTGGTTCCAGGGTATCTTCCTCTTTGCCAAAAATATTCTAGTATTCACATGTATGGCCTTGATGTTTACATCCAGGATAATCTTCTGATGGCCAAGGAATTGTCTATCGAGGCTGCTGACTACTCTTTCATGTGCTTCAGTTTTTCGCTACTAAACTCTGTCAGCTATCTATTTTTCCTTTACCGCCCCTCTTTTTCCCAAGACTGCAGTATATTAAACGCAATAGCTGACAATATAGAAAAGGCACTTTCTCTCCATCTGTGAGCATCTTTGCCTTTGGTGACTTTAAACAAGTGACTGAAACATTCCAAAGGTGCTGATGTTGCCGATATAGAAACATTAGATTTTTCCATTGCCCAATCCTTCACTCAAATCCTGGACTTCCCTACTCATTTCTCTAGCCAAACCAAGCTTATCTATTGGACCTATTCTTTACTTCCTCTCTATGCTCTTGCCGAACTTCACAATACTGCCCTCTTGGTAAATCGGACCACTCTGTGGTAGCTATTGATATCTCCGTCTAAGCATCCATTAAACAGGAACCACTTATCCATAAGCCCTCTTTCCTTTACTAGCATACTGATTGGAATTCATTCCGGGATTTTCTTTGTAATGACCGTTGGACTGACATCTTCAACTTCCAGTTGAAACTTGCGCCACTGAGATTTCTTCATGGACTCTTTCATCCCTTCTTGGATATACCAGATGAAACTGCAATTCTCTCCATGGTTCACACCAGTATGTCCAGCTGCTATTGCGCATAGGAACCACCACACCAGAGTGACAGCTGTCAGTATAACAGGTGCCTATTTGCTATTGCTCGTAACAAATGTAATCCAGTCCTCGAAGGAGTTAAGTCCGTATTTGCTCAGAGAATGAAGACTCTAAAAACTGCGGCTCTCGTGATAACTGGCATTTCTGTAATAGGGTACTAAATAAATGCAAGGTCTCTATTCCCCCCTTCAATCGATATACTGATAAAGCAGAATGCTTTGTCAGTAAATTCTCTTCAAACTCTACCCTTGACACATCTGGAGTAGTCCTGCCTTAGTTCCCACTTAGAACTGATTTTCTGCTGAATGATATGCATATAACACCTTCCATGGTCTCTGCTATCATCTCTAACTTTTATCATCACAAAGCATGTAGACCCGATGCTATAGTGATTAAGAAGTGTGCTCCTCAACTGGCTCCTGTTCTCTGTAAAGTGTATAATAAACGCCTCGCTGCCTCCTGCTTTCCTGCCTGCTGGAAGTCATAGTCTGTTGTCCTAGTTTTTAAGAACTCTGGTGAACCGTTCGACTCATCTAACTATTGGCCTATTAGCTTTCTACCCCATTTTTGGGAAACTCCTAGAGACCCTAATCAAATTGGTTCAACATCCTCATCGTAGGGCTTTTTTAGACAAGCAATACGGTTTTTGTTACTCCAGTGCAACTGCTGATGTACTAAGTATGATTGCGGAAAGAGTCTATCGTGCTCTAGAAAAATCACGGTGAAGCCCGGGCTGTAGCTTTGGAGATCTCGAAAGCCTTTGACAGTGTCTGACATTCATCTCTTCAGCTTTTCTCCACAAGCTGAAAATTTATAGTATCTCCGGGCACATTTTTGAGCTGATTCAGTTGTTCCTATCAAAACGTGAAATGAAAGTTTTCCTGAATGGCCACTCGTCTACATACTTTCGTATTAACGCAGGTGCTCCCAGGGCTCTATCCTTGAGCTTACGCTGTTTTTTAATCTTCATTAATGACCACCCCAATGACATCAGCTCTCAACTTGACATCAACGCTGACGACACTACCATTTACTCTTGCCTCATTAGTAAGGCTGATCAGTCCGACAATCTCAAAATGGCAGCTGATGTACAAAACGACTTCAAGTCAAAAGATGGCTTGTCAATTTAGTGTCTCTAAAATTAAACTTCTTTCTATTAATCATCTGAGAGACTCCGCTCTTCCTTCCATCTGCATGGCTGATGCTATCCCCCAGGGAATTGACTCGGTGCACCTTCTCAGGCTAACGTTAAATTGATTTAAAAGAAACAAATAAAACACCCACAGTAAAATGGAAATTATTAAAAAAAACGTGTATGTCATGTATATCCTCTATGCCTACAAGAAACGTTATATATTATTAAGTTTCTTAAAAATAAAGATTTATTAAATCAGCGAAATGAAAGAACTTATTTTTGTAGATATTGCCTTATTTTCACATTAAAATGAAATAAAATTTGAATATTAAAAAAATGTTTACTTTAAAATTATACACCTATTATTTAATTACATATAATAATAAATAAAATATGTAATTTATTCCCTAAAATTTTTAATCCAACATTGCCATTTCTAATTTACCAGAAATTATAATTAGTTAATTTTAAAGCATTGTAATTAATTGTAAAAAAATATATATAAAAAATGATTATATCATATAAAAAGTCCCTTTAAGAAGACCATAAAGAATAGAAAAAATAAATTAAAAAATAAATAAACATGCTAAAATAACCATGGTTCGATACAAACATTTCTCTGAATTTAAGTGTATCTTAAAAATGTTCTAAAATAAGAAAAGGAAAATGACCGTCTCTCTATGACACGATAGACAAATGCTCGAAAACCATGAATTACATACCCACTTAAAACCTCTAACCTACTTTTTCACTTTTCTAATTTTTAACTCAGATCTGTTCTTTCTCTTCATGCGGATATATATCTATCTATCTATCTATATATATATATATATATATATATATATATATATATATATATATATATGTATGTATAATCAAGGTAAATTTAAAATTATGCCAATATATCACAGATAATTATTCTTACCAACAAATACATGAAAAACTTAGAATGTCTGGCGTTCAACTTCTCGAGAGCACCTCTCTGCGGCTGCTCGGTCTCACATTGTCTGCTGACCTAAGATGGAACAAATACATTGAGTCAATTGCTTCGCCCACTGCAAGGAAAGTTGGCTCCCTGTGCCGTGCCAGGAAATTTTTCTCCTCGTAATCGATCTTTCAGATCTACAAATCAACCATTCGCCCTTGCATGGAGTATTGCTGCCATATATGGTTTCGAGCCCCTTCTGTTTGCCTCGGGTTCTTGATAAAATAGCCAACTTGAATGCGAATGGCCTGATGAAACGAGGTAAGGCTGTCTGCCTCCTTTGTGACCTCTTGTCGTTCGGTATGGATGTCGCTGTGATCTAGAAGACGCATTTTGTTTGCAACGTTGATGCTGTGTGCTGTTTAATGACTTTGTAGTCTATTCAGCATACGGAGTCCAACTGGCCAGAGGCGTCTCCTTGCTGGTTAAGTGTAACCTGGATGCTAGGGTAGACCTTGTCCACGTTGATGCCGAGGGCTGGTTGATCGTGGCCAATGTTGCCGTGAAAAGTAGTTCGTTTCAGATCGTTGCGGTTTATGCGCCCAACGATCAGGAGGAGCGCGTCTTGATTTTCGTCACCTAGGACCGTTCCTGGTGGGTTCGTCGTGCCTAGTCTTAATGGGGAAATGGAATGCTGTCCTGGACCCCAAGTTAGAAAGGGAGCTAATGAGAGACGATCGTAGTTTGGTTGATCTGATCGGCGAATTTGGTCTCGTTGATAGATACCGGGTCGATCACCCAGAGGAGATGTGGACGTGGGCACGTAGTTGGCCATCTACCCAGGTATCCAGCTACCTGGAGAGGATGTTAGTCAGAAAGGCCGATGTAGATATGTTAGATTGTCCCACGTTCCAGTAGTTAGACTATTCGGACCACAGACTTGTCAATACCCTGGTGGCGTTAGACTATAGAACTTGAATGGCTGGATACTGGAAGTTCAATCTATCTTTACTGGACAGACGGGACTTCCGGCAACAGGTGATTAGCGTAGTGCAGCAGGAACTAGTGGAGGCGGTTATTGGGAACAGGTGGTGTGAGAGGCTTAAGGATAGGATTGTCCTTCACCACCGAATATAGCCAACGGCTTACACTAGATAAAGCTAGCAAAGTGAAGGATCTTAAGGATAGTCTTTCCCGGGTGGTGGCTTGGTCATTCCCCAGAGAGAGACCTAGCTAAGGAGGCCCTGCGGCTAGCGAGCGCTACCAGGGCCAGGTTGTTAAACAAGATGTCTGGCGAAGCCGTTAATATGGGCGCAGAATATGTACCACTCTGGTGTGAAATTGCCTGATTATTTCGAAAATGACATCAAAACTTTGCGCTCGATTACCGTTTAGAAGTTATGGACAATTTAAGTTCGACTTCTTCCTCGTCGCGTAGACAGAACGAGCGACATTATTGGCTTTGTTTACATACGTTAAATAAAAAAAATAAAAATAAAATCAAAATTACGTGACTGAAAGGATAAAAAATTGTTCTCCTTTTTTCAACTATGTTATTTTTTTCCTTTTTTAAATTGTCTCGGGAAATTTTCCTTAAAATCCGATAATTAAAATGAAATAAAATAAAAATTACGTGCCTGCAAAAATGAATTTTTTCTTTTTCTCAACGATGTTTTTTTTTTTAATGTGGCGTGAAAGTTTCTTGACTTTTGCAAGAATTTCCAAATCAATGTGATTTTCACTAGAAAAAAGTAACGCGCGTTCCATGAATATTGTCTTAACAATATTTTTGGAATAAGAGTTCACCCGCGTCATTATATTTACTTTAGAAAAACTTTCTATTGTTTCTATAACAAATATAGACCAATTTAATAAAAATAATTCATTAGTTTATAAAGCTTTAATTCCACAAAGAAACAATACTTTTAATGGAAAATAGGAATTTATACCACAAAAAAATATTAATTTAAAGCTTCATAAGAATATTTTTGGAAAAAGGGTTCAACCATGACATTATACTTATTTAGAAAAGCTTTCAATTGTTTCTATAAAAATTTAAACCAATTTAATAAAAAAGCAAAAAAAAAAAAATATTCATTTAAAACTTTATTTAAAAAAAACGCATTTTAAAATAACATCGTCGAAAATTGCGCAGTAATCAAGACATGTAAGAAACAAAAATATGTAAAAAGGCCGTTAACTAAGTAAGCTTTTGCGCATTTCTGATCGAGGCAAACGTGTGGTGGCCGGACCACGCGAAAGAGATCGAACTTTTAGTTACTAAGTTTACTAAGGCATCTGCTACCTTCTTTGCCGATATGTTCCTCAACGGAATTGCTTCAGGGTACCTAGTTGAAGAGCACATTATGGTTAACAGATATTTGTACGAACTCTTGGTCCACGGTAAAGGTCCAACACAATCAACTATAATTCTGTTGAATGGTTCTTTCATGGCTGGTATTGGTTGTAAGGGCGCTTTTGGAATCACCTGGTTAGGTTTGCCCGCAACTTGGCATGTTTTACATGTCCGACAAAATGACCTTACATCTCTCCTTATTCCCGGCCAGTAGAAATATTTAGTAACTCTGTCGTGCGTCTTCGCCATGCCCAAATGTCCAGCCCATTGGCTATCATGTGCTGTAGATAATATCTCCTTACGGTACCTTGTAGGAACTATTATTTGCTCATATCCATCATACTTATCCGTTCCGGCGTGGACCTGCGGTTTCCACTGCCTCATTAGGATACCATTTCTGATATAGTAGCGTCCTGACTTGTTTTCTTCTTCTCTATTTCTCCCAACTAGAGAATATAGCTTCTTTATTTCCACATCGGCTTCCTGTTCTTTTCTTAATTCTTCACGGAGTACGTTCAGCTTGGGACGTATCTCTATTCGGTTATATTTCTCCACTTCGTTCCTTTTATCGATTCTTTTTATCGTGAGTGATCTCGCCCTTTTGTTTTTCCTCTCTTCATGGAGCATTTTTCCAGCTTGCCTTGTAACCACTACTGAAATTTTCCTTTTTTCGTCTTCCGAGTTATAGTGCCTTCTTTTCATATGATGCGCTGATATTTTTCGAGGCTCAACATCTGTTTTCTGCCTATATCATTTCCTAACAACAACGAAATTCCCTTCATCGGAAGTGAATCTAGCAGCCCGACTTCTACTTCGCCGACCTTCCATTTGGACTTTAGTTTAATTTTCCATATCTCCGTTTTCATAGGTTTATCACTTATGCCGATCCCCGTCCTATATGACATATTTTCCGGCACATCACTTTGCCTTGCTAACGACTGGGAAGCCCCTGTGTCCCTTAACACTCTTAGGGTTTTCATCTCCTTTCTGTTCCTGTCAAAAATCTGACCGTTTGCAGTGTATGGCCAGTAACTCTTGTCTGTCTGTTTCGTGATTGCTGCACCTTGGGGTTTTGCATTTTCCATCATATCCTTATGACTCCTACAATTTGTAGCGATATGTCCTTGCTTTCTGCATGTATAGCACACTATCTGTGGTGCTTCCCGCTCAGGTAAGTTTCGTTTCCCTGCCCATATCTGCGTTCTGGTGCACCTTGATTCTTCATTACCACGTGTCCGTGTTGAATGGTGTATTATGGGTGTACTATTCTTTGAACGAGCTTTCTTATGGGTAATATTATATTCGTCTACTAACGTAGCTAAGTCATAACATGATTCTATTTTCCTGTCACTCAGGTATGTTCTCATTTCTTCAGACAGGTTGTTCTGAAAATCCTCTGCCAGTATAAGATTTCTCAGCCCATTATAATCCTCGACTACTTTCTTGGCTTGACACCACCTGTCTAAATATATCTCCTTCTGCCTGATATATTCTACGTATGTTTGGCCCTCAAACTTTCTATAGCCCCAAAACTTCTGTCTATAGGCCTCCGGCACGAGTTCATATGCCTTCAATATCGCGGACTTCACTATTTCATAGTCTGCGCAGAATGGTCGACAACGTTGCGTATGCCTTTTGAGCTTTACCAGTCAATACTATTTGCAATAATATCGCCCAATGTTGTTTTGGCCATGCTTTCGAAATGATCAATATATTCTTCCACTTCCCTTTCTACAAACTTCGACAGAAGATGCACTTGCTTGGTGATTTCGAAATTTTTCTCCTCATTTGCTTGTCTGATTTCTAACTCGCGTATTCTTGTTTCTTATTCAATACGGACTTTCTCTATCTTTGCTTTAGCTAATATCCTGGCTTTCTCCAATTCTACCTGGGCATTTGACAGACCTGCTTCCTTTCTTGGGAATTCTTCCAGGGTTTCCTCCTCGAACACATTATTATCTACCATATGTTATGTAATTTTCCTCACTATCTCAATTTTTCTCATCGACTTCCTGACGTTTAGTTCCAGCCTTTCTCCTATCTCATATACTTCATCTTTCTTCAATTGTCTTAGTTTTCCCGGGGTGGGCTCTTTCAGGAATTCCTCTACATTCTCCATTTCTGCTTTATATTGTTGTGGCCAGTAAGTGTTATCTTAATAGAAGCGCTAAAAAGAATTTATGGCACGAGCCCCCATTTGTTTACGAAGCAAATATATATCTTTATCCCGGACGAAGGCCCCATTCGTTTATGCCCTAGTCGACGAATGGGTTTATAAGGCGATCATACGTCGACCAGAAGATATATACATTCTCACACCTGTGGAGAGATACAGGCTATCTCTCTCAGATCGTGACAATGGACAATTGGTAAACAAAAAATATTTTAAGAACACTGTTCGATTAGGATAATCGAACAGTAATCTTTTCCCAGGTTCCCTTTGGTTTCAACACGAATACTGATCCACAATTCAAGGATGAACGATAAGGCTTAGCGAATTTTGATACAAGAACTTTAATATGTACAGATATACAAAATATTAAAATAAAAGAAAATATAAGCATGAGTAAAAACATCCGACGACCAGATCTCAAGACTTACGTTGGGATATCAAAATTCGCCTAACTCCAAATGGATTCGACTGAACCCGAACGGACAAAAATATAAGTATGAATTACTACGAATGCAGAAATCAACGCATACACAAAAGAGATGGGATAGGAGTTACAATTATTATTTTGACATGTGGAAAGGTGTTTGTAAGAACATAATATTTATGGATGTATGTGTATCTTTCTAATACGGTCCAAAATATATGATTACTTATCTTTATAATCAGTTCTCTTTTGTTTATCTTTTCTTGACACAAGTACGATTTCACACACCGTCCGGCTGTAACAGGGATATACACTTTCTTCCTCTCTTTGGTTTTCTTCTTTCCTTCTTTACACAATTCAGCTTGTAACAGAGATATACACTTTTTTCCTCTCTGGTTTTCCTTTTTTCTTTTTCTTTACACAGTTCAGCTTATAACAGAGATATATACTTTCTTCCTCTCTGGTTTTCTCTTTTTCTTTCTTTCTTTTTCTTTACACAATTCAACTTGTAACAGAGGTATATACTTTCTTCCTCTCTGGTTTTCCTTTTTCTTTACACAGTTCAGTTTGTAACAGAGATATACTCTTTCTTCCTCTCTGGTTTTCTCTTTTCTTCAAATGCAGGCTGTATTCTCAGCGTACAAATTTCTCTGCGTATTCTATTTGGGGTTATCGAACAGAAATACTTGTTCTTATATTTCTTGTCCGGAGTTGCCTGGGATGAATCGGACAAGTTCCATCATTATCAAATGAGTCTTATCTTTCCGTTCATAAATTATCAGCGCTTCGATTTCGAGTCTTGCTCCTTCAAAGACAAGACAGCAACTGACTCCCAAGTAAATTTTTAACTCTCACGTGTCTTGAGTTTTGGCGCGAATTCCAGCTTACATCAGTCCCCTATCTAGCTTCTGTCTAAACATTTGTTGCTTCGGGTAATTGGGTCAGTCAACCTCTTGACTTGCTTTCCCAAAATGTCACAAGACTTCCACGTGACCCCCATTCTGTGGCTAAGCGAAATTAACCTTAATATATGCGTGTATGTGTGTTTAGGCTATCTGCGTCCGTCACAAATGAATATCCGTCTTCGTCCAATTTTCATCTTTGCGTAGTTTTTTTTTCTATTAGGGTCGCGCGCAAATTCATGTTTTTACATTTTCTCACGTGTTCCTTCATAAACGTAACTGTTCTTCAATTGTATGTTTTTTCATTGTATGTTTTCAATAGTATATTTTGAAATTTTAAATTTATTGTTATTTTTGTTTCTATGTATAGTTTTGATTGTTTATATATATATGTATGTATTGTATTGTGTTTATTATATTTTGTTATATTATTATTTAATTTATATTACTTTATTTTCTGTTGTATTTCTTATGTCATATTAGTATGTAAGTTGAAGAGTAAATATTTATCAAAATGTCTGCATTTACCTATTAATTCATTTTCTTGTTTAATAATTTAATTTGATTATTGAAAATAATTATATACTTCTAAACACATTCTACATTTTTTTTATCATTAATATTATATGGGAATACTTTTTATGATTTCCCATTTAATTTTTATTGATACATTTTTTCTTTTTGACGCCATATACATTTGATAATGTATTATTTCTGTAACTGTCTATTTTAAATGGCATTTTATGATTATTAAATCTTTCTTTAAAAGTTGTTTCAGTTTCTCCTATATAATTTTTTTCTTCTGTATTAATATTATTTGACGTAGTTGCTTTATATATTATATTATTAGTTAGACATTTATTATTAAGTGGGCAGTTGTTTTTATTCTGACACTTACAATTATTGTTGCTATTTTGCTGGTTTTTGTCATTGTAATTGCTATTATTTTTGTTTAATATTTTTATTATGTTTATTTAATATTTTCTCCGTGCAACTATAAATGGTACAAGTCTGATTTCTTCCACTCTGGGATTTATTCGGGCCGACCATTCAGTTGTATTTGGTAGTCTGGAACAAAGGCGGAGTCTAAGTTCTTTCTGCAGAAGCTACGCGGGTTTTGGCAAGGCGGGTTTTGAACCAATCAACGCGCATCTCTCACAAACAGCACCTCGAGCTGTCTGGTTCCTTCTTCTTGTCTCTCGCATCACTCGTCTGTATTTATGGACACTCGCGCAAACACATCGCGGGGTATGAGGTGGTTGGGAAATTGATTACCCCGAAGAGTGGTGTGGCAGAATATCGATCAGCCCAACTATTTACCATCTTGCGTGGGTGCCACTCACGGGCACCGTCCGAAGGGCGCAGGCAGTTCCTCCGCCTTCCTTGAAATTCTACCTGGGCCTTTATTCCTCTCTTTGTCCCCTGATCAAACCTGTTCCCAGAGACTAGGCGGGGTCTATCCCAAATTGCTAAATTCAATTACCATCCAAAATTTCCATCAGTGGGGAATTCTTATCGAGTCCTTGTGGGGTCGGTTGCATCTGGGATTTGTCGCCTATCTCTCCCCCTTGCGACAAGTGACATAAAGAGACAATTCCTTTGTTTTCATAAATTTTATCGTGTCTTAGGCTGAAGAAAAAGAAATTTAACTTCAATTCCATTCCTATTTTCCTTTGGAAACACATGTCGGTTTTAAAATCCAAGTCTTATCAACTGACTGAATTTTATTTAGAGACTTGCTGTTTGTCTTCGTGGATGGACTTCCCATTATCCACTTTGTTCAACATAACTGCCCATTGATACGTCAAAGTTCTCATTATTATTATTGCTATTATTCTTTTTTTAGCCATATTTTATTGTTGTATAATTTTCTACGATTTTCTACGACGATTTTGTCTAATTCTTCGTGTTGCTAAATATGTTGCAGTGTTAAATTTAATCCTTTATTTAATATATATTTGGTAATAGATGTATAAAGTCTTTTATATATATTTGTATAAAAGAACAATTGTTTTTTATTGTACTTTTCTTGAACCAATTAATAGTTTCTTTTGTATTTTTCCATTGATTTATATTTAATATTTTCTTAATTTCGAACATGTTTTTTCTTATATGTGTTTACTTATTTTTCCTATATTACTTTTTGTTGGATGAAATAATCTACATGAAGGTTTGTTTAAAAATTAGTCTTATGATCTTTTAATTTAATAAATGGTTCTACTTTCATTGTTTAATTCTGTTATCTAATTTTAATTTTTTTGTTGCTATAGTTTTTGCTTATTTATTTATATTATTTTCTGATTCATTGTTAGCGGTCTTGTAAAACTTATGTATCTCTTTTTCGGTTAGATTGTTATATTTGGTTACCAGATAATTTGGTAGGGTTCCATTTTATAGATTCCTTTTGATTTGTCTGCTTGAATACATAGTTTATTTTAATTATTTATTGATTTTATGTCATTTATTAATTATTTTTGAAATTTGCTGTTATTTTGTTTCTTTTCTTCGATTTTATTTACAGCATTTATGAAATCATTTTCAAAACCAATAACATCTTTTTCGCCTGATGATTGCGTTTAGCATGAAACAGCCTGTCGCCTCTGAGTGTTGATTTCAATATTCACTTTTATATTTACATACGCTCTATCTCTGATATTGAGCACTTTATCCCATAAATATAGCACAACTTAAAACTATATTTCTTTATATATATATATATATATATATATATATATATATATATATATATATATATATGTAGGTATGAGTAAGATAAAAATATAAACACACGCAGATATATTTGCACGTACGTGTATATATATATATATATATATATATATATATCTTCAACAGGTGTTATAAATACAGTGCCCAATGTTATGTAACAGACCTATTAAGTATATATTAGTGAATAGACATAATATCCAACGTCCATAGCACGACTCGGAGTTTTATGCAGTTTCTGAAACCTTCGGGTGCAGATATTATTATGGCCATTATAGCGTCCGCGTTCTCGTGGTGATGATTCAAAATTGTGTGTTAAAACTTGTTTAATTTTTTTTGCCTAATTTAAAGTTTGAAAGGTGAAGGATTAAATTATTAAATCCTCTTCTTCCCCACCCCATAGCTGGAGGTGAGGAGAAGAAGAGGATTCTTACCTTTCCCACGTAAGCGAATGCAATGGACCCGACTGGAATTTGAACTCGGGTCTCCGATTTCTCAACCCGTTACTCTACCGTGCTATATATATATATATATATATATATATATATATATATATATATATATATATATATATATATATATATATATATATATATATATATATTGACACCATATATATTTTGATAATGCTGTGCCATTTTAAGTAGCACAACATTATCAAAATATATATATGAAGTCATAAAGAAAATAATATACCTACTAGAGTTAAATGGGAAATTATAAAAAAAAGTAACCCCATATAATATTACTATTAGGAATTGTAGACTGGGTTTATTAGAAAAATTATTACTTTTAATAACCAAATTAAATTATTAAATAAGAATGAGATAATGTGCCAATGCCGACATATTAACAAATAAAATATAATTTAATTATTAATACAAATACAACATAAAATATTATAATTTAATTAATTATACAAATTAACAAATATTACAATTTAATTGATAATATAATACAACATGAGAACTGGGAGAAAAATTTGCTACCGAAATAAAAATCTACAACTGGAAAAAACAAAACGTAAACAGGAGCAAAAATTCATGAATGGGTGCGTGTAAAAGAGCTTTAAAATTCATGAATGCGCATATGTACAAAACGGATTGAAAAAGATGTGGACTAAATTGAAAAAATTGGAAATATCATTTAAGAAACAGAACCCCTTGAAGAATAGACACTTCAAGAAACTTCAATGTCGGGGAAAACAGCAAAAAAGTGATATTTGAAGTTAAGTAATCTTTTTTTTTATATAATATTAATTCTATGTTTTTTAATATTATTTTGATATTATTAATATTGAGCACTATATATACAAATAATTTCTGTTTCTTAAATCTAAAATTATATATATATATATATATATATATATATATATATATATATATATATATATAAATTTTTTCACTTCACTTGTAAAAAATTTAACTTTCAAATAACCACAACAATTCTGTCTTAGAAAAATGATGAATGCAACAATATTTGTCTTAGATAAAAGCAACACTCTGATGATGACATTGTGCCAATGTCGAAAGTACTGGAATAAATGAATGTGTATCAATATAGTCATTTAATAATGAAGCTTGTCCGTGAATATGAAAAGATCCAATTGAAAATAAATAGACAAAACTTGTCTAAATTATTCAATGAAATATTTCTCAATCAAAACATGCTGCATATATATATATATATATATATATATATATATATATATATATATATATATATATAGTGTATTGTGTCAGCAGATCATTATTCAATCATATATTGTTAAATATAACTTAAATATAACAAAGAATGTCTATTATTTTTTATCATGAGCCGTTCTAAGATTCGTACATTGGCTTTAGTTTCGTGAGAAAATAAAGACAAAAACTGTCCAACATTTGGATTTTTTTTATTATGCTGTTCCCCGATCTCAGCTTTCGACTCATATAACCCATCATCATAGTGGTTATATGGACATTACAACAGAGACGTTCACATCAAAGATGACATCGTGTTATGTTTACATAGAAGTTCACTATGCGACAATAACGGTCGCGGAATACCAGACGCAGGTCATAAATTCGTAATGCGGTTCTATGATGTTTTACATAACCACGCGAGAGAAAGAAATGTTATCAACAGAACAATGTGTGTAAATGCATTAGGAATAACAACAAAAATAACAACATCATCCATAATAATAAATTATATGAGAACAGATACATAATACTACCAACCAATTATGTCATATCCATTATCCAGAACAACCTATCCTATCTAAATAATATCAAAATAATCACAAACACTTCCAAAACCATTATGGATATAATCAGATCCTCAAACACCTATAGTAATAATATTTCTAAAGCAGTCATATATAAGATAAATTGCTAAAACTGATTCTCACAATACATTGGAGAAACATGCAGAACCCCCCCCGCCCAAAAAAAACAAAAACAAAAAAAACGCATCTATGAGCACATAAATAGCAATTTAATAAATGCACTAGTCATACATAGAAACAAATTCAACCACAATTTTGATTTTATAAATGCTACACCCATAAAAAATGAAAATAATTAACTCAGAAAGAAAATCCTAGAGAATGCCGCCGTTGAATATTATCCAAATATTAATCTACGCTTAGTTTTTTCCCGCTGTCACCTTTTCTAACAGATTCACTACTCTCCCAAGCCAATCTACACAATAAATATATCAAGAAATCAAAATAAAATGGTTGAATCCGTCGACAAACTAATACAAACAATTGTCTGATTACCTCCTCCCAATTTTCGAAACCGTTAGTAGAGGACACTTTCAGGACTATAAATACTCTGCGATAATTTTTTATCACTCTCTTCTAACTTTTCCGCTTACACGTCTACATGTAAGTATCTCGCGGAAGAACGTGTTCTCTTTGGGAAACACATGAACAATACATACACACATACGTACGTACGCTCACATTCACTCACTACACATACTTGGGACCAAGAGCTTTTCATATTCATTTGAAACACACATCTTTGTCTTTGTCGCTTGTAACCCTTTATTGTTAATAAATTATCATTTGTTTGTACATATATATTGGTTCTTGTCTTTTCATTTATTTACGTGGACTCACATCCTGAGTTTGCCATGTTTGTTGCGGGCATTTCAGGAGGAAGAGTGTTTATCTCTCAATGCATACACCGGGCCGCAGCCCAATATTTCTCAATATTTAATGTGAAAATATTCTCTTCAAACATGAAGTAATTGACGTAATTTTTCAGTTGACCATATGAATATACATAGCATTTCTAAATTCTTCTAGTTGCTTGCTAATGGCATTTTGTTTGCTGTTTATAGATACTTTGTTTCAATAAATACATTTAATTTTTTGCTTTGAAAAAGTACACATTGGACGATGCGCATTGGCTAAAGGTACAGTTTTCTTATTCTCTTTTCTTCCTTTATATATATATATATACATATATATGAAGAAATATACTCTTAAGATGTACTATATTTATGGGATAAAGTGGTCAATATCAAAGATAGAGCGTGTGTAAATATAAAAGTGAACATAGAAGTCAACACTTAGAGGCGACAGTCTGTTTCATGCTAGATGCAATCATCAGGCCTGACAATTTCATCTAGCATGAAACAGACTGTCGCCTCTAAGTGTTGACTTCTATGTTCACTTTTATATATATATATATATATATATATATATATATATATGATTTTTTATGATTTGAATGATGCGCCAACATTTCTAAACATTTACAGCAGCATGCCTGTCCACATTTGCAATTCATAAAAATTCTTGTTGAAAATACATTTATACATTTTCATGAAAATAATAAACATAAACTAAAAATTTGTGAAGATTTTTATATTAAAAAATAGAAACCAAACCTTAATAAAATTAATTATGAATACTGCAGAAATGTTTTAAAATGTATACAGTAGATAGTTTAATATCAGTGTTTGAACGAATCATTCTTAATACATTTTTTTTAAACTCTCAGCATCTCATAACTTAGTTACTTTTCCTGAAGCGTTATTCAGCTAATTTGCCTAAACTCAGAGTTCTTCACATCACTAATAAAATTTACTCTAAGTTGAACACAGCAATTTTGCCTTTGAAAATGATGAACATTACTATATTTGTCTTGAATATATCTTGTCAATACCCTGATGATGACATTGTGATAATTTTGAAAGTACTCAGAATAAATAATATGCACCAACACGATAATTTTTCTCTTCCTTTAATAATGATACCAAAAAGCTTGTTCATGAATATGAAAGGATCCATTTGAAAATAAGTAGACAAAACTTGTCTAAATTATTCAACAAAACATGTCTCAATATATATATGTATACATACATGCACACATACTTACATTCCTTCACTAGGCTATAATTTCGTTTTTACATGTACCAGTTGTAGGTGGTTATATTTATAATTATTTTTTCTTTATTATTGTTTGAATTTATGTGTATATGTCTGTATTTATATGCTTATTCTGAAGTTGGAATGTTAATGGTAACACCCATCAGCTAAGTGACAAACTTTTTCTCATATTAATACTATATATATATATATATATATATATATATATATTCAGAATAATTTCTAGTTGTAAAATCCGGAACATACACATGTGGAAAAGCACTGGATGGCTGTTTTGTCTTTTTGGGAGTCATCAGCAGTGTGCACCCTCTATCGACTCTGTTACGATACAACGCAAGCATCAAACCATTGGGCCAATGGATCATGGTGGTGAAGAAGAAACTAATTTACTAAACACAATATAGAAGCTCATCCTGGTTCCAGTGGTGATACCCATCCAAGTATACAGAGTTGGTAGAGGATGTGCACTGCTGATGAGTCCCAAAAAAGAAAAAAATGGCCATCCAGTGCTTTTCTGCATGTGTATGCATTGAGCATTCTAGGCATAGACATTATGAATTTTTATGAAAATTATACAAATCCCCAAATTACTAATCATATATATACAGGCTGCAAGGGATACATTGTTGTCTAAATTATGCAAAAATGAAAATAACACTGGCATCTCATTTTAACAGATATATTTACCAAAATTACAGAAAAATTTCTTAACATACTAAAGAGTAAATTTATAAAATAAAATGGCCATTGGCTTTAACCATGACCTCCACATGACTTTGGAATCTTCTGCAACTCTTCTTGTTTAAGTTGTTGAATGCTGCCATAATCATTGACTTCAGTTCATATTTGGTATTACAAGGAATTTCTTTGTCTCTCCCTCAACTGTGCCCCACACATAATAATCAAGGGGCTGGAGATGAGGGAGTTATGTGGCCAGATATAACAAGTGATGTTGTCACAGAAATTGTCTGACAGCCATGACTGGCTTCTCCTACTAGTGTGGCATGGTGCAGAGTCCAGACATAGGGTCTTCCAGCAACCACCCTCTTGACCCAAGGCAGAACTACCTTCTCAAGGCACTTTATATGTCTTTATATTGAATTTGAGGCCCTGTGGGAAGATGACTGGAGGCATAATGTTGTCATCACTAGTGATCACTCCAAACGCCTTCATAATCCCCATTAGACTCATACAACTCTTTCTAAATCCTCTGCACCATCCTTAGAATGACACCCAAACACTGAGTGAATTGTGTGACAGTGCTCTTTTTCTCACAGATGCTGCCCAAGTGACCCCATTATAAAATATAAAATAGTGAAAATTTATGTGTATATATATATATATATATATATATATATATATATATATATATATATATGTATATATGTATATATATATATATATATATATATATATATATATATATATAAATATATATATATATATATATATATATATATATATATTGATCCTTCTCATGCACCATATAATAGATTTCAGCAATTATAGTCATTTTAAAAGAAAATTACTAGATCATTGATTATATTCATCAAGGACAAAACTGTCTCCATGAATTGAGTAGTAAAATCATATTTAAGCATCAGATCCTACAAATCAATTCAAAGTTCCTCAACCACACATATGCTCAATGTTGATCATTGAAAGTTCAGTGGCGACAGGAAAATAAACATTTTTTATTGGGGAGAGTACATGTATTTTCATAGGATTAATTTCTTCAACAAATTAACAATTATTTTCAAAATTCCTTTACAATAAACAATAGATTCTGCTTGTATCAGCTGAAAAATTTTCCATGCTCAAATGGCAGAGCATTAGATATTATATAATATAATCAAGTATTTATCAAACCATCCAACCACAACTATCAATTTTGTATGCACTATGCATTCAGTCATCAGATGGCCAGTAGTGGTATTTAGTTATACCGATACACCTTCAGATGACCCAAGATGTTTCAATAAGGTTAGTTGGTGAGTAGACATAATGCACTCGACAACTAAAATTGTCAAAGGAAAAAATACTTATATGGTAAATGATAAAGTATCCATTATCACCGTAAGCAGGAGGGAGACAAAAAAAATCCCCAAATCACCAGAATTAAAATTGTATTAATGTATCATTAACAGTGCTCAACAGCATAGGAACAATTAAACTTCCACAAAGCAGAATAATGTGTAGAAAGTGCTTAACAATACCAGGTCTGCAATATTCCCTTACTAAAACAAATAATACTGATATTATTGAATAGATTTGGGTTCCAGTATCTGATATTAGCAAATGGACTTCATGTTTCCATTCCAGAAATAGATAAATATTTCAATAAAAAAAGCAAGAACCAATATTTTTTGCAGAAATTAAATACATATCCATATATAATAACATAAATGGTTTTTGTTTGTCCTTTGCTTTTAAGTTCCATTCATTAGCATGTCACATTAACATGAAGAGGTGAAAAAACATTCAAAAGAGGTAAGTTTTGATGCAAATGTAGTTGAAGTACAGGTAGATGTGACTTGTCTGTTTCATGTTGCAAATAAGACATAACTGAGAAATAAATATCATAGCCAATGGCAAATCCAAAATACAAAGGAAGAAGAAAGATGAAAGGTATCACCATGTTTGGTAAGGGAAGAGGAATCTTCAATTTGCTGCAAAAAACAATTTGTAAAAAGCATAAGTGAGAATTAGAAAAGATTACAAACATTTTATTGTTTAGATTAGCATTGACTTTAGTGGGACTTTATTGGGTAGAGAAAGTCAATTATTTGATGAGAACCAAATCTCAAAGGAGGGTGGAAAATAATTTTGGCAAAATGAATACACTCAAAGTTTTATTTAAAAAACAAAAACATAAAAATTTACATAATTATCATACAGAAAAATATTTTGTACAAATTAATGTTATCAATGACATTTACTGGAGAAATGGCTTTGAAACAGTTCAGGTTTTAATATACACATTGAGGCATAATTTAATGTTTGTGTTTAAACATCTTTCTATTAGTGACTAAATTTTGCTCTTTGATATAATTTTTGACTTTTAGAGTACTTAAATAAGCAAGGTTTAATAATTTAATTACTCCAGTAGAAAATTCATATTTCACTAGGCGCCATTATTATGTAGCACTGTGCAAGCCTTACATAAGCATACATTTTCTAAAGTACATCTTTGTATGAAAGTATGTTTTTTATTGACATATGTTATTTCACCATTAATGTGAGAATGTTTGAAAATAGAATGTTCATAGCAATTTGGTTTAAAATCAGTCAATGATTTAAGAATTGACAATTTACATTTGATTTGTCTTCAGCAGCGGTATTATTTTATAAAAATATTTGGTAGGGAAATCAAGTTTTCTATGATTTGTGCAGAAGTTTTTTTTCTTTTCCAAAGAGGATGTGTTTAATTTTTTCATGACAGCACAGGTAAAAATCCTTCATTTTTGAAAGTGCTATAATTTAGATGTTTCACCTAAGAAATGTTTAATAATTAATTTTATTTGCATACAAATAAAACTACTATTTAAATTAAAATGATTAAAAGAAGTCTTTCTTCATTTATTTATTATTTTACTTTTTCTTAGCTATTTTATATCTGATACTGAAATTGTTTTTCAGAATTAAAGTTTTACTTACTAAAATATTAAAATTATCTTAAAAATTCTGTGTCAAATATTAAATTTTGGCAAATTAACGTCTCATGCGTCCACATAAATACTTACCTTACATATTTATAATTATTTGTAAGATTTGCAATGTAAAAGTTATAAAAATATAATGATTAATTTTTTTGGATCTTAAATAACACTGGTAAATTACTTGTGTTAACAAATTTATTTTGCTAAACAGAGAAAGTTCTTGTAATTGACAGAATTGCCATGAAGTAAAGACTAGAAATTAGGAATAAAAGAAATGAGTAACCTCCCCTTTTTCAATATTTAAGAGAGAACAGAGGGAAAAAACTGTCAGACATTGAACTGTTTTTATACTTACTTATTTTCTTTGTTTCTTGTAGCCATGAACATCATAAAAACTAAAACTTTCTCAATGTTTGTGACAACTGATGTGTATTTCTCAATTGCATCAAGAAATCCCTACAAAGTAATAACCAGTACATTTTAAATATGACAAAGAGATACAAAATTTGACTTATAGTGAATATAGAACAAAAATGAATATTTATTCTACCTCAAATCATAAGTAACCAGTGTTCCGCCTTGTTCAGACAGAAATTAGATAAAACTTCTATATCAAAACTTTAGCTTACCTTTGGGTTCAACACAGAATTTATAAATATTATTCCAAATAGTATTAATGAGAGAAAACTTGAAATACACCTGAAAATGAATGGAAAATATGCAATAAATGATTATTTTATTACAATTATTGAACAGCAAATGGTTACTTTCCAAAAAATGGTAATACTTGAATTTCAGTCTTTGGGACAATAAAGATGATACAATAAAAGCAAAGCAACTTACTTTTTGCCAATATTCACAATTTTGGAGGATTGTTCTGTATATTTTGATAAAAAACAGGCTGACAAATTGGATTCAACAATGCCAGAAACTAAACAAAAATAAATAAAATGAAGGAGAATAATGAGGAAAGAATGAAATTAAATTCTAAAAGAAAAACGTTATAATAAAAATTAATGAAATAATATAAAAATTAAAGTGAAAAATCAACAGAAAAATTAAGTCATTTTATTGTGTATAAAAGTCAAATAATATTTACTACTGTTTGACAATGGGGATCAGTAACAATGGCTATTTATTGCATAAAAATTATGGCACAATTATGGCACAAGGCCGAAAAAAGAGGAGGGATTGAGGCTGCTCTTCACTAACTATTTTATACCTAGTTAATTCGATTCACGACCCATTCACTCATTACAATTTGCCCATTCACCATAAAAACGTGTCCATTACCAATCAATCCTCCATACACCATAATACCACATTCTCACTAGGGAGACCTACAAAACGTGCTCCGTGACATAACAATTTAATAACGCTAAAATATATATAAAAATCTATGATAAAAAAATTAGTGGGGAGGGAGATGAACCCAATAACAAACTAAACATGAATACAAAGTGAACTAAACATAACTGATGTTAGTAGGGCCTGTCCAACCCTCAAGAAGGAGAGAGGCCACTGTATTCTGCACATTGGACAAAATCTTGAAGCTCTCTCACTAAGGGAGTGGGAAAAGGAGAAAATATATACGGACATGGGAAAGAAAAAGCTGACCCAGTTGAGATAAAAAGGGGCCAAAACAAACTGGGGAGGTTGGGAATCTCAACTTGGATCATAACCAAAGATGCAGCCGGGAACAGGCCAGAAACAACACTTACTCACCATAACTAGGTACACAAAGGCTTGTCTAACCTAACCAGGGGGAGGGCTCCAAAGGAAACTGCCCTGATGTGATGTAGGTTGACCTAAAAGAGAAAATCAAAGCTAACCTCGTTCAAACGAACCAAGCTCGCCTCAGTCACCCACCTTTTGCTAAAGACTGTCGAATGCAAGCGTTTTCTATCAGTTCTAATCTTCATCTTGAGCTGATGCTCAAAGAATCCTAATGAGAAAGACTTCCTCCTGTGTGTGTCATCTAAATCACCATTTGGGCCATGGCCAGCAGTGTCAGAAACACCATTCGTTTCACCCCAGAACATGGGGGTGACACCTTGTCATACGCGTATGTGCGATCAATGAGCACAAGCTGTTTGGGAGAGAGATGAGTCGTCAACTTGCTGACATGGTCCCATAAGGGGCAGACCTGAGGACAATGGTAGAAGGTGTGTGAAGCCGTTTCCTCTAAACCAAGGTCACACTGTTCACAGTCTGGCAAATTTTCTAAGCCCCAAATGAAGAACATGTCATTGATTGGCAGAGGATTCCGAGCCAATCGCCAGGTAAGCACAAAACTCAGATTTACTGAGATAATCTGCCGCTGGCGCCCAAGACCAGAAAGAGTGAAACTCCTCTGACAAGTCAAGTTGCTCACGTAGAGGATCCTTCATGACCCTCTCCACTACATAATGATAGAAGACCTTCCTAGGCCATGAAAGGTCACTGGACCAAGGAACAGCCAACAAGGCAGACCCACACTTGCGAAAGAAATCCGATTGAACCCGGGGTTTACAATGACGCTTAACCCGTGAGATGGGGGGACTGATAGTAAAGAAAGGGAATGCGTCCCTAACAATCCCCACCATAATCAAATCTCCTGTCAATGGGCAATGTAGGAAAGCCAAACTAGAGGTGAGTTTGTGGCTCACCAAGTGTGGCATTCCCAGCACCCCATGATACGGACAATGTGCACAGACTCCTCTGTTGACATGATGCTTGCGTCCCCTCCATAAAATGGAGGAGAGCGAGCACTCAAGCAGCTTCCGATGGTCTTTACAGAGAGGAAGTACAGACAATTGATAAAGGACAATTGGGAAAACGTAAATGGCACACACCTCCGCTATGCCCTTCACGGCCAATCTCTATCAATGCCAAATCTGACTGGCTGCGTTGACCATTGCTAGTACTTTAGACCAATTTTTCTCCAGCTGGAGGTCGGGTCCAAACGACACTCCAAGAATGCGGACAGGACTGTCCGTCAAACTGAAGTGCTCCAGAAGATCGACCCCCTTCCAGGCACCTAACCACAAGCCAGATGACTTGTCATGGTTAATCTTGGCCCCTGTTACCTTTTCGTACCGATCAAGTGCCTGTGGGACAACACGAAAGCAGATATGTCATCAGTGTATGTGGAAACCCTGGCTCGAGCCCCTCCAGGAACGGTGATTCCATGTAGGGCCAGACTGCATGCCTTGTCTCTCAGCCAGCAAAGGAGAGGTTCTAATGCCAAAGAATAAAGTAGGGGCGACAGTAGACAACCCTGAAGAACCGACCTAGACAGTGCAAAAGCACCCAACAGCTTCCCGTTCGCCTGTATGACAGCACTAGGGGAGTGATACAGGAGGCTAATCCAGTGGCAGAAGTAGGGTGCGAATCTTGCAGCCTGCAAGACAGCCGCAAGGTAGTGGTGGTCAACGCTATCAAATGCCTTGGACTGGTCTAAATTGATCAGCATGGCCTTATCATCATCTTTTACACCCCCTATGATCATGCAGATCAGATGCAGGTTGCTCTGAATTGTTCAGCCCCTCACAGAACAAGTCTGCTCCGGACCCAACAGAGACTCGGCAACTGACTGCAAATGCTCCTGCAGGATCTTGGCCAAAATCTTTAATTCTGTGTTTAGCAGAGTTATGGGCCTGCAATCATCTAGTTTTCCCCCAACACCCTTTCCCTTTTTCAATAACAAAGAATTAAGAGGAAAGTATAGATGTGACCATTTTAAGAAGTTTTATTGGTTACTTACTCATATGATGCATGCCAATACCAATAGTCAGAAAGGAGACAGTAATGCTTATTATTATAAACACTTCAACAACTTTGGACACCCAAAAGAAAGACAGATGTTTATGGCGCATGATCTGATAGGAAGAAATAAAAAAACAAGTTTAGTTTTTATAAACAAGGATAAAAAACACATCAATTTAATTCGTAATAAAGGAGGATTCAAATTTGGGAATAATAAATTCCTTTTTACTACTCCAGAATTTTATTCTGGTCATTTTCACAAATATTTTTGAGAAGGTAAAATTATAGTAAATAGATATCTCCATTGCAGTTTTCTGATAATCTAACCTCAGATAAAAAAAAAAAAAAGGTCAGAGCGCAAGAAATATCTGCTCAGTGATTGAGAGAGCAAATGTTAAATATTTGCAAAGCCAAAGTTTTCCCTATAACTTAATTTTCTAATTCTGCTATGCACATCTGTATAAAGCACTTGCATATGTGAGAGAATGTCAGAGTATTTATGCATCAGTAAATAGAATAAATAAACAATAATTTAGAGGCAAACAATATTTATACTTTTTCTCATAAGAATTTTATAGAAATTCACTTCTAAAATGAGACTTGTAATTTTTACAAATTTTGGATTTTATTTTTTTTAAAGTTTCATCTTTAAAATTCTGGCAAGATTGAGAAAATATTCAAACTAAAAAAGCATTTTCATTACTTAAAATGACAAAATGGAACTTTATGTGTATCTGTCAAAGAAATACATATACTAGCTTTGTAAGAAGCTAAATGTAGGAATGAAATATTTTGAGATTTGGAAATGAGTCCATTTATTGTTATATTATTGTTAAATTCATGTTTCAGCAGAAGACTAGACATGGGACATTAACAACAAAGATGAGGACAATAGATTAAATCAGTATATAATAGTAGAAAAGAAAGAAACAACATTAGAAATCATTGTAATTCAGTCTTATAATTAATGTTATCAGATGGATCAGAAGATATTAATCAATTGGTCCTTACTAAAATCTTCAATAAAAATACACTTGGAAAGGAACAGAAATAAACAAATTAAAATACACAAACTTCATAAAAAACGGTCAAAAATGATTTTGGGGAAACTTTCCAATCTGTTTCCAATCTGTTTTGATTATTTATATTAATATATTTTTAAAACAATTAAAATTACAATTTATTTGTTATATTTGATTTCAATTGTGACAAAGAATTTAAAAACCTTGAAACAAAACTTGCAGTAACATTTTCACTCAATAATATCCAAGATATAAAAAAAAAATGAAAGAAAAAACTCACTCTTATCAGTGGTTTTGTTGAGATTTCTCCATTTTCTTTTGCACTAAAAAAAAATAAAAATTGAAAATGTTTTGTTTTTTTAGGTATTTTTATATTTTGAGAATTTATTTTTGTAACACAATGTTTCTTCTTATTATCATCATTGTTATTTGTATTTTCAGTCAATTATTATTTTAAATAGAAAAAATCTCAGAAAATTTGAGAAAAGAAAATTTATCTTTTCATGTTTTACCTTTCTAATGAGTTGCATGTAACTGGAGAATGAGAAGACTGGTTAGTTCCAATCATTGGTGTACAGTGTTGGGGTACAATTTCAATCACAGTCCAACACCTGAAAAATGCAAACTGTCTTAAAAAGAAAAAGGACTACTGGTTGCTTAATTTCCTTGTTAACAGTACAAAACACTTAGATTTAATGTTTTTCTCTTTTTATACAGGTTATAGTGTTGCAAATTGTGTGCTCCCAATATAAGTGTCTCCAATTTGGCAATGATAAATCTCCACAAATATATTTTCTTCAAAGACTGAGATTTAGATCTAGGCAGTTTTTATAAGAGATATATTTACTGTCTGTAGAGTCAATTTTTGTGGATCTCTTTTCCGGGCTTTTAAGGAAACTAGAACTTTTACCTGTGTATCAGGTATCACCCATTGCTAAAATGTGCTTGTGCTCTAGTCTACCTGTTATAAGTACATGACTGATTACAGGTCCTAGTATTTTTGCCATAACTGGTATGATACCAACTGATGGGGATTATTAGAACCGATTTGACATTATCTATGGGTGAGAAAAATGATGACACATTAATGACTCCACTTGTTTGTGTGAGAGCTTTGACTTGTTGACTGACATTAACCTCAATCATTGTCATAAGTGTATGTTTTTCTATTGCATCTGTATTTGCAATAGAAATAATACTTGAAGTATGAACCAATATTTTGTCTGCAATTTTGGCAAACTAGATATATCAAAACTGGCTAAAGATCCATGAACAAACTCTATAAAAATGAATACCTTAAAATGTATTTTTTTTAATAATGAGCAAGACAATGTAACCACTTGGAAGATTTCTTAGCTCTTATTAACTCTATGGTTAGTAGTTTCTATAGCTTTCTTTGCTCTGAAAATCATCCTCATTAAAATTATATCTTCCTTCAGTCTATCATAATGAGCAGGAGAGAAAGGATTTAATATCAAATCCTTAGCTTCTTCAGTAATTGTTCCAGATAAAGCTGATATGAAAGCCATTATTCTGACATTGGAAAGTAGTATTTCTCACAGCTAAATTTGCTTTCGTTTTAAGGGAACCCTAAAACCAGGTTACTGCTCAAATTTATAACACAGATATATTTTGGTCAGAGTCAGCCATTATTTGTTCTGATTATGTTTCCATGTTGCATTACAAAGAGAAATAATATTATCTACCATAAGATTCACAGATAAAGTAAAAACAAACCTGTATTAAAGATAAATACTTGTAGCACCTATTTACTATGCCAAATATTATTCTCATGTGGCAAGTGAAAAAAAAGGAAGTGCAAAGAAAAGCATTATACTCCATGAAGAAACAGATCATGTTGAGCTTACAAGTTATAAATATTAGTTGATTCCTACTTTACTCATGTTCACTGCTATGTTTGCTGTGAGGAGGTTTGAGAGTAAGAATATTTACCCTGGCTCCCCACTGAGAGGGGATGTGACACAAGGTTTGAGCATGTACATTTGGGCCAAGAACAAAAATTTCCCAAGCCCTCAAAACTATCAGTTGCGCTGGCCTTGGTGTGAGCACCCATCCCTCTCTCTAGTGCAATGAGAGTGCAACTTTGGGCATCTGTTCCCTAGGGCTGAGCTCTTCACAGGGTGTGTTTCCTCAATTGTGCCTCTGTCCTCTGATAGAGCCACAACTGAGTCACACTCTGCTTGAAGACACAACCGAGAGATGATAAAAACCTACCTGGCGTTTTGTATTCAGTGCTGTTTTTATACATGCTGTAGCAGGTGACCACATAGCTAAGGGAAAATAACCTTCTACATTTGCCACTCATGTTTTATGCCTTTATCCACATGTGTATGTGAATACTACAGTACTTTGCTCTTAAAATCCGTTCAAGGTAAACACATCACATGAATTCTTGGCTATATTACAGAAAGCAAACAATATTACAAAGCTATATTTTTTATATAGATAAAAATAAACATCAATTTATACATGCATATTTTACACAATTACTTACCACAAAATATTCAGAATTGCACAAGTGATAAGACCCATTAAAACTGCAAGTCGATATTTTTGAATCTGAAAATGGATGCTAATACAGAGAAGCCATGAAAAAACTAAATTTAATTTACATAAAAATACAAAAAAAAAAAAATACTGATGATGTCAGTCAGAGGAATATTAGTTTTAACTGACTTGCTTGACTTATGGAAACAAATGAAAGAATAAAATTGGAAGAATGAGTAGATGTATTTACCAGAAATCTGGTAAATGGTATCAATGAAGTGAACTTAAATTTGTTGGGTTACCTCCTCCTAATTTTTAAAACTGCTCCTAGGAGACACTCTCAGAACTATAAATAGGCAGTGACATTCTTTGTCATCCTCTTTTTTCTTTTTTCACTCAGGGACTACAAGATGTAGGTCAAATGAGGAAAACACTTTCCCCACAAGGAAACACTTTCACTTCACTTTCTCTGGGACTTTCTTCTACACCAAACTACACACAATCAATTCACTAGTTCAAATGTTTTCTTCTTTCATGTTCATTGTTCAGTAACATGCAAGAATACTCTATTGTTTACATATACCCTTGTTTTATTAAGACATACATTATCATTTGTTTGTACATATATATTGGTTCTTGTTGTTTCTATACATTTCTTTATGTGGACTCACATCCTGAGTCCGCCATGTTTTTGTGGTCATTTCAGGAGAAACACATATTTATCTCTCAATGCATACACCAACCTGCAAAAAATTTGAGTCAAAGCAAATGAAGTTTTTTTAAATACAGATACCATTTGGAACAGGCATGAAATGAAATGGTCAAAATGGTGTGATCCACTATTTTAAACAAAAGTTTTAATTTTAAAGAAGATATATAGCAAATGCATTGCAGTATTTTTCAAACAATAAGATTTGTCGAGAAAAAAATTGAAAAATTGTAGTAGAACGCTAAAAAAAGCCTAGAACGTTAAAAAGCTTTACGCTAAAATCTAATAATATTTTTTATTATTAGATATGATATATAAATTAATAATGATCATTATGTCATAAATAATCTACATTATGGACAAGGATTATTAATATAGTAAATTTTAGCGCTATTTTTGTGGTGAAAAACATTGATTTAGAAATTCTTGCAAAAATGAAATAATTGTTAAATGTAATTTTCACGACTTATTCGCAAATGATAATAAATAAATAAAATTATTTTAGAAATGTCTTTTTAAAAAATCTTGGTAAAAATATATTTTCTTTTACATCGTTTACCCCCAATTTATTGAATTTTATGAAATTTCGAGAAATTACATTTTGTCCTGCTTATAATGTTTTACACAGAACTCCTTGGGGGATTTAAATCCTCAATTTGTTTTTGCTAAACAGGAGCCCCAGTTATGAAAAATATGCTCTGAATCATAAAATAATGTAAAATGTAATAAAACGAAAACATTATTTAATAATTAAATAATGTTAGAAAAGCTTTTAATCGCTTTTATGAATAAAATATATTATGGGCACTAAGAAAAAAACTTTCGATGAATAATGAATTTTAATTGTTTATTATTTTAAATTTTAATTATAATTTATTAAGTTTTAAATCTTTTAAAATTCTTTATTAGTTTGTAAAGGTTAGGTGATATTGTTATTAAGTAAAAACTACATTTATTCATCATAACTGGAATAGCTTATTACAATTTAGTGATTCACGAATATTTTACAAAAAATTTTGAATTTTTTACGTGCCAGTTTTTGTAAATACCGATGACATTATCAGAAAATAAGAGCGATAACTAGAGTTAATTTAAAGCCAAAGTATCTAAAATTCATTAAAACATTAGATTACACCACAGAGAATATTTTCCTAAATTTTAAAGATTACAGGGTAGTTAAAAATTATATAAAACAGCGCTCACATTATATTACTCAGGTAATTTTTATAGATATATCCCCAAAGAAGAAAAAGATAAACTTTCGGCTTCCAGTCAAGCTGTAACACCTTAAACAGCAGTTAAAAAAATATATTTCTTTTCTTCGATATTTTAAGCTGAAAATAGTCACTGTTTATTTCAAATCAGATTAATTAAACTTTAAATCAGCTAATATTCCTTAAATAGTTACAGAAAAACATATTTTATATTTTTTTAAATTTTTTAACCTGCACTGAACGCACTTGTCTTTTTATCTTTTTTGGGGGGCCAAAGTTTGTCTTCAATTAATACTCGGCCTTGTCAGCTATCCTAGTGGAATGAAATTTATGAATTCACTCAGAATTCAGATTCACTTTTGAATGCAATAAAATGTGAATAGCTGAATGAGCAGTACAAACGATTTCCCGAAAAAATGTGTGGCGTTGAACTAGAAGAATTGACTCATGAGATCAAGATATTTGCCTTAATTCTGCAACGTGATTTGTTGATCAGGAACAGAAAAAGTGAGCTAAAAGCTGCCCGTGATTTTTAGATTATATTTTTCCGGATCATTAGTTGATACCTGAACTTGTACATTACATTGGTTGTATTGCTTACTACACCAGTGATTGTTGCAAGTGCTGAAAGAAGCTTCAGCAAACTAAAACTTATAAAAAATCATCTGCAATCTACATGAGAGATGAAAGCTTATCCTAGTTAGCAATAATTTCTAATTAAAATAAATGTGCTCGATCTCTCGACTACGATGAAGCCGTGAATACATTTGCACATAAGTCTCAAAAAACATATAAAATTCACTATTTTTTTAATCCATAATGTTGAATGTGTTAGAATTATTTAAATTTGTAAAAAGAAAAAATATCTCAAGTTGATGTTAAAAAATGCCGCAAAACAGTGTTGATTTAAGATGGAATGATCTATTATGACATGTCTCTAATTTGCATTTAGATACATTGTATTTATTTTCAATTTTTCTAGTTGAATTGTTCACCTATATTGCATATGATTGTTATTGTTACCTAATTATGTACATAATTAGGTAACAATAAAATTTGTATTTTATATGAATACTACCTTATGAAAATTAAGATTTAGTAGAGTGGGGGGGGTCCCATATCATAGAATTGTGGGAGGCACTTGCACTGGCCCCGATGCGTAATCCCCCCAAGGTTTGAACAAATATTGCATATTTAACTTGTCCCACCTGCTGATTAAAAATGATCCCACCCTTTTCCACAAAAGCTTCTAATAATTTGTTCAAGAAGGTGAAAAATTCATTTATCGGTGGTCTCTTTACTGGGGGGCTTCCCTGTTTGCTTTTTTTTTTTTTTGCGTATTGTTAATTTTTGTCATCTTAGAACATTTTTTTTGCGTTTTTGAAGGTTTATTTTCTAACTACCATTTGTTTTTTTGTTTTTTTACAGACCATACGTTTTCAGGGCTGTAAAAGCCCTTTTTAAGACTCCAGAAAAAATGAACAAAGAAACTGTAAAAGACAGACGAAAATAGTGGATCAACTAAGACAAATCTCAGTACTAAAGTGGATGGTGTAGATTCAGGGACATCAAAGTTCACATGACAAGGCCGACAATATGTCTCCTCTGGTAACACCAGATAGACTAGATTACTAGATATGGAGGAGCTTAGGGGTGTCGAAAAAAGGATAGCTTCCCTGTTCGTTGTAAACAAGAAACTTAACAAGATAATAAGGCCGACACAGGAATGTTATAAGGACATTGGCAGACATGGGCATACATGCCCAATAGATTGTAAAAGGAAAATAATTTTTGCTGTGGGAAATAATCCTGCATACACCAGAGGGCTGCGTGGTAAATACCAAAAAGGACCCATAAAACAAGGAAATGGTGATGATATCGGTATACCACAGACAGAGAACCGGTCTGAGTCCTGACCAGTTTGAGGCCTATTTGATCAATTTTCCCTACCTTAAGATGGTTGAAGCGTCTGTGTACGAGGGTACCATTACAGAGTGTGATAAACGCTGAAACTTGTTGAGCGGGACAAGACTTCCGGCTTGGATAGCTTTATAGAAGAGAATGACACTGTCTCGGAGCTACAAGATTCGCGAGAGTACGCAAGGGAGGAGGACAGCGTTCGTTTTTGGAATGCTGGGCTGTACTTTTGTCAGTTGAGAGAGACTTGGACAATTAGAAAGCGATTACTTGGACCATTTTCATACAAGCTATTTTGGCAAAAATGATACAGGGGAAATTTTTACCTAAAACTTATTCCCGAGGTTGACGGCTCTGCGTCTGGACCATCTGAGCTAATCTGTAAGATGTAGCCGGTTAAACGTCCAGAACACGTAGTCCCTTTAAGATTGTCTATCGCAACCGAGAGAGAGGAAGATAAAATCCGCGCTGTACACAGATTTTGCCACGGACGGTTTTCTGGCATATGAGCAATTTGCTGAGCGACGGTTCCGTCCCAGAGAATCGGTGGATGTCGATCTGGCGGAGTTAACCCATACCGAGTTATACACCTCCTCCACGCATCAACCTGGATGGACGAGTTGTGTATCGATCATCTATTGACTCGGGCGCGAACAATTATGAAAGATGAAGTACTGGAAGAAAGACTGACAGTCGCGGCGGTGCGAACAACACAGGATGTGGTGAGGAAGCTTCCCACCAAGGATCCACGTGGCTCCATATCATGCTATCGTTTAACGGACTCAACCATTTTGCAAAGGACTGCAAGGAATCGCATACCAAAAGGTGGACACCCCGGATGCGATTTTACAAGTGCAACGCAGTTGGACATGTAGTCCACAATTGCCCGGGAAACGAATCCAGGGGAATAGGTGCCAGTCTACTCTCCGAGCTCCATTGAAGGGGGCGCTACCCGCAATTGCCGTATGCATCAGCGGAATCATGAGTTTAGACTTGCTATACACAGGCTGTTCTCGATCGCTCGTAAGCAGACCGCTTTGTCGCTCTTGGAAGAGGAAGGAAGTCGACGTGCTCACTGTTAGTGAAAGGACACTCAAGTGCTCTGGGGTAAGACTTATTCAATTTGACGTGAGCAACATACCCCCTATTGATGTTCTGGTTGTGGATGGCAAATTGTTTGGTTTTGACCTGCTGCTCGGATATGATATTATTAAGAAGTTGGGAGGTGCATGTGTGTCCAGCGATGACCGACATTTATGCGTGGCTATCACCAACAACGAACCTGACTTCCATGCGAAGTATGACCAGAACAAGAAGATCTGGGTTGTGCCTTGGAAATGGTCTAGTGACCAGACTCCACCACCATTGAAGAACCAAACAGCCGAGTATCCATTAACAAAGCCACTCAGGGAGGAGTATACTCGAGAACTACGAATCTGGATGGATAATGGCTAACTACTTGTGTATCCCGAAGATGAATTTGGGCCCCCAAGGGCTTGATCCCTCTAATGACTGTGCTGCAGGAAAACAAACAGAAGGTCCGCCCTGTCATGGATTATCGGGAGCTCAATCAGAATGTGTACACGCACACCGCGGATGCAGATGTTTGCGCGCAAAAATTGAGGGAGTGGCGATATGAAGGATCGGATGTTGCCGTGCTGGATTTGCGTCGTGACTATTTGCAGATCCACGTCGACAAATCGTTATGGCCCTTTTAAACAGTGCAGATAGATGGGAAAAGATATTGCTTCACCCGTTTGGGTTTTGGGCTCAACGTGGCACCGTTAATCATGCGATCAATTGTGAATGCCGTGGTTGCACAGGACAAGACCATTCAGACCATTCATACATCGATGACATATTTATCAGTGAAAGTATATGCACTTCGGCACATATACGGGCACATCTTCAGTTATTCGGACTGACAAGAATCCAGAGCGTTTAGAGAATGGTATCCGTGTGCTGGGATTACGTGTCCGGGAGGAGCAGGGCAAATTGCAATGAAGTCGTGGGATTGACCTCCTACTGCTACCAAACGTTGGAGCATCTTCACCCTGTGTAGGAAGTTGACTGGACATTTGCCAGTATTTGGTTGACTGCGTCACAATTGCCTTTATAAAACTGCGCGCGAATGACGGATGCTGATAGACATCATTACCAAATTGGCAGAGAAGGATCCGGCACAAGGTGATTGGTGTGCTGATGGACGCAAAGTTGCTGTATGAGTTGATGCAAGCTCCTTGGACACTGATGTCGTTGTAGAAAGCGGCGAGTTCCTAGTTGAAGATGCCTGTTAGCTGCACTCAGAACGTGAAGACAAGCGTATCAACCTGGCAGAGCTTGACGCGATCTTGAGAGTCATCAACATGGTACTGCAATGGAGAGCGACTGTGGGGCACCTGAAGACTGACTCAACGTGTATGCATCGATGGGTTTCCGATAGGCTGTCTGAAAAGTTTCGGGTGCGTCAGAATTGTTGATAAATATTGAAGAATTAAATTGACTGTTGACATAGAACTCGTCAGAACCCATGCAAACCGAGCCGATCAGTTCACTAGAGTGCCTCAACGTTGGTTGGCCGCAGTTTGGAAAGAAACGGAACCAGTGTGCACTGCATCTATGAAAAAGCAGGAATCAACTCACATTCAAGCCAACCATCGACGTAGTGGGCATCCCGGTGTGAAGCGAACCCTGTACTTTGTACAACGAATCCATCCTTAGGTCTCAAAGGTAGCTTTTTGGGCGGTGGTTGGAGAGTGCGAAATGTCCCAATCCATTGACCCGGCGCCAATGCATTGGAAAGCTGAACGGTTGGATGTGTGCGAGAATTGGAGCAGGGTTGGGATGTACGTAACACATTATGAAGGTCGGCATTACCTGACTCTGATTGACTGCGCCCTAGTCAGTTTTCCATCTGGCAGCCGTTAACACATCAGGACGCTGCCAGCATTATCCGACAGCTGGAGTCGCTATTTTGCGAGAGAGGGCCGCCTGCCAAGTTGCTCATTGACAATGGCGCAGCAATCTGAGGGAACATATTCGCGAGGTTTGCCGAGAACTAGAGCATCCAAGTTAGATTTCGATGTGCCTATCAACCATCAAGGAATGGCATCGTGGAGATATGCCATCGCATCATCAAGCGTATCGCTGCCTGATCGGGATGTTCCATTATGAAGGCGTTATATTGGTATAACGTGACGTCAAAAGACGACCCAGCAGCCTCCTCGGCACCAGCCGACACTACATACAACTATCAAGCCTGCATAAAAGGTGTCAATATCGCACCACCAATTGAGCATACAGATCCCGGCGTCTACAAAGCGGGAGATGCGGTTCGAGTAAAACCCCTCATGTTCGATGTTAGACGCAATTAAAAAAGGAACGATTACTTTGGCCCACATTCCATTCTGATCAATGGAACGCCACGCCATATCAGAGACCTCCGCCAGCGGCAGAGATCTGCTTCGTCGGAAGATGACTGCAGTGATAAGTCATCTGAAAGCGACTCAGATTCGCTGCTGTTTTTCAACGCAGGGCCAGATTATTCACCTGCGGAACCAGCGGAAACAGAATGCTGGAGACATCGACGACGATGATGATGATGCCAGTAACGAAAATGCAGAAGAGACGGTTGGAGTCCATCCAACTTTACGACGACCGTCATCATCGTGTCATTTATGTGATCAGGAGATCAGGGAGTAGTGTAGAAGAGAATGACACCTTAATTTAAGAAAGACACTGTCTCAAAGCTACGAGAATTCACGAGAGTACGCAAGGGAGAAGAAAAGCGTTCTTTTTTTGGAACGTTAGGCTGTTTTTTGTAAGTTGGGAGAGACTTAGGCAGTTAGAAAGCGATTACTTGGATCAGTTTGACACGTTTTCCTTACGATCTGTACTTGAGGTAGTTACCAGTGTTTGTTCTCTTGTTGGGACTGATTTTCTTCCCAAGAATTGTACTTGAGGCAGTTGCCCATGTTTGTTCCCTTGCTGGAACTGATCCACAATAACTGGATGAGGCAAGGGTCTGGACCCCAACAATGATGTATGATGAAGTGGTTACGCACCTGCAAAAATTAGGATGAAAGAACTGTGGGCAAGAGGTCTGGCAAAAGGAGAAATGTTGCTAAGGGCCACATGGTATATAAAGCAGATAGACAGGCTGTGTACTATTCAGCGTAGTAAATATCTTAATACAATAATTCAATAATAGCCATAGATTTTTAATCAAGAACCAAGAAAAGAAAATACCTGTGAGGAATCATTTTCAATTTTTTTAAATAAAAATGGCATAACAAAGATACTGCCGCCTGCAAAAAAAAAAAAAAAAAATGGCAAAAGATTCAATGAACTCTGCTATAAAAACTCAGATTCAACATTTAACAGCAACAATTTAATTACTTTATAATGCATGTACATAAGCATCTACTGCACTCATTTTTGAAAAAAAAAAAAAAAAAGAGATGGTGTTGGGTTACCTCCTAATTTTCGAAACCGTTACTGGGAAACGTTCTCCGGCACCATAAATACTCTGCGATATTTTTTTATCACTCTGTTCTGAACTTATCTATTAACCAACCTCTCCACAAGGCAAGATGTAGCACAAGGCAAAATGTGGCATGAGGCCAATTTTTAATGTGGGGCGTTCCGAGCCTGTAGGCTCATGTAAAAATTACCCGTAGACCCCATATACACGGGGTCGGGTTTGTTTACCTCGTCAAACGAGACTCTGTCTTTCGGCATAGCCTCATCTGGGTTCCTCGACACCCGGAAGCAGAGATTTTGACAAGAGATGAAAAGGGAGAGAAAACCTCTCCGTCAACATGTAAGTCTTTCACAGGAAAATGCTTTCCCTGTTTGGGGAATGCATTAACAATACATACACACAAACGCGTATGTACGCATATTCACTCACTTCACATAATTTAAACCAAAAAGTTTACACACATTATTGTCTTTGTCACTTGTAACCCTTTGTTGTTAATATATTATCATTTGTGAAAATACATATTGTACATAAATTGGTTCTTGTCGTTTGTTATATTTCTTTATGTGGACTCATATCCCGAGTCTACCATGTTTGTTGTGGGCATTTCAGGAGACACATGTTTATCTCTCAACGCATACTATGGCCCGCAACAATGGAAACTTTCTATGTCTGGAATTTACATGCAGTAGTAAATTCATTTTTTGTTACTTTCCAACGAAATCAAATATCTGTAGGCAACTTGTTTCCGTTAGAAACTCTCTTGTTATAGAAGTTTTTTGAACAGAAATTAATTTCTTCGGATATGTTCTTTTTAAAAATAAAATTATTATTTTTTTTTTTTAAAAGATCTAAACAAGACAATTCATTTTTCAGATGACATGACTAGAAACAACGCCACCGAGATAGAAGGCTTGTTCGATGAGCAGGGCTTATTTGATGACGTCACTACTGTAGCATAAATTCGGATAAATACTTTCACTGAAATAATTTACCCCCCCCCCCTAAAAAAAAATAAAATAAATAAAAACGCCTTATGGTTACGCTGTCCCAAAATACAAAGAAAATTATAAAATTGGACCAAAAGTGAATGTATTTGCATTCCCAAAAGAAGGATTTATCCATTGATACGTGCTATCAAATGGGAAAATTTTGTACCGAACAAAAATAGTTAAAGTGAGTAAATTTTTTATATTATTTTCTTTTATAATATTTGTAAAAAGTATAAAAAACTTAATGATTAAATTTAATTTCAGGACTTTATAATTCACGATCAAACAAAATAATAATGCGGCTTCCACCGTTAAAATTAAAACTAAAAGGTTTATTGAATTCTGTGGATGAAATTAATTTAACTCCTCATTTTTAATAACATTTTTTTATACAAATACTTAAGGACATTTTTATAATTTCTAATAAACTTTTAAAAACAAACGTTTGAATTTTCTTTTATTTGTAAAAAAAAAATATTTCCATAAAAACATCTACAAATGTGTAAACTTAAAAGCTCAAGATGAAGATTAGATCTGATAGAAAACGCTTGATTTCAACAGACTTTAGCGAAAGGTAGGTGACTGAGGCGAGCCTGGTTCGCTTGAACGAGGCTAGCCTTGATTTTCTCTTTTAGGTCAACCTAGATCGCATCAGAGTAGTTTCCTGTGGAGCCCTCCCCTGGTTAGGCTAAACAAATTCAGTGTACCTAGTTAATGTGAGTAAGTGTTGTTCCCGGCCTGCTCCCGGCCACATCTTTTGTTAATGATCCAAGTTGAGATTCCCAACCTCCCCAGTTTGTTTTTGGTCCCCGCTTTTCACCTCGACTGGGTCAGCCTTATTTATTTCCCATGCCCGTATATATATTTTTTCTCCTTTCCCATCTCCCTTAGCCAGATAGCCTCTTGATTTTGTCCAAGGGCAGAATACATCGGCTTCTCTTTTTCGAAGGGTTGGACGGGTCCTACTAACATCATTTATGTTTAATTTTGCTTTGTTTTGATATTTAGTTTGTTTGGGGGTTCACCCCTCCCCTTTCATGATCATCAATCCGATTTGTATATACATATTCTCATTGGGATGCGTTTTATAGCCCCACCACTACCGGAGAGGATATGGTATTATGGTGTATGGAGGATTGATTGGCGACGGATGAGTTCTTATGGTTAATGTGAAAATTGTAACGAGTGAATGGGTCGTGAATCGAATTAGCTAAGTATAAGATAGATAGTGAAGACCAGCCTCCACCCATTCTCCCTTTTCGACCGTGTGCTGCCATAATCGTATTAATTTACAATAAATATAGAAAGGATGCGGTATTATGGTGTATGTAGGATTGATTGGTGACGGGTGTATCTTTATGGTGAAAACTGTTTAATTAATTTCAAAGAGGTTTATTAATTACAACTTCTATATTAATTTCACAGACTTTGAACATTCTTCACAGAGACATACTTCACCTGCTAAAAGAACATTTTCAAGTGACTTAAAAAACAAATTTAAACTCTGCAACCAAAAATGAATTCACTGAATTACACATCATTCAACCTTTTGTATATTAATCATTATAATAATATAATAGTAATCATTATACATATTTTTTATTGTTTGTTGAGAGAGAGATTTATCGTTGTATATTTATTATGTTTTGTCAACGTTGTGCTGAAAAGAAAATTTTAAATTGTTTGTGGAGATATATCAGAAGGCTAAACTTTTGGTGAACAAAAAAATGTGTATCAAAACTTTAGCCTTCTGATAAATCTTTTGACCCAATAATTTAAATAACCATCAACTCTCAACACCTATGTGTTTTGCTTAGTATTTCTAAAATATGGTTTTGAATTTTGTTCCTGAAATTTAGAACACCTACAAAAACAAAACTCAGTATTTTATCAATTTAATGAAATTTTCGATAGAAATATGAACAGCATTATCTAAATTAAATTTTCCCTCAATACACCTGGAATGTTATCGTAGTTTTTTTTTTTTACTATCTAAGATTTTGACAAGCGTTTTAGCGTGTAACTGCTCTTTTAATTTATTTTCTTAGGTGAACTGCATTTTCGACCTGAGTACATAAGGCAAGAAACATCAGCATTTGATAAGAAAACTGATACCACAATTAGTGTTAGCATTAAGAAAGCAATTATTCATGTAGGTGCAATTTCTAGAAATTTATCCTCACTACAACTCTAGAGAGTCATAAGAGTCTAGAAAAATTCAACTGGGGAATTCTGCGCTTAAAAGAGCTTAAGATCAAAATATTGCTGATGATTTGGAATACAAACAGCAGAGAAGATTCCACAGTATTATTGATACATAGAGGGAAAATTAAATTTTTTTGATAGAAATTACTGGAGTATACAGTGAGGCAACAAGAGACTCTTATATGTTTCATCATCAAGTTGCCATATTCAAATATCAGCCAATCTGTTATAAATGAACCTGATCTTGCAGTACATATGTTCTATGCTGATGTGGAAATTAATAATATTGGAGAGCATAAGATTCCTGATCATGTAAGTGATACAAGTACTATGAAAAGTATTATTGAAAACATGACAAAATGGACATAGAAGAATATCAAACCAAACCTAAAAGTGTGTGACTGCTGTATTACATTTGGTATTGTCCTTTCTGTTATTAGTGCAAGATGAATCATTTAGATATTGTAATGCAGTTAAATTTATATATGAGCAACTAAAATTAATGACACTGAGTAAGTTTGATTCTTCAGCAGAAACGATTTTTTCTTCATTGTTGTAGAGTTTGTAGGCTGTTAAGAGACACCAAAATATAATTTTACCTAGTTATTCAGCCATCAGAAGACTGACCTTATCAACCTATATGAATCCTATAGTTGAGCAACATAACAATTCTCTTATGTGTATTAAAAATATATTTAAGTTTATAGAGGAAAAAGACGTTATAAAATTCAGCTAAAACTTTATTTCGATTATAAAGGTGGTAATGTTGTTGGCTTGGCAAACCACAGCAATGAGTCTTCAACAAGTGCTTTTATACTTGGCAGTATACAAGGATGTTGTCCATATTATGCCAACTAAATATCTGAGAATGTATTTAATATAGTTAAACGTGTAATAATTGATCTAGAAAAGATAGGTTTTAGAGTGTGGCAGAGGCGACATCACCCATGAAATAATAATAATAATGATAAAGGAGGATATGCTATAAAACAGAAAACACGAAGGGAAAGAAAAACGTTTTCAAATAACCAAAATGTTATTATGCTGTAAAGACTTTGAAATGTAAATGTTACAGAAAATTAATTTAGAACACGAAATACAATCTTTTTGTAAGTGTACAAAGGATATCAGATTACTAATAGAAAATTACTGGAACAATAATAATTTGGAAATTTTAAAAAAACAAATGGATTTTGACACTATAAGAATCGAAGTTAAAATTAGGGATGTTTTGATCTAGAATTTATTTTTAAAACAAGAATCTCTGTAGTTTACAAAGAGCGGCAGAATAATTAATGGCGAGGTGATAAACAATAGCGTTTTGTTGTGAACCTTGGAAACCAATTGATGAAAAAGTAAATTGTTTATTCTTGGAGGAGTGAAGTTGTGTTTTGGTAGTATGTCAGTATGTTCGCACTAGAAAAGCAGATACATCACCAGTTCTCTTAATAAATTGGTGAGCCATCTGGAGGAAGGAGAGAGTTTTGGGTTTGTCTGTCTTCGAATGCAGTTAAACTGAGTGGAGAGACGTCAGAGATTGAAAAGGAAGCGTCCACTGTGTGTTGCTGAAGCTGAGGGCGAAGAAGCGAAATAACGTCACTAACATATAAGTACTGCTACTACTACTACTACTGAGAACGGGAACATTGAAGGTTGTAGTAGTTGCGCTAAGAACAGACCAAAAAGGGTTAAAATGAAGGCCACATCTCTCCTTACCGAAATTATTTGAAGTATTTGTGTTTTTTTGGTTATCGTTCACATACAAGAAACATTCAACATTGTGCAACAAGTATTATTTTTTTTTTGTGTGTGTTTGCTTTCATATATATATATATATATATATATATATATATATATATATATATATATATATATATATAAACTTTTGTCCTTTCAAAATCAAATCGACTTGGTTATATTTATTTTTCTGTTAATCCAATTCTCACCCGATGAACTCGCAGGTGGACCAATGGAGAGCTTCCGGATTTCTCCGATCTGATGACCACTCTCCAGGATCAAAATAATCACAACGTGGATGGAGGGTGGCTTCGAATTGACATTGGGAACTGGAGACTTGTGTCCAACCTGTAATATTGGACCATACCGGACCAATGGCCAGTCTTGTGGAGTGCGTGGGTTCAGTGGGGTGAGGATACAGTGTTACAAGTGTAATATCATTCATAACAGATAATAATGCAATAAATAAGAAAACTATATCTTTCTTTTGTAGTCCAGCAAAACTTTCAATTGTATATCAACATCCAGTTATAAAATCTAGATCCCTTTTCTTATTTGATTCAGTTCATTTACTAAAATGCATTAGAAGCAACTGGCTTGGTCAAAAAGATGCAAGTAAATGCATGATATTCCCCAAATTATGAGATAATGGAAATCATGATTTAGATAATACCCAAAGTGCCCCGTTTTGTACTTTACAGAAGTTTCAGCCCTGAAATCTCAGTCAATTTTAAAATATTGATATAAATTGACTTCAAAGGCTCTTTCTCCCACTAGTTTTCAAAAGCAAAATGTTTCATTAGTTTTGCAAATTTTTAACCAATTTACTATTCACTGATTGCTGACCTTAGGGAAACAAATGTTTGCGTAGCTGTGCAGAAGTTGCAGAATATATAAATATATTTTATACTTGGTGGACAATACTGAATGTAAAAACACAATATAAAGGTTGGCGACTTAACAATAAATATGCTAATCCACATAAAGTAAATGATGACAATTATATATTTCTCAATGTATTCTGCAACTGGTTAGAATTTTGGAATAGCATTCCTGGAAATAATGGGAATCTAAGAAATGAAACCTTCACGTTTTGCGTCATACTATTCATGCAATTCTAGAACTAGTCAAATATTACAAAGAAGAACTGAAAATGATGTATGTATTAACTGGTAAATTTCAAACAGATTAGGATAGATTCGGCCAGCATCGGCAACTTAGTGGAGATAAATATAATATCTCTTTATGTCAAGTGTTTTATTGTGAAAAAAAAAAAAAATCAGAATGATACCAATTTTAAAATTGAGCCAGCCACTTAATATCCAAAGTAACCCACTGTAAGTATGCTGATAATTTGAAGAAAGAAAAAAGGCTTAAATTAAATCTAAAGTGAACACAAAGGCAATGAAGGTAGTAAATAGATTGAAAAATGTACTGAAAACGAGAAGATGTACTTTTATTTTGTTTCTCATTTCGTGGATAAAGACCTCATTAGAAGATAGCACTGAAATCCACTTAGGCATCCGGTCAAAGTGAAGGCCAGGGTATGATGTGAGGGTGGAGTGAAATTTTGGACAGAGACCACATAGTTCCAGATATAATTTTATGGCTATAGGTGGGTGAGGAAAAGGGTAAAGAAATGATTCTATGTCGTTTGTTGATAGGGGTGGAGAATGAGCATGTTGCTAAAGAATGAAGATTTTCTCAGGCTGGAAAATTTCGGTTAAGTAAAAAAAAGAGGAAGAGTTACAGACCAACCGTGATAATTGGGAATAAAGGAATGAAAATAGTAATTTTATTGTGATGTTAAAAATAACATCTGTTTTGTGTTAGGCGTTTACAGTGGAACACCTATTCCCTGGATAGTGGGGGAGCTGATATGAGGAAGTGGGAGGAAAATGAATATGCACACTGGTGCGAGCAAGAGAAAGGGGGAGAACAGAATGGCGGATTGATGTATTACTACTGCCCCATCACCTCCACAGGGGGGAGCACCCCATATTTGGACATACAAGATTCACCCAGAATCACCCATGGAGAGATTTGATTGGGTAACAGGAGATTCAAAGACATCCCAGAACAAGCAAAACCCCAACCCACTTTTTGAAGGTTGGACTCCATAAATAGCTATACAGAAAGACAGAGCAGCAGTTGAGACAGAGATGCACTTCCATTACACCATGTGATTAGATGCTGCAAAGAACTCCTGGATCATTCCTTATTCCAGACTATTAGATAAATGGAGCAAGTGCCCAGATGAAATTGCAAAATTGCAGCGTTATAAAAATATTGATTTGAAGAATTTACAAACTAACTGTGATGAAGTGGCAGTAGAGCAAAATTTAGATATAATAAAATTAATATTAGATGAAACATATGAGGATATTAATGAATGCACAGTTGTTCCTATTATATTACTTGGTGTTCTACCTAAGCCTTTCACTTCATTTGTCACTTCAACCAATCTGATCTCTAGACTGCATAGCAGGTTGGTGCTGTTATGCAGTTTTTAAAAAAATGAAATGCAACAGCTGCAAGAATCTAATATCTGGAAGTGATAATGAAAACAAAATATCTTAAATAAACAGATATTTTCAGGGGTTTAATAGAGGTTCTCTGCTATAACATAATGATAATACTTCAAGTGCTGTTCTCTATAATTATATAGTTATTGGTAAATTGATAAAAAATTCTTTTTTTCATTTAGTAAATCAACAGGAATTAACAATAGCCGGTCTGTTTAATGTTCAATCCCCGCAGCTGACTATTGAATGGATCAATTCAAGCCTTGCCTTGTCCCATTTAGATTTAGATCACAAGGCTGGCGAGGATCAAATTGTCGATAGGAATCGCTGAATTGGTATGGTCTGGACAAAGTGAAGCCATAAGTCATAGCCTAAATTGTAATAAAGAAAATGTTTTATATAATATTTCTTGTACAAAACTGATGGTACAATATCAGTTTTTCAGGTAGAAATATATTTTCTTCATGCAGGAATATATTTGTCACAAAAAATTATTTGACCCTCCCGTTCTTCTAATTTTTTGTAACACTTTGATTGTCGTGATTAAATCTAGAAAATCAGAGGTCATCTTCAGTGGCGAGAAGTCATGTGAGTTCGGTGAAGCGGTCATCTCTCGCCTGGTGTTTGGTGCTTTCTCAGGTTTTTGCTTTTGATCTTCTGTTTTGTTCAAAACTGGCATGGGGTCTGACGTGATTTTGGATTCTAGTGATTCTCCTAATTTCCACACAGAGTTCTTTATTTGACTCTGGAAAATTAATTGCATGTATAATTTTGGAGATGCCCCTCCTCCAAGGAGTAGTTCTCGTATTGGTGCCTCATACCAATACTACCCAAGGGTTGTAAGCAATTCCTTCGCCTCCCTTGGTGTTCTACCTAATCCTTTCACTTCATTTGTCACTTCAACCAATCTGATATCTAGACTGCATAGGCAAGCAGGCGTGGCTTAGCTCCAATCATTAATTCTAATTAACGTTCAAAATTTTAGTCTCCTTTGTCCTTCCCAATCGGATACTCACCAGACTCCTCTTGTGTCATTTCGCCTCTTATCTAAAGAAATTTCACCACTTCAGCGATTCACACCTTTCCTTTCCTTTTTTTGACAAGTAGCATAAAAAAAAGCAATTCTCCAACTTTGACTTTGCCTCCAAAACACCCTAGATATCACCTTTTGACCAACTTTTCTTACTGATTTATGGCCAGCAGAAAATTCCATAACCTGGATTTTAAAAACAATAGAGTCTCTATTTTGGCTTTACATCACCTCTCCCCTCTTCTTTTGACAAGTGATAAGGAAAGAAAATCAATTCTTTAAGTAGGCCAGTGTTTCTAGAACAGCTTAATTTTTATTTCGACCGACCTTTCCTTACCAGGTTTTGGCCAGTAGATAATTCTCTAACCTGGATTTTAAAAACAATAGTGTCTCCATTTCATAGTCAGTTGTCAACTTTGGCCACATGGTTTTTGTAAAAAAAAAAATCAAATGTTTCTGTCTTGCTTTTACCCAAGGAAAAAGAAAACAAACAGACCCTCTGAATTTACTAAAATCTGATCTCGTTTCTTGGTATGTTTATCAAAAGTGTCACAGCCCTATCGGTATAGCCAACAAACTATCCTTTCACTCCTTAAAATGTCACATCTCTTTCAGTATAGCCATCAAGCTATTCTTTCAACCCTTAAAGTATCACATCTCTCCCTTACCTGTCCTGTCATTTACAAGTAAATGACACACAAATCCTCCAAACCACTAACAAAGCTATTTATCATGCATCGTTTCTCTTCTACTATTTCATGCAGTGCAAAAGTCTTTCCTCTTTTTCTTTTTTTTATATCATGCCATGTTTTTAAGAGTACTTTTTCTTCTTTTATTTCATGCATTGTTTTTTTTTCAAATCTTTCTTATTCTTTTATCATGCAATGTTTAATTACGGGGTTTGCACTACCCCTTACCAATCGGAAGTCTCAAACTTCTTTATTCTTCATTCCAATATAAACCCTACTTTCTTTTCTTGCTTCATAGTTTGTCCTCTTTGGTCACCTTTCTTCTCTCCACGATAGAAGGTTTTTGTTTTCTTTGTTTTACTTTTCTGATCACCCATTGTTTACTTATTTTTATATTACTTTACACTACAGCATTGAACAAAGGTCCATATAAACAGGAGATCAAAGCAACAACCTTAGAGAGGAACCACCAGACACTAAGTGAGAGACGACTGCTTTACTGAACTTATGTGACTTCCTGCCACTAAATAAGGCCTCTGAGTTTGCACTGTGTTCCAGAATCCTTGTCATAAATTTAAATATCTTTTGAAAAATTCAACCATTATGATTTATAATCTCAATTTTTTTCGAGTTCATTCTCCCTTAGCGTCTATCACTCATATTTACAAATACAATATTTTATTTTCTGATGAATCAGTTTGTTGCCAACTCAGAAAAAAATCTTACATTTAAAAAAAAATTACATCAATTAAAAGAGGACATTTTAGTTTTTAAAATTTTCTTGTTTCCAGAAGTTTCATTCTAATCTTAACACTCCCAAAATAGCTTTACAAAAGCAGAAAGCCTGTATCTTCTACAAATTTTATCAGAATATTAAAATATTCTCTTACCTAAAGCAACTGTACTCATCAGAAAAGAATCTTGAATATAATTAAAATTATTTTGCAGATTTTCTTGGACATCTGAAGTTACAAAGAATGTCACAATCACCTAAAAAGAAAAAATGAGAAATAAAAAGTATAACACAATGATACAAAAAAAGAATTCATGTTTTATAAATAATCTCAAATTTGTAGAATGTGAAACAGACTCTGTGACCACAAAACTGAACAGTTATTTTCTGTTTCAAAAGAGCCTATATAATATTGGTAATGGTGAGATTAGCCATCTCTTTATAAGGAAATATTTTATATTCATTGACTAAACAATTAAAATTATTGTTGATTGGAAATTTAGAAAAAAAATTTTCTTCTTAAATTAGTTTTTTTTAGGAAAATAGGTTTTTTTCAAGTTGTTGTTCTTTTTAGTATTGATGGGAATTTCCTTCCTAATCTTTTGTTTAATGTAGTGTGCAAAGTCAACATCTTGATTGTCATTATTTTCTCTTCAAGTTACATGTGCTATTCATTTTAGGTGTTGCTGCAGTTGAAAGTCTTTAAGCTTTTGTTATTTGGCAATGTTCTTAGTGATTCTGTAGCACCAGTCCATGAGGTTCAAAGAAGGAAGGTCCTCACTAAGACCTACAGACATCATTCACTGGAAGCTATTTTTAATTAATGATCTGGGAAAATAGTTATATATAGCTGATAGGAATTTCTGAATGAGTTGGACACTGCATGATATTCCATATGAGAATCAAGATCTGATGAGAATATTTAAGAACATGACTCAAGTGCATAGATTAATATTTTATAACAATTTGTGATGTTGAATAAACTCCCCTAAGCACTATGTTCAATTTTGTTATCTCCCATACTAACTTTGTTATAATTGATTTATACATTGAGGTTTTGAAGTGTTTCATATTTATTAATTTTACATTCTGAATTTTTATTGATGGATTCAGGGTATCACTGCTTTAATTCTTGTTCAGGATCATAGTTTATATTTTGGAAATGTTTATATTTTATTTTTTAATAAAGTAAATTGACATATAAAAAATGATTCAATAAAATACACTTGTATTTAATAATTTTTTTATAATAAAGTAAATCAAAAAAGGCAAAACAAAATGGAGTAGTTTTTGTTTTTAATAAAGTAAATTGTAATGCAATTTATGTTTTAAGAAAGTAAATCAACATTCTAAAATATTTTTATAAAAAATAATTTAACAATATACAATTTACTTTATTAAAAATAATTAAAAACCAAAAAAAACTGGTTCATATTTTCCATAACACCTTTCCAAATGCCATATTTGAAAAAAAAACTTCACTAATTAAGCTTTTAATCCACAATAAATTGCTTTTATTTGGTTATAAAAAAGTTGTTTTTCTGGTGCTGAGTTTTCTCAGTCCTGAGTTGTTTGGGCAGTGTTGAGATGTCCTTTCCTATTCTTAGAACACTTGGCAAAGAACGTTGATATTTTTTTTCTTCAAGTTAATTCTTATCATACAAATGAATACCAATATCACTAGCATAGCCCCCATCATCATTATCATCAGTACAATGGTCTCTGGAGGGAAAATAGGAATGCTGTTTTTTGTTAGTAGCATTATTTGGAATGTGGAATAGAATGCTTAAATGATTAACACCCATTTCTTCACATCTGTGCTTCCATGTGCATGCAGCATAGTCTAGCTAGTAATAGATTAAATAAGCTAGTGCTCTCTTTTCTTCCTTTTTTATACATATCAAATATATATCAAATATATGTATAAAATACTCACATGTTACTGTTTAAAATATAAAGAAAAAAGATAATAATATTCAAATTAAAAATGTAATATATGAATATAAAAATGTATTGAGGTGTGCAAGAAATTAATTCCTACAGTACTAAAGATTTTAACCACATAACTACATTTGCTTACAATAAATAAAATAATAAAAAATATCATCTTTGAACTTTTCTTTATCCTAATACATATAGGATTATACAAATCTCTTCCAATTTACATAATCTGTACTGAAGGTCCAATAAAAAGGATCTATCAGCCAACATACTATCTTGTCAGTTGAAATGTTGTCTTATTTGCCTATTGTAGAAAAATACACATTTCTTTTTCATTTCAAGATTAAACTGTCTTAAAAACAGGACAAATAAGCTACAAATGTATTTTAAAATGAAATAAAATTTCTGGCATCAAATTTAAAAGTTTCTTCTGTTTTCTATTATTTTTCTATTTGTCATTTTTATTCCAAGTTAATTTGCTTTATAAAATGCATAGAATGAAAATACTTACAACGATAATGAAAATGCTTGCAGTAAAAAAGCTAAGTATCGAGACAACAGGTTGGATGAAGTTGAAAGTAAAAACTAGGAGGAAGGCAAAACTCCAAATGAATACAGGAATCACATTTATGTACCTGAGATTAAAAAGAAAGAACTGGAGTAATAAATGGAGTAAGTAATGAATTAATGTATTGTATTACTGTGTTTTGTAAATTCTTCAATAATTAAAGAACTTCAGGTATCTCTTCAATTTTGTTTGATCTAAAGATGATTGGCTATCAGGTAAATTTTGAAATGTCATTAAAGGAAAGAGATATTACATACAGTACAATTCAGGAACTACTGATACCAATTATAAGATTTTATATAAAATTCAAATGTAAAACTATTTATATATCATTGTACAGCAGAAACTACCAGAAAGAAACAAACCAGATATTGTGACCTATAGTGTATTATGTAATATAATATTATTAAAAGATAAACTCTAAAATAAAGTTGTTGCCTCTTACCTATATACCCATAATTCCATAGCTTTGTCTGGGGAAGTTTCAAAATGATATTATACTCAAGCTGCAGGGGGCATCACCCCAGGCAATATGTTTCCTTCGGGAAGGGGTTGGGGTCATTCCCCAGTGCCTGAGGTATTGTCATGAAATGGAAGGGTCAAGGGGCTTGAATAATTTTTCCATGGTATTGCCATTAAACCCACTTTAAACTTTGACCTTTCAATAGCAACATGGGTGCACTGAAAAATCTAATATAACCACTATTCCTTTTTAATCACTTTACCCCATCTTGTAAATAAACCACTTGTATTTTACCTAAGATCCATATTTGACACAGTCTATTACAAATTTGTAAATGAGGTGATAGAAAATCTAAAAAAATGGCATTGTATAGTTTTTTTCGAAGCCTTTGATAGTTCAAGTGAGTTTTGCGAACAGTACCGTGAATGACTAAATATATTTTTTGAGTTACCAAATGATGAAGATGGATTACAGAAACAAATAAGTATTTCTCGTCAGAGTGTGCAGCAGCAAAGTGTAAAATCTCATGCTGAGCCTGATTGTTCTAAATAAGCCAAGAAAGAAGACATACAACGTATCGGTGTGTGTCTCATTAAATCTTATTGTAACCTGAAAACATCAGTTATTGTACTGAGGTCCAAATATTATATAAGGAATCACCATATGGGGAAATCCATATGGAATTTTGTTGTGGAACTCTGGAGCTTAAACAAATACTATTGTTTCAGTACCTTTCTAACATTTTAAGAGATAAACTTGTAGGAATTAATGATGACAGGATACAGAGGAGATTATTGGCCAACAAAGACACCATGATATTTCAAGAAGCCTTTAATATTGCTGTAGACATGGAATCAACATCAAAAAATTTACTGGATATTTATGGCACATCAAAGACAGAGGTCAACAATGTATATTATGAAAATAAGCAACTTTTAAAGCCTAAAACTTGTGTATCAAAACAAGAGAATGATGATGAATGTTATATATATATATGGTGGGTCCCATAACCCAAGTAAATGTAATGCTATTATTTTAAGCTTGGGGGACATATATTTGAGAAATGTTTTCAATTACAAGCAAGAATTAATATTATGGAAAGAACATGAAGAAAAATGGCTCGTGCCTACCAAGTAGAATTAGTAATTCTGAAGTTTCAGTAGAAGTCTCTATATTGTACATAAAATTAGTAGAGTAGGGGAAATTAATCCTTATTACTTGGACATAAAAAATAAATGAGATTGTATCCCTGGAAACAGATACAGGAGTCCCAGTTTTCTTGATGAGGCTGCAAACATAGAATGAAATTAAGAAAGACTTTGAAGCCTATTAAAATAAGGCTAAAATCCTATACAGAGGATGACATTCCAGTTAAAGGATAAATTCAAGTGTCCATCAAGTTAGGAAAATATCAAGCTGAATTACCACTTGTGATAGAAGCAAATTCATTAACACTTAGGTTGAAATAGTTTGAAACCTCTAAAATTGCCATGGCAAGACATTTTTAGAGTGCATTCTGTCCAGACTACAGGCACAAAAGATTTAGAAGCATTACTGTCCAAGTATCAGAATGTCTTTGACAAAATATTAGGTCAAATTTGTGGAACATATCCTAAACTATCCCTAGATTTAGAGGCTAAATCCAAGTATTCCAAACTTTGTCCTGTACCATGTATTCTGAGAACAAAAATTGAACAAGAACTTAAAAGACTACAAAAAGAAGGAAGAATTTCACCAGTGGAATTTTCAGAATTGGCTACAACCATTGTACCTATCCATAAATCAAATAAAGCTGTTCAGATTTGTGAGGATTACAAGGTAACAATCAATTCTGTGACCAAATTGGATAGTTACACTATACCAAAAATCTCTATGCAACTTTAAAAGGAGGTGAATCTTATGCTAAATTAGGTCTCAGTCAAGCCTATCAAATGTTACTGCTGTACAAGGAATCCTGAAAATTCACCACAATTAACACTCATCCAGGACTATTTGTGTATATTCATTTGCTATGATTTAATTTTCCAAAGGACAATGGAAAATATTTTACAAGGCATTCCAAACGTTATTATCAGGACTGATGACATTTTCATAGAGCCAACTAGGAAAACTCATTTATCAACTTTTGAGCAAGTATTAAGTAGACTGGACAAATATTGTGTGCATCTCAAATGGAAAAAATGTAAGTTTTTCATCATTGAAGTTATTTACTTAGGTAACAAGATTAACAGAGGTGTTTAACCAGTGGAATGTAAAGTACAGGCTATAAAAAAGGCTCCATGCCTCACCAGCATCAGAGAATTGCAACCGTTTTTTGAGATATTGAATTATTACACATACTACATTCCTAAAATCTCCAGTATTTTAATCCCTTTGTACCAGCTGCTTGCAAAGGAAGCAAATGTAAGTGTTCCTTACAACAAGAATTAGAGTCTGTCTATATTTCTGAGATGAGGTATTATGTACAGTATTTACATTATGCGGACTATTGTCCTCATCTTTGTCGTCATATTTGTCACAACGTTTCGGCCTTGTACGCACTGGCCTTCTTCAGGTGGTTGGAATTTCGAACTGAACCCTTTATTTCGATCCCTGGGGTAGACTGTTCTAGTTCTACGTGCCAGTGGAGAACTTTCAGAGAGAAAATTAGCAGGAGATAACTGATAACTGACATCCATCAAACATGGCATGTGGAACTAGAACAGTCTACCCCAGGGATCGAAATAAAGGGTTCAGTTCGAAATTCCAACCACCTGAAGAAGGCTGGAGCATACAACGGCCGAAACGTTGTGACAAATATGGCAACAAAGATGAGGACAATAGTCTGCATAATGTAAATACTGAACAAGAATTAGCTTTGAAGAAAGCAAAGGATTCCTTGAACTCCAACAAATTATTAATTCATCTTGATCTAAACAAGGAAGTTACCATTGATTGTGATGCTTCTCCATCTGGACTAGGCCCATTGCCTTCATGTCACTGGCTCTTGCAGCTTTGGTTAATGGAGTTAACAAATTTCACCAGTATTTTTATGGTCAACCTTTCAAATTGAATACAGACCATAAACTCCTTTTGGGATATTTCCAGGAAAATAAAAGAATCTTTTAAATCAGCTCTGCCAGGATTCAGTAATATTATCAGCTTACACCTACCGACTTGTGTAGCAGGAAAGTAAACAAATTGGAAATGCTGTCTAAGAAACTTTATACTGCCGAGTAAAATTAAAGTTCCACTGACAGAAGAAACTATGAGGCAGCTGGAGTATCTTGATTAAATTCCAGTTACTTATCAAGAAATTGCAAGATGGACAAGAAAGGATGCCATTCTCAAACAAGTGTTGATGTATATTCAACATGGATGGCTTGACAAATGACCACATGTGGCCACAGCTCCAAAGCATCCTTTATCTAATGGATTAGCAAAAAAAGTATGTGCACATCCTCAAGTGACTACATCTCTGAGAGAATGCAGAAAAGAAGCAAGAGAGAGGTTTGTTGTATTTAAAGTTGAGAGTCAGTGTCTGTTGTTGTTCAATCCAACTCAACAAATGGTTACAGGAATGTCACTAGTTGCATTACTGATAAAGAGGATGATAAAGGCTGTTTGGGATTTGGTGATTCCCCACAGGAATACATAAAGAGACAGTAGAGAATTAACAACAAAGCTGGTTCTGTTTGTGAATTTCAAGAAGGTGATTCTGTGCTAGCAAAAAACTTTTCTGCAGGACCAAAATAGTTATGTGGGGTCCCTTATCATATTTGATTAAGTTGGACTCAGAGAAAGTAGTGTGGCATCATATTGGTCATCTGAAAAAAGAAATGGATGAAATCTGTGCTAAGCAAACCAAGACAAGTTGAAACTCAGGATACAGAGTTAAGTTTAGATAATGAATTAAACAAAAGTTTGGATCAAACCTAGTTAATCCATAGGTTAAGCTAAATAACTCAGGTCACCCTGTAAGTCAGAAAGCCTGCAGTTAAATAACTGCAGTTAAATAAACAAGGCCTAGTACCTCTTGATGTTTCAATGAGAGGTGGAATTATATCCAGTACAAGAGTTAGAAAACCATTTCATCAGAAAGACTATATTACATGAACTCTATATGTAAGCCAGTAGGATAAAAACTAAAAGGAAAGAAGTGTAATTTAATATTAAAAGGTGAACCCTAAAACAGAGTTGTTATCACTTATCAATATAATACTACAAAACTGCTAAACATTTGTTGGGTGGTTTTCTTTAATACTTACAAGATTTCCCTGGTCATATTCTTACAGTTCAGGAGATTAATCTAAGTATGGTCAATTATAAATGTAGAAAATTTATAAAGATAAATTGCATATAACATAAAATAAAACTTTTTAAAAAAGTTTTGTTACTTGATTCCAAGCATTTCCCCATAAGCACCACTCCCTGCAAGGGAATAAGCAGTCAACAGAATCACCCTAAAAATGAAAAAAGAAACATATTTTGAGTTGATATTAAAACCAAAATAATTACTGCACAATTTTTAACACCAATGTTGTTCATATTTAAATTTCAGGCCTTGTTTTATTTATGAAAGATTTAATGCATATTCATTTCCTTTTATATTTCTTTGTTCTTTAAACATTTCACTGTTTATGTAAATTTGGAGAACCAATAGGCTTGTTTATTTAAGTAAAATCACATATAAATATCCATCTAGTTTTGTATAATGAGCCACTCAGATATGCTTACTTCTTATATGTGCTTTGTCCATTTAAGACATGGGCAGTTATTGCTCTCCACAATTCCATATTCTTTGTAGCTCTTATCAATGAGTAAAGCTAGATAAGTTGAAACTAATTAGATTAATTGTCCATATAATTATAAGGATATCCTTATTTTCAATTGCATGGCTATTCTGTCAACTGGTAATTAGGCTGACTTACTTTTTTGTTCACAGGTAACATATATTTTCAAACTTTTTGCTTATTGTGAAATTATATGTCAACCACTTTACCACATAAGAATGAGATGTAAATGAAAATCAATTCAACAAGATCTTTCTTGTTGTGCATTTAAATAAAAATGTTGAAAAATGAGAAAATATAGGATTTATATTGATTATCTTCAAATCACTTTTTCAACTGTCTGTAAAGCACCTGTGGCTGAAGTGGGAGTCCAGACTAAAACAAAGTGAAGAAATAATTATAATTGAATTATATTGAACAGAATTTTTAAAGGTCCTATTAAATTTTGTTATTTTACACGGAAAATATCTTCTTTTATTTCTATTGACTTGCGTTAGTTGATTGACTGAAGAATGAATCTCTTCCTTATTGTTATCATAACAACTATTTATACATAGATAGATACTCACATATTAAAAATAAAGAGGATATCAAAGACATGTCTAATGCCATAACACAGGAACATCTCCCCTAAGAGATGCAGGTCAGGTGACCTTATACACTTCTCTTCTGAAGATATGTCATGACATGTCAAAACTGGATCTGAACAAAAAAAGATATACAATTCTTTAATGCACTGCATTAAACTCATTATAAAGGACAATATTGATTAGAAATAGCAGGGAATTGTTAATGAACTGATGAATATTAATTGCTAAAGAAACAAAAAAGTAGAAAGCAAAAAGATAAACTCTTTCTGCAATTAGTATATCAAATTTTACCAATATTCTTTGATTGATTTTCCAGTCCATAACTCATGCCTTCATGTGTAATCTTATTCAAGGGCAACAACTCAGTCTGAAAAAAAAATGAATGACTTTATTCCTAAGTAGGTGTGCATCACTTAACAGATGGCTTCAGAGAATTTCAATCCAGATTCTGAGAATAATTTAAATTGATTTAAGAATCAAATTGCTAATGGAACAAAACTTCTGTCAGCAATTATGAATATCAGACACCATCTAACCACCTATTAACAAAGAAGAGAAAAAGAAAGTGATTCGTGAGAGGTGCTGATGAATCAAGGAAACAGACAAATTTCTAACAAATTATTTGCTATTTTTGTAATATTTCTTTTGTATTTTCATATTTCAACTTTTTTTTTAGTTCTATATTATCAGGAGTAGGTTTTATTTTTAAATATTTTTACATTTATAAGGAATATGATTATAAAATTATAAATATATACTTGTGTAAAAGATAACATATTTGAGACTTTCCATACATTTTAGACAAAGGCAGGATATTATTTCAGCCAAGATGATTAAAATAATTTTATAAGCTTCGGACATTACACAAATCAACTCAAATATTGACCCATGCATTTATTCTTTCTTTACAAAAATATTTTCAGTAACTTAAAGAAAGAAAATTTTTCTTCTTGTCTAAATGAAAGCATCAATAAATATGTGTCCTGACTCATTTTTACAAGCTTGTGCAAATTAATTGAAATGAAACAAATAATTCCATTAGTATTTACTTCCCTTTCATATTTTTTCAATGAAACATGACTTAGTACACATGTTAGTACTTTGTATGTCCATTCCATGAAGTCTTTCCTTGCAAACTGACCATAGATTCTCAATTGGATTTAAGTCAGGAGTGTTTCTGAGCCATTTGATAGTACTTTGATTTGCTCACTGGTAAGGCTTGCCAGTGTGTTCATGCAACATTGCAATTTTTGTATGCTTCCTTGGAGTAACTATAATAACTAATTGAGAGTTGAGACAATAGTGTCTTGGTGTGATGAAAATCTGATGCAATCACAGATGACATAATATTTTTCAAGGCCAAACAAATTTTATCATACATCCTAAAAATAGATTCATATTACTGCACACCACTGCAAATGACCTAATCTGAGGAAAAAATAGAAATCAATTACACCCTGTCACTTCAGTGGGTCTAAAACTGACCATATAGTGAAAGAAACGGAAATTAAAGTGACCATTTCAGTTAATTTGTACAAGGGTGTATTACCTGAATTTTGATCTGAAAATGTCACCTTATAATGCTTGATCTATGGGATTAACATTCAATATTGAATTAAGTTCATTGACAAAGGATGGGATTATATTGAAAGATAATTGTTGTGTAAAATAAATAATTTTGGCTGTTAGAACTTATTGATGCACTTGAATTCTTAAAAGTAAAAGTAATATTATGAATAATTTCATATGAAGGATTTATGCTGTTGTACATACCCAATTGTAGATTAAATAAGAACATTTTCATTTTGATTTGTGAAGAATAGTTATACAATATTTCAATAATTAAACTTGCATTAATCAGTTTAATTACCAAATTCAGTTTTAGTAACAAACTGCAGAAAGATCTTTTCCAATGCTCATGACAGCATCTATATTTTTTAACTCTTGTGATAATTGATTTCTTTTAAAAAAGAAATGAATGGAAAATACATAAGAGATATTTTATTTTCTCTGAAGCTTTTACAACCTGTTTTTGTTATATGAGTTGTGGATGTTGAAGTGAGCACTTCCATTTGGATTAAAGAATTGGAGTTCTAATAGGATATGACATTGGAAAGGACATAAGAAATATTTTCCTCTGCATCTTTGTCAACATTTTTCCTGCAATATGATAAATCTAATGGGAAGCAAAAATCTTCCATAGAAACTTTCAGTAAACATTTGAATAATTTGATTAATTAGTAATTTAACCGATGTTTGATATTTTTTATAAGATGATATGTTTATTGATTTAAGAAATAAAATACCATTTTTGAGGATATTAATTTATAATTCAACCAATATTTGATATTTTCATACAATGATATTTTTGGTGATTTCAAAGGAAAAAAATTTGATGACAAAGAAAAGGTTCAAAGAAAATTCCTGGGTTTTACATGTGAAACTGAGGTATTTACATGTGAAACTGAGGTATTTGAAAGGCTACAGTTTACCCAAATGCTAGAGACTGCCATTACTTTTTTTTTTTTTTTTAGTTTTATTTTTGTCTGCAATTGTGATTATCAGACAAAGAAAATAACTCAATTTGAAAAAAAACAACAAAGAAACAAAACTGAATGATGTAAGTAGGTGTGCATCACTCAACAGATGTCTTCAGAGAATTTCAGTTCAAGATTTTGAGAGTAATTTAAATTGATTTAAGAAACACATTGTAAATGGAACAAAATTTTTGTCAGCAATTGTGAATACTTTTTGCCATGTTGACAGTTAACAAAGAATAGAAAAAGAGAGGGATGCATCATTGTGCTGATGAATCAAGGAAACAGAAACATTTCTAACAGATATTAGCCTATGTTTGGATTTAGTGAAGAATTGTTAAATGGCATATTCATTTTCATCCTCAATTCTGACAAAATTTAGCTTGCTAATAAAAGGAAAAATACTAAATATTCAGAGGAAACAATATTCAAAGTACTCTGGAAGGAAAAAAGGAATTGTATATCAAAAGATAATTTTTCTCATAACACTCCTATTACATGCCTTTGGCAATTGTATTAAAAATTTAATAAAATTGAATATAGAATTTTAATAACATCCAAACATATGAAACTGGATTTACAGATATTTTTTCTTGAAAATTGGCAAAAAAATGTTAAACTCTATTTATTTCTTAGATTGTGTAACAAGAGCAGAACTAGGAAAAAAGATTTATTTTCTCGTTTACATTTCTCCAATTATGTGCATAGTTATATCCATGTTATAACAACACCGATATTTCATGGATGTAATGGAATAGCTGAATGAAAGAAGAATAACAAACATGCTTACTTCTCACAGAGTTTTATAATGCTATGTTGTACACAAAATTAGATATATACACATGTGTCTCACATAGAGAAATTATAACATAGCCTATCAATGTTCATAGAGAAACTGCAACAACAAATGGAGTAATATTTCCCGAAGGGAAAACTGGTGTTATGGCAGTTTCTCTATGAACCTTGATAGGCTATGTGGTTTTTCTTTTAAGACCTACTACTGTGGGCTAGGGATATCCTTCTTCTCTGAGCTCTAAATAACAACTGTCCCTCGTCAATTTATCTCCAGATGTTATTTACTGGTCATCACGTGTTGCATGTAACTAGCTCAATGCAAGGGAGAGAATCGCTATTTGTAACCCAACAATTGTTTATTTACAAGAATAATTTTATATTTACAAGATTATAAAAATATGTGAATATGAAAACATAGTTGGGAGGTTCAGATCCTAAAATCATAAGTTCAGGGTCATAATTCCAAAGGTCATAAATCAGTCTTGTAAGTTCAATATCAGAAAATGCCACAAGTGTTAATCAAAAGCAGTAAAAAATCTGTATCTATGACTTGCAACACACAACTACCTTCTTCACCCACAAAGATTTAAGAATTTCTTATCCATCATCAAAGCAGGTGATAATTGATTGAGACATGTATGGAAGGAAGCACAAACAAAACTTGGTTTTCTTTATCATTTCAGTGAACCAACTACAATGCAATGTAATATATTATATGTGAATTATAAAACAAGAAAATTTAAATAAACACTTAACAAATAACTGTGATTATAAATTTTAGAAAATAAAATGCATGTATAAATGCAAATGTTCTCAAACTATCTTAGTGAATTTGTGGTGAAAACAAATAAAAGAAATGCTCAGAAGATGCATGGATTTATTGATGCATCACTTTTTAAAAAAAATTTTTATTAAATTTAATCATTGTTATGCGCTTATTTAAATTTTCTTGTTCACATTTTTATAAATTTATGAAAAAAAATTGTTTTCCTTGCTATTTCTTTATAATATAGTAAATAATAAATATTGTATTGTAATTGGGTCACATAATTTTATAATCTTGTAAGCAAATATATAAATAATTGGTGTTTTATATTTTTGTTGTCAATGCTTAAGAAAAAAAATAAAATGCATAAATTCAGTTTCATATGTTTGCATTTTATTAAAATTCTAGTTTATTAAAACAGTAAAAATTGTCAAGGGAGTATACAGTAATAACAGTGTTAAGAGAAAAATTCATCCTTTTGACATACACCATTTTTTTGCAGGTACAATTGCTAAAATTTGCCATAATTTCTTTTATTTTTTTTTATTATGAGATCAATTGTTAAACTGATAGGTTGGTTTTGTTCATAGGAAAATTATCCCTTCCTATGGAGTAGACAATATGAAATCACTATCTATATAAAGATGTTAAAGAAAACTGTAGAGAGTCACAATCACTTATAGGACATGGCATTAAAAAGTTCGTTAATAAAGCTAATTTTTTCAAAAGTTTAAGCAAGTGAATTGCATGAGTATCTTCATGATAACATCAAGTGAAGACTTGAGAGTGTGTCAATCAAAATATTCTGAAAGCAATAAATACTAATAATAAGAATATCATTGAAACTGAGAACATCATAAGGCAAATGTCATATATTCTGAAAATTTTCTTATTTTAACAAAAGAACTAACAAAAGAAAATTGAAGAAAGCAGTATTTTCATGCAGACACCAATTACCAAATACATAAGAGTTCAGAAAAAGGGACACAATTAGATTGGGGAAATTGGTTGGTTCAAAACAAAAAAAGAAAAAGAGAATTACTGCTTAGAAGAGTAAATTTTTCATAATTAACAGTTTTTGAGATTAGTTGCCAATTTGACCTTATTAAACTGATTAGATTTACTATTAAGACAGGAGTAAATAGTTGTGTCATCAGCATGATGCCAACAGGAATATCATTGAGGAAAATTAGGAACAAAGTAGGTCCAAGGATAGAGCATTGGAGGACATCTGTAGTAGTATGAAAAGATCTAGAAGAGTGGCCATTCAGGATAACTTTCATTTCATGATTTCATAAGATAGAAAAAAATTCAGCAAGAAATACTATAACCTTTCAACTTGTGAAGAAGACCGGTATGCCAAAGCCTGTTAAATGCTTTCAAGATATGCAAAACAGCAGCTTGTGCTTCATCATTCATTCATTATCTAAGGTTTGATAGACTCTTTGAGCAATAATCATTAGTGCATCAGCAGTTGACCTAGAGAAGCAAAAGCCATATTGCTTGTCTGAAAGAAAGCCTTTGGATGTGAGATTCTTAACCATTCAGAATTGATTAGGGTCTTTATTATTTTGCCAAAACAAGGTAGACAATAGTTCAAAGGGTTAGATGGTTCATCTGATTTTTAAAGACTGGAACAACAGAGAAGGATTTCCAAAAGGCAGGAAAGGAAGAGGCAGCAAGGCATTTATTGTAGAGTTTAGAGAGAACAGGAGCCAGTTTGGGAGGACATTTCTTAAGGACAATTGCAGTCCTCATATATTGTGGGGATCCAGATTAGATATTATATTAATTTTTGCATTTATAAAACCATTACTATAAAATTAAATCATATAAATGTGTGTAAAATGTATTGAAAAATAAAATATCTAGAACACTCTATACATTTTAGATCAAGCCAACAAGATTAAAATAATGCAAATATATGAATTAGTTTATTAGTATAGCATGATATGAATTTTTATCTGAAAATTTAATTTCTTAGTTTTCAGTCTGTAGGGTTAATAATATCTGCTGAATTAAGTTCATTGACAAAGAAGAAATTATTTTGAAAAATAAATATTTGTGTTAAATATTTTATTTTATTCTGAAGCTGTTTATTCATTGATGTATCTCCATAATTTAAAAAGTAAATGGTAAAGAATGGCATTATAAAAATATTCTGATGTTTAATCATTTCATAAGATTTTGGAAAGTGAAAAGTTTTTCACATGTCCCCATATATCTTTATGGATTGTTAAATGCAACAGTTTCAAAATTATACAATTACTTTTACAAAAATATTAATTTTTTCTATATTTCTATAAAAATAAAATATCTTCCTGTTATAAAAAAGGAAAGGTATAATTTACTGTAGCTATATTATTTAATCTTGTTAAATTATTGAATAATTCAGTTGCAATCTCTCAGTACTTAAAAGTACTGAGAGATTGCAAATGAATTATTAGGAAATGAAAGAAATAAGGGTATTCTGATGCACCCCATTATATCAGGTATTGGTAGTACTCCCTACAAATTGGAAAAAACATAGCAAAAATTTAAACACCTCTCCTTGGAACAATCAGTCCATCATGATTTAACAATTCAGACAACCTTGTTGAAAAACTAAGGGGAATAAATGTGACAGATAAACTCATGGCTAGTTTAAATGTTAAATTTCTTTAAACCAATATTCTTGTTAAGAAATACTTTCTTTTAAAAAAAAACATCTAACAAAATCAAAATAAACCTCTCCCTACTAATAGCTAAAATCATAAAAATCTACCGACTCATCACCAGTCAATACTATTTCAACTTTAATAATAATTTTTAGAAACAAAAATTTTGATTACAAATAGGTTCACCACCAAGTAAGGTTTTAGCAAGTATTTTCATAGAATTTCTGGAATTTGGTCCTTTCCAGAGTATTTTACCTAAACAATCAACATGTTTCCAATATATTGATCATACTCTCTTAACAAAACTACACTGCCTAAGGTTAGGCAGTGTAGTTTTGTTAAGATAGACTAAACAAAGTTGAACATATGATAAAATTAATTTACAAAACAGAAACAAATAACATTTTACTTTTCCTAGATATTATGTTACACTGTACTGACAATGACCTATGACAAATTAACTAATAAAAATGATCTCATAGATTTCTATTCTCAACATAACAAAATAAAATCAGGAATAATCATTGGATTCTATTTAAGAGCTTTCAGAATTTGTAGCCCTCAGTATTTATATGAAGAGGAGAAATACATGAGCTACTATTCCTTTGTTTTACATCATTGTTCAGGATTTTAATTATACATGAAACTTATTTTCAAATTTATTAGGTTGGTGCAAAAATAATGACATTTTTTGACGTATTTTTTAACGTCAAAAAACGTCATTATTTTTTGTACCAACCTAATATTTTGACTTGGTTGATTCCTGAATATATAACAAAAATGATAATCATTGTTGAAATCATCCTTTTAAATTTATTTCTCATCACATATTACTTTATTAGTAATCTCTTCATTCAAATCAGACAATGGAAAGATTTCTTATGGCAAATGAAAAAGCAGTGAAAAAACATCTAAAAAAATGAATGAGAGACCAACCTCATCATATTCAACTTGAATAGCATAGGCTTTCTGCAGGATCTCAACACCAATCAATATTAATAGAGCCTGAAAGGTAAAAATTTCATTTTTTTGAAAATTAGAAATAAAGCAATGTCCAAAATATTGCTTAACTTCTTGGATTAAATGAGAAAAACGTTATAAATCCGTGAAAGTTTTAGGGAATAAGGACACATTTAAAGACAGAAGCTGTAAGTGGGACTTATTGGCACATTGTTGTATCAATTTATGAGTATGAATTTAAATACTTGATTCCAGAATCCATAAATAAGAGAATTGTGATATCAGTTATTGTAAAAACCACTATAGATAAGCAGTTTACACAAAGCTTTTGATAATATCGTCATATGCTATAAAAGAATTTTGGGATTTTAAAAAAATAACCAAAATTAATACAGGGTGCGATGGATAAATTGTCATATAAATTATGCAAAAAAGGGAAAATAACACTGGCATCTCATTTTAACAGATATATTTATCAAAATTGCACAAAAATATCTTGAAATACTAAAGAGTAATAAAATCGCCATTGACTTCAACAACAGCCACCAGATGAATTTGGAATCTCCTGCATCTCTTCCAGACAGTTTCCTTGTTTAAGTTGATGAATGCTGCCATAATTCTTGCCTTCAGTTCATCTTTGGTTTTACAAGGAGGTTTTTTTTTTTGTCTGATGCTCAGCTGTACCACACACATTATAATCAAGGGGTTGCAGTCTGGGGAGTTAGGTGGCAAGATGTAAGGAGTGATGTGGTTGCAGAAATTCTCTGAGAGCTTGTATGGCATGGTGCAGAATCCTGTTGCCAGACCTAGAGTCTTCCAGCAGCCACTCTCTTGACCCAAGGCAGCACTACCTCCACAAAGTACTTGATGTAGGCCTCCATGTTGAGCTGAGGCCATCATCAACAAATTCAGGTATTCTTTTCTTATCAGAATGATCAGAGTGAATTTTCTGAGCTAATGTACCTTCGTAATCACCATTAGACTCATCCAACTCTTTCTAAATCTCTTGCACTGTCCTCATATTGACACCCAAATATTCTGAAATGTTTGTATTGGAGCTTCTTCCATGAATGTCAAGCAGTACAGCATGCCACTTTGAAATTTCTGGCAGAATGATGGTGCTCTTTTTCTCTCAGACAGTGCCCAACTGACCCTACAGTACTGTGCAGTCAACAAAATTAAAAACAAACAATGCATATGTGCAAAATTAAAAATATAAAATGGCGACAATTTACTCATCGCACCCTGTAATTGTTTGAAGGTTAATTTTAATTTAATATAGTTGCAGCAAGATAAAATCTCTCTATTGTAAGATTTTACAAGCAAGTAGTATTTGTGTGGTACTTTTGAACAAGTTGAAAAATTAATATCAAATTTTTTTTTTTCACTTCACAGAAAATTTGTTAAGAAAATAGAAAAGATTGGCAGACAGATAGATGAACAGATAAATAAAGGAATAAAGACTGGAAGAAGTCAAACAGATCAAGGAGACTGTGTTTAGCAACAATAAAAGTGAACATTTTTGATGACAGAAAGAATTGAGATAAGCAGTTTACACAAAGCTTTTGTCGATATATTCATATTAATAATTATTTGAAAGTTAATTTTAATTTATTACAAGTGTAGCAAGATACAAATCGTCTATTGTAAAATTTTATAAGCAAGTAGTATTTGTGAGGTACTTTAGGACAAGTTGAAAAGTTAGCAGGCAAATCTTTTCCTTTTTTCAGTTCACCAGAAAATAGAAAGAAAAACAGCCAGACAGATAAATAAATAAAAGAATGAACAGAGATTGTATTAATGAGCAATAAAAGTGAATGTGTTTGGTGATAGAAGAGATTGTTTGCACCATTTTCAAATGAAGTGATATCATGGCATTCTATACTACAGGCCTGCTCAGGCTACAACTAGGTGCCAGAACTAGAAGTCTATTTCAAAAGATCTTCATTCCACTGAGAGTAGGACTTTTGGTTTCAGTCTGGATTTGCAGTAGTTTACTGTTGTAGTTGGTTTAAGAAATTCAACAAAATTTTAACTTTAGCTTATTTAATTGAGGTAAGTAGAAGATTTATTTATTTCCTTCTGACTTGCTATTTTATGTTGATAGCAAAAACAAAGTTTTTTATAGGAAATTCATTAAAAAATAATTTTATCGTGATCCTGCCACTTGAAAGTTTATTTAACATTTTTCATTTACATTTTGTCCTTCTTCTTACAAATGTTATAAAAACTCACTAAAGAGAGTTAGTTTTAATGATGTTTTGTTGTTTAATTTTTAACATTGACATTTTTCTAAAGACTTCTTCATTGCTTCTGTTTTTACACAACAAAACTTATTTAAAAATGCTATAACTTGACACAATGTTAATTTTATATTTTTCTTTATGATATTGTTATACATAAAAACAAATATTTTGATGATAAAATCTAATTTTATGATTAATTTGCATTTTCCTTTCTAAAAGGTATTTCAAAAACCATGTTGAATTATAATTTAGTTTACCATTAAAAAACATAAGAATAGTCACAGATGTAATATTTTTACATTATAAAGACTATTATTAAGGAGGTTTTAGAATTAACTTTTCTCCCAAAATTTCTGAAATTCCAACATTTTGAAATAGGCCTACAATTATGATCCTTAGTTGCACAATGAGTAGGCCTGTAGTATAGAATATAATGATATATGATTGAGGGCCAGAAGTCAGGCCAACTGATCTTAGCTCATAAGAAAATTTCAGAGGGAAAATTATAATCAAAAGGATTCACAAAAGTTATGTTTTTGTTTTAAAACTTAATAGAATGATCTTTGCTTGGAGTTTCCAGCAGTTGCTAGCTCTGTGCTTAGGAAAACTTGATTGTTTTGTTCTGTTGTTTTGACTGTCTTAGGTGTTGAGTGGTAAAGAAAATCCAACCAAATATTGCCACCTCCCTTGCCTATTCTAACCAGTGCCTCGAATATCAGTGGGAAGGAAAAGCAAATTACTTCTGTACAAAACAGAATAAAAGTCAAGTAATACCAGTTGATATTATTTTCTTCCATAGAAAGGGATTGAACAGATAAAGTTAAAGAAAAGGATCCAATTCATTATATGTGAGTATTATTACCCAAATCATTCAAAGGAACATGATAGCAATGTTTCACTATTGGAGAAGAGTATCAGTCTGTGTAAACTCACTAAGAGGATTATTATGGACAGTAAGTGACATGGTTGATAAGTGAGTGATGGTAGTAGATTCAAAGAAGTTTTTTATAATTAAAATGAACAATCACAATTCTAAACATGTGTGAGTAGCTATTATGATGACATTGAAACAAACATTTAATCTTATGTAGAGGATGACAAAGGAAAAAAATATTATTCACAGGAAATGCATCCAGTATTAATCAATGGTTTTAAAAGATCTGAAATCTGTTTATTTTTTTAATAGAAGGGATAAAATTAAAAGGGCCTTTATCTCTTGCATTGATAAAATATCAACAAAATCAATTCAGTCTTATTTGTCAAGCAAATATTGATTTAAAAGTTGTTTATCTTTTTTAGCATTACCATCATTCTTCATTTCAAAATTATTTGATTGACAATATGAAAATGTATTTAACATAAGTACAGGAAACTTCTACTCATTTTTGCAGTAGATAGAAATGTTAGAAAAGAAACACTTACCTCCATAACAAAAGCAATTAAAAAGACCACAAGAAATGGGTAAAAACCAGAATTGTACAGAGTTAATGGCAATCCTAGAATTAAATAAAATCAAAGACATTTTTCAAAACTGTTTCAAAAATCATCTTGGTTAAATTAATAGCAATATTTTGTCATCAATGACACAGTATGTCTGGATTTAAAGGAGCATGGACATAATCAATACTGGATTCTACACTTAATTGACACACCACTAGGTACTCTGCTGCCAGACTGATTAAAACCTAAAAGAATGAAGAAATTATTCACAACATATTTTTGATAGGGATATCTTATTTTGGAGCTTCCAAGCATCTTTTGTGATAAAGTGGGAGAGTTTAATAATGAAAACTACTGACAGGTGTATGAAAATTTAAACAATGAAACCTGCAATCTAATAGTGGTTGACTGGTAAGTTACCTGCACTAGAATCTGCAACAAACAGTTACATGGTTAGAGCAAATTTAAATACTTTACATGTAGCAAGGAAAAGCTTTATGGAAGCTGAAGCAAGTGAAAAAAAATCATGAGAGCATTGCAATCTAATGTGAAGGCTAATGTAGATGAAGATTTTTTGACAGCTGACAATGTTTATTGCAAAAGACAAAACTACAAGGGATGGTGTGGTCCTGTCAAAGTATTGGGCAAGCAAAGTCAGTGTGTATTGATCAGCCTTAGAGGAACATTTTATAGGATGCAACCATGTTACATGATGAAAATAAATAACAAAAAGCAAGAAACAAAAAATTGGGAACCACAAAGAAAGAATATAAAAATTTATCAAATGAGATAAACAAATTTCTGGAAATATAATAATATAAGACCTGATGGTAATATTGAAGAATTGAAAGAAAACACTGAAAAACACTCAAGTAGAGACAAGGTTGTAGAGTATAAAATAAGTGAAAGTAATGAGTGGAAAAGAGGAAAGATTATGAGTACCCAACCAAAATCAACTAGAAAGTATAGCCGTTAGTTGAATATAATACCAGAGGAGGGAAATTAAGATCCTGTCTGCATTAATTGGGATTGTGGGGATCAATAGTGAGAACTACCCCAAATGTAAGATGGAATAAATGATCAAAATCATCAAGAACATGTATTTTTGCTCACATCTGAATAACAACAAGCTAACGATGTGATTGAAAAAAAGAAAAAAAAGAAATGGAAAATATGAAAAATCATGATGTAAATCAGTTGTGCCTTACACGTCAGAAATGTATATCAATAAAATGTGTGTTAACTGAGAAATACAAAGATAAAAAGATAATGAAAGCCCATCTTGTTGAATGTATCATAATTTAAAAACTGAATTTCCAAATATGCAATCATGATGCTATGTCTTGTAATGTTAACAGACTGTTATGATCTGTCTATATTTCTGAGGTGAGGTATTATGTACACTATTTACATTATTCAGACTATTGTCCTCATCTTTGTTGCCATATTTATTACAACTATTTCAGCCAGCCGGTGGTTGGAATATTGAACTGAACCCTTTACTTCGCTCACTGGGGTAGACTGTTCTAGTTCCACGTGCCATGTTTCAGCTGTTGGGTGGTTGGAATGTCAAACTGAACCCTTTATTTTGCTCACTGGGGTAGATGTGATATTTTAATGGATATCAGTTGTCAGTTATCTCCTGTTAATTTCCCTCTCCAAGTTCTCCACTGCCTTAACTGGGTATTGAACTCACACTCTTTGGGTCCTGGATCTAACTAACGTCTTTATCCACTGTGCCATGTGTCCTTGAATTTCTGGGTATTATAAACCTAATGTCTTCAGCAACCGTTTTTTACCAGTGCTCATATTGCAATTTTTGCTATTATCATTGCATGTTTTTACCAGAGCTCATATTCCAATTTTTGTTGTTATTATCGCTTTTCTCTGGCACTCCTTATTACTGGTTCCCATATTGTATTCATTTCTATGCTTGGTCGGCTCAGGAGATTTTTGTGGCCTAGCATATGTGCTGATTCCTTAAGTTTACAAAACATGGCACGTGAAACTAGAACAGTCTACCTCAGTGAGCGAAATAAAGGGTTCAGTTTGACATTCCAACCACCTGAAAAAGGCTGGAGCATACAACAGCTAAAAATAATAATAAATATGATGACAAAGATAAGGACAATAGTCTGAATAATGTAAATAGACTGTTATGAGTTGTTAGGTTGGGACTCTTGATTTCACCTCTGCATTTGTGCTTGACAAAGAGGTATTTCTTAGACCACCATCTGGTGTGTGTCCAGAATTGCAAGTGTGGAAGATACATCTTTGGATTAAATGATGTGCCCTGTTTGTGGTACAAGAAGGTTAACCAAAAATTTAATAAAATGAAAGGAATAGTGAGTGTCAATTGGCAAATTGATTGGTATTCTGGCAATGCATGTGGATGGCTTTATATTCTGTGAGAATGGATCATTTAAGAAAAATGTGATCACAGAATTAAAAAATATATGTAAACTAGGAACTCATCAAAATGTAAACTTTAAATTTCTGGGGTTGAATGTTAAGTAATGATGATATATAAAAATTTTGATCATTAATGGTTCATTATCAATTAAAATCTTTATATATCATCCATATTTTAGCATTCTGCTACTACTTTTCTAGCAGTGTCACTTTTTGTGCAATTCTGTGCAAAAAGTGGATCACAGAGCCTTGATATTTTTATCACTTCTCATTGATGAGTTAATATTTAAATCATGTTCTCATCTATGTCGGAATAACATCAACCTAGTTCCTCGTCTGACTAAACAATTCTGCCAAATTATGTCTATATCTTCCTGGAGCTTATTACATGATTACGTCACTTATAAATACCAGACATAAGTTAATTCTTCTTCTCTTTTTGATTTCTCTTGCTTACTAAAATGCAGCTGTTTAAGAAATTGTGTTTCAACTCTCTTTTTGGTCAGATGCTATGAAAACAGACACTATGAAAACATATTCCCATACACACACATACACGTACATATAGAAACTTAATTACAAACGTTATGAACATTACAAGCATCAACATATTACGAATATTCAACTACAAGCAATGGAAACTAATTAAACATTATGGAATATTCACTCCTTCAATTCTTCTGAAGCTAAAAGTTTATCAACATATTTTCAGCTTTACAGAATTCTTTCAACTATCTCACAGTGAACATTTTGAGTGACAAATTCATTCAACTTTTTATGAACTCAGATAAAAAAAATATTTCCTCAGTAAAAACTTTAATTCCAGTCAAAGGGAAGTAACTTCTATTAATTATGATTGTATATCATTACATACATAAATATAAACCTTGTTGTTGTTATAAAAACCGTTTTGTCTTCTTTTTTATTTTTCATATTTTTATTTTGTGGTATTTTGCATAAATATAAATTCGAGAGGTCACACCAACTAACAGATCTTCTACAATATCACTAACAGAGATAAAGAAAGGAAAGTCCTTAAAGAAAAATGATGAGTTCAGTCAAGACAAGAGAACAGAATTGAAATGACTTATGGAGCAAATTATGTTGGTATCTACATATCTATTTTGCATATATATATATATATATATAATTATTTATTTAAAAATATGATTCCAACACGCTACATAAGAGGTCTCATGTTTCAAAACAAGAGCCGAAAACTTCAATATAATTATTTGAATTAAATTGAATTAAAGTAAGCTCTGTTCCATCTTCAAGCGAAATTTTTTTAGAATAACTTATTTCTGAAATTTACGTGTTTTAATAGCATATTCAGAATTGAAATCAAAATTTCCATGGTAACAGCCAGGGCAAATTGTTTAAATAGGGAGGGGTGTTGGGTGTTAATAATTTGTATCAGTATAGAGAGTTACTTTCATAGATGTCAAGTCAGGGTAAGGTGGGGGTGTCTAAATTTAAAACGGAAGATGTTTTTGCCTAGTCTGGTTTACGTGTCTATGGAGATTTATTTATTTTTTTATTTTATTTCTTTATGAAAGGTTTTTTTTTTGTGTATATAAAAACTGCCGTAACATTTGTTTTTGACGACTTCAGAAAGGGTTATCTTTTTTTGTAGGTATTTAAACTATTTATTGGGGCTATGGATTATAAAAGTTATTTTATTGTATGTTTGTTTTTAAGCTAATTATTATTTGAAATTACTACTACTGGTTTTTTGGAATGCCTCAATATTTATACTATCGTGAGTGGCTCCAAAAAAAGAGACGCTTAGTACATTTTTGAATATACATGAAAAATATCCGATTGGACGGAAAATGGACCAATCAGTGATTTTGTAGCAAAGCTTGTTTGGAACAAAGTTTAGGAACAAATTTACTATGGTGGAATGCGATAGATACATTGTCCTGTTATTTTCAAGTATGTATTTATTGACCAATTAGAATTGGCGAAAATGTAGGCGTGGCACTACAGTATAAATCCACCTCTTCCCCCCTAGTAGGACTTATAAAAAATTATTCTTACAATCCAAAATATGTTTCAGTTTTAAGTAATCCACAAAGTGTTAATAAGCCATAAAAACAGATTCATCAACCCAACATTTCTAAATCATCGCATTAACTTTAAATTTGGAGAAAAAAAAAATGAAAACATAGATATCAGGGGAAAATAATTTACTTCCCTTATAAAAGACAATAACTCAAAATACAATTGAGTTACTTCCCTTGTACGTGAAGACGAGCGTGCCACTTCAGAAGTGAACATGGCGACAAACTGACATGCACGTGGAATTCATTGTTTCAATCCATGCAATCCTTGCCTTTCTCAGACAGTGAATGAATAATGGTTATTTATTTATGTGTTAAAATTCACATGTCTTTTATTTTAATTCGTTTTTGTTCATCCCAACAGTCTAGGATATAACAATACAGAAATAAGAAAAATATTTTCAAATAAAATCTAAAAACTTCCTCTGAAAAAAACAGGATTATAAAAATATTTAATTTTCCTTACCCAAAATATTTGTTCCAAGGATAGATGACATTGTTAGAAAATCTACAAAAGAAAAAGCGAACTTAAGAAGTTAAGAAAATAAGAAATGGAGAAATTCATATACAAGGGGAGCTGTAAACCTTTTGGTCCAACCAAGGAGCCCTGCCAATAAAATATCAAATGCTTGGTCAAATTTGGGGAAGTGGCCCGTGCCAAGAAATTTTCCGCATCTACCCATAAACAAGATGTGTTCTCTTCCTCATCATTACCAATCTGTTCTGCTTTAGCACCATTTGTTGATTTGTCTTTGAAATCATTTGTACATGTTCACAATAAAAATCTAGAAATAATTTTATGAACAACCGTCTATGATAATAAAAATAAGAAAATAATAAACACATTACCCTACACGCAAGCCACCAATCTGCCACTGGGTGGCATGCCACTAGCGTTTACCGTCGGACCACTGGCGTATTCGTATCGGCAATGTTGCCACAAAATCATCCAGGTGACTGGGTCTCTTGAAAATTCTCTGGGATCGTCTCAGTGGCAGCTGATACGATCTTTCAGGTATTACAGGAACAGTCCGCCAGAAGTATTTCGTCTCATATTATTTTTGTCTCCTTCTTGGAGTGGGGCATTCTGATTCTGAAAGTTGATTATCAGAATCTGTGATAATATGCTCTCGTTTTGAGGAAGCTATTCTGGTGTCGATCTCTGAATCGTCACTTTCGGGGTCTTGTTCCTCAGGAGAATCTAATAGCATTGTGCCGTCGTTACTATTAAGAGGGAGAGATATTGCTTCAGGAGAGAGCTACTCCTCTCTCTGGTTTGATAATTCACCGGCAAGGGCCAAATCTCTGCGGGAAGCATTCGATTGTCTCCCGTCGGGGTGCTGGATGCACACATCAATTGGGTTCGTCTCGAGCAGTTCCACCTTACTCACAGGAGAATCATACTTACTTTGTCGAACATGGTTTCTAAGTAAAACAGTTCCTGGCTGTGAGAGCCACGAAGGGAGGGAGATCGCGACCAAACTTCGTAATGTGTTGCATTAGTTTTTGTACAGAATAGTGTTCTTATAGTGTATAGATCCGCGGTTATTACGTTTCTTAATGTTTAATTGGAAGGTCTTGGTTATCAAGTGCTAACTGTAAGGTCTTCCATATTATGCCATTGTATCTACCCCATACAGTCTTGAGGATTGTATGGGGTAGTCCGGCTGAAGGGTACCCCCTATACCAATAGGAATCATTTTGGTCGAACATAAAAGAGGTCCCACGATTTGTATTAATATAAGCTGGCGCTCCGAATACTTAGAACTGAGCAAAGACAGTGTATGACCATTGGTGCACTTACTTCTGTTCAGGGAAAGGCGAAAAGGAATCGTGAGTACTCATCAACGACAGTTAGTAGATATTTGTTTCGGGATTTAGATGGAAGCGGGCCCTTAACGTTCACGCTCAGCCTCTCAAATGGCTGTGTAGCTTTTAGTAGGGTTCCCGCTTCGGGTTTGTAGGACCTTGGTTTTACTCATGCGCAAATCTGACAAACGTTTGTTATTCGTTTCACATCCTCAACTGAAAAAGGCAAATTCCGGCTACGAACCACATGCATCATCCTCATGATACCTGGATGACAGAGATCATTATGAACTTTTTGTAGATTTTTAATGCTGTTTATTGATCCTCACACATTTGATAGCGCGTCCGCCATTGCATTTTCCTTTCCCGACCGATAGAAAACTTCAAACGAAAACAGGAAAGCTCTACTCTCCATCTCGCTATCTTTTCATTTTTTTTATTTTTGTTTGAAGTCTTGGGATGAAAAGAGACTGACTTTTGGTCAGTGATTAATTTAAAGCAGTGACCAATTAAGAAATATCATCATTTTTTAGCGCTTCAACTATGGCATAAGCCTCCTTTTCGACAGTTGAATGTCTGCGCTCAGATTTTGACAATGTTTTTGAGAAGAACGCTACAGGGTGCCCGGATTGCTTTAACGCGGCATCTATGGCGTGGTCGGAAGCGTCGGTCTCTGCTTCTAGTGGAATGTCAGGATTCACCCAAATGATGGCTGAGTTGGCAATATTTCTTTTTAACCCCTGGAAGGCAGAAGAATGTAAAGGAAATTTGGTAATTTTCGTAAGTGGGTGTATTTTTTTGAGAATAATGAGCGAACATACCCATGGTTCATCGCAAGGCGACTATGTTGTTGGGAATAGGTAGTTTTAGCACTGGTTTTAGCCGTTCTGTTTCCGGCTTCATGATTCCTTTACCCACAATATATCCAAGTAGTCTGATAGTTGTCGAGCCATAAGAACTCTTGTCATGGTTGAATGTAAGATTATATTTCTTGACAGCCGCAAAAAACCGTTTTAGGTTGCGATTGTCACAATATCTATGTAGGCAAAGGAGCCTTGTAGTTTTTCTTCAAGAATTATTTTATCGAGGACTCTCTGAAAACTTGAAACCTCGTTAGTGACTCCATACGGAATCCGTCGGAACTGATAAAGTCATCACAAACTTCAAAAGCTGTATAAGGCTGATCTTTAGGGTCTATAGCTACTTAGTGGCAAGCACCCCTTAGGTCTAACGTGCGAAATATTCTGTATTTGGTGATCTCGTTTATCATCTCGTCAATACGGAGTATAGGGTATGCACCCAGGAAGGTGTACCTTTTTATAGTTTGGGAGCAGTCTATGACCACCATTTTTATATTATTATTGGAATCGGCTTTCTTGGATTATTCCTTCTTTTAACATTCTTGTTATTTCTGCTTGAACCAATGTTTTGTCTTTAAGAGAACATTTTCGAGATTTGGTGGATACCTGTTTACAGTTTTTGGCTAAATTTTCGAAAAGAGAGGTATATTGTAGATTTATAGGGGCCAAGCCACAGATGTTCAACGCAAACAGGAGATTAATACTACAATGCTGTTTGAGGAAATCATGGCTCAGTATGACATCGCAGCACAGATTTGGCATCACGAAAAATTTGGTGTTAGTTTGATTCAACTCTAGGCCGGCCAAAATATATCCTCTAGCCTGCGAACATAGTGAAGCGTTCGCCATAGCCACCTGACTATTACAATGTATGATTTTAAATCTGTTTCTTTTTGCAATATCAGCACTAATAAAACTCTCTGAGCTTCCTGTGTCGACTAGAGCATTAATTTCTACCCCGTTTATTTTTACCGTTTATATAGCCTTTGAAAGACATTTAGGCTTTGCAGTTGATACGATACTAGTCACAATAGGAGCATTCGAACCAGTTAAAAAAAAGCTTGATCGAGAAACCTTAGAGAAATGTCCCTTCATCCCTCACTTGTGGCATTTAGTTTCCCTGGATGGGTAAAACGACCTGGGGTGTAGTCTGAGATCACAACAATAACATTTTCGTCAGGCTGCAGCACTAGCTGTGTATGCAGTGTCTTCTGGAGTGAGGAGATTTTGAACAGGCGGAGGAGGGGGAGAAATGAGGAAGTCTGTCATAAAGGATTGTCTTTTTTCCCTGTTTGAGTCGTTTGAACTGGTGGACTAGTAGAAGTAGGAGTACTTAGTGCAGCCTCTGAAACACTTGTTTGTTGGTATGAACCAGATTGCTTTTCTGTCATCTCCAATGTAAGTGCCTGCACGCGAGCAGTAGATAAATCTGGTTGTTTATTTTCCAGCAATCTTTGACGGATATAGTTCGATTCTAAATCATTTATAAAGGGGTCTCTGATAAATTCATCCTTTGCCTGACTTGCTGTCCTCGCTTGAAAGTCGACGTCTCGACTTAAGATTTTTAAGCACTGAAGATACTGATGTAAGCCCTCTTCGGGGGATTGGTGGGTAGTTGCTAATACATGCCGGACAAATATTGTTTCGTCTCTTCACAAAAATTCCATCCCAAACGTCCATGGTACTCTGGTAAGTTTTGCTATGAGAAATATTGGTATATACTGAAATGGAAATGTGGTGCCTTAGCAGGTTAAGTCTATCCATATCAGTAATAGGAGTGAATGAACTGTTTTCCAGTGCAAACAAGAATCCTTCGAATAATCGTTTTCAATATTGTCAGGCATCAGTAGAAGATGGGTCTGCAGTGTCCAAGTCAAGACGTTCTGGTTTAAGATATTTGTCCATAATTAATGTTCAATAAATTGTAATGAAAGCTCGGAGTCTAGTTCGGCTTAATGTACCTTTATTGAAAGTAACTGAAAAGTCTTGCCGTTTTGGCTAAGACGGCGTAACTTATTTATAAAAATCATAAGACAGGGGAGGTAATCGGGTTGTCTTATCACAATATATAAATTCATTATGTGCATGTCATTAAAATAAAATTCTGGTTAAATTGATTAACTGTTTTATTGACTCCATAATTTATCAAATTACTTATTTGGAGAAGAAAAAGTAGTGTTAGTATTTGCAGCTTCACTTACCATCCATGTTATGATAATTTTTTAGGAATTTGAGAATAGGCATATCAAGGAAGATAATCTCTGTTTAATCTGCTATACAGGTAAATCTGGATGATACAGACTTTGGGTGTGTATATCAAAATGAGGGGAAAAATGTTTGGTGGTTTGAAGGAAAAAATATCTGAATAGAATTCTAGACCTTCTAATATGACTGACAGGGTACAGATGAAGAGGTAATGAAAATATTGTTTGAATAGTCAAATAAATTATTTGAATAAAGTAAAACTTGATATTTGCATTGTGCTGTTATGTATTAGGTTGATGCAAATATAATGTCGTTTTCTCACATATGTTATTATGTGAGAAAACGACATTATTTTTTGCGCCAACCTAATATTTTAGAAGCATTAATCTGATTACAAAGCAGAAGAATTCTTTACTTTAATTTGAATTTAATTTCTTTCTTAATGTTTGAGGGATAATGAGTCACCACAAATTGATATTTCTTTATACTTCATGAAAACTATTTTGGAAAAAGCCTTCTATCTTTTCATTTTCATTCACCAACTGACAACTGAATGAATCTATTGAATGCAATAAACTTCTTATGAGTTCATCCTAAAAGTAACGAAGGCCAAACTCCCTGACAGTAGTAGCCGTGTGGGAAGAAGACTGACGGGAACAAGCATCACCTCTAACCCATAAATTAGTTACTTGGTTAGCCCAACCATAAATGGATGCTACCATTTGCATGTAAAAATTCAACATAAAACTTTTTTCTACCTTCCCATATCTAGGAGTTTAGAAAGGGCAATACAAAGGCATCCCAAAATATGCATACTTTTTAGAGCATAGAATGTTTCATATATATGGTTAAAGATTGCTTAAAAGGTTTAGAAAAAATCACATGAAAGATGTGCCATAAAGAATTTGCTCTGTTTAATGATGACTTTAGCATCAGCACTTCTTTGCATTCTTATGAACGTTTCTTTTAATTTGGGGGTGGGCATATTAGGGACTGGCGGGAAAACAACATATATGAATTTAGACAACAGCATAATTAAGGTGAAAGCATAATCCAACATGGAACTCTATTTAATCATAATTGATATCTTTTAATACCAAATTTTTGATTGACGTTTCTTGGCATAAATTGTATTACATTCTTTAACAGCTTGTATTTTGTAATCAGTTTCAATGCTTGATTTGATATATAATTTTTGTAAGTATCCAAAATCTGTCCCCATTTTAAAAGCATTATATGGTGACAAGTAGCAATACAAAAGTTAGAATGAAAGAATGCAGTTGACAAAACAGTTACCCATTTAGAATTTAGAATAATTTAGAAAAATAGCAAAATGCATAATTAATTTATTGCTTATGTTATAAACACATATATGTAGCACAAGAGAACAAAATAAACAATAGGTGGGGAGACTAAAGGACGAGAAGACAAGAATTGTTAATATAAAATTCTTTGTATTGCCGATACAGAGGATGCGAGTGGATGGTCTGTTTGTGGGCAAGAGAAACGACTTGGAGGAAAAGTAGATTTGGTAGGGCCTAGAGTTGATGCGTGTTTCGGGTCGGTTGACCGAGGTCACTTTTGGTTGAGAACTTGTTGATAGCAGATTAGTTGAAACTTTCCGTTCGCCGCGATTCAGTCTTTTCTTTGGTGGCAACGTTCGTGATTGTCTCCTTTTATACTGCATTTTATTTTTTTGAGGGGATTTTTTTGCGGACCAGATGTGATGCCCGGAGTCCTTGCACAGTGCTTGACTTTGCTCCTACTTTTGGTTTTGCTTTCTTAGCGCTGACATCCGGCCTACATGTAGAGTGAATCACAGAGAGATCTAATTTGAAGCAGAGTATATCATTTATTATCTAATAAACAATTTTAAAATTCGTCTTGTAAGCAATTTTATTTGAAAGAATAATTCAATTTATTAATTACCTTGAATTATGAGACATTTACATTCAAAAGTCTGATTCATTTCAGAATGAGCTAGATAGTGAAGCATGTATTTTATGCAAACAAAACAAAATGCTTAGTGAAGCATTTGATGAAATGACATAGAAAGGAAAAAAGAAAGAAAAATATTTACTTTGTGTATATTTATTTTTGCTGGCTGTACTTTGTTGTGTGAACCTTATTATACAATGTGTTAGCTGTCCTTACACTGCGTCATATTTTAATGATATCTATTATTGTAAACTTAAAATACTTAATGCTTCCATTTCCAATTTATACCTTTGGTCTCTCAGTTATATACAACCTTTGACCTCTTTGCCATTTCTTCATTCCCTTAATTTGTATCTCTTTATTTATTTTGTTATTCCGACTAAACTAGTCTCAAGTTTGTATTTATTTATGATTTTCCTTTATTATGTGGAATAGATATTTTGATTTGATTCCTTCAAAAGTGTATATCATATATTGAATGGAAATAAGTAGGTACCGCCAAAATAGGGGCGTTTTTTTTTCGAAATAAAAGCAAAAATTCACTACCCACTCTTTTCAAATATTTGCCCACAAACCAGAGAATTATCTGATTCACACGAAATCTTCAGTACTTATTCATTAATGAATAAGTACTTTTATTAGAAAATTTTTGTGGATATAATTTAAGGGGGGAATCTGTTTCAACAAACCCCCACCCCACCCCCACTTTCGATATCTCCTATGTATTTTTGATTTGGCGGGCTATTCGCAATTTTCTTTTACACAGTTATATATAGAAAAGTCCCTGAAGATTTTATTTCAGTAAAATAATAAGTGAGATGATACTGAAAATTCTTCCTGAATCTTACCAAAAATAATTCAATGTAAACTCGAAAAAATATTTGTTTCTAGAGTTGGTGCTTGCATAATTTAATTAAAACATTTTCTCTCTGATTAGATTGAAAAATATCTACACTTGATGTGTTTTTTTTTAAATTACGTAAGTAATTTTGAAATATATCCTGTTTCTGCTCGTAACAAGATTATTTTTATTAAACAAAGACAGAAGAAAAGAAAAATGTAAAATTGAATGCCATTTTCGTGAGCGAAACTTTTTATTAAAGAATTTTAATTTTTTTTCTGTAATTTTAGCTATAGGAAGAATAATATGATAATTCAATAACTATTAAATTCAGAATAATTTTAAAAAACACATTGGGTGCAATTAAATATTTTATGACACTAAAAATGTAAGAAAATAATAAAAAATATAATCAATATATAAAAACTCAAAAGTATCAGTTAATTAAAAAATTAACAAAAACTACAAATGTATAAAAAATAAAATTAGTCATTCTAAATTAGGAAATTTTAGAGTCTTTGCGGTGAAAATCTGCTTTGAATCGTAAAATAAAAGATGCAATAAAACTAAGATATTATTTCATTAGATAGAGATATTCATTTCAAATCAGATTAATTAAGCTTTAAATCAGTTAATATTCAAAATATGGATATTAAATAACGTTTCAGAAAAGTATATTTTATTTTTAAAAGATTTTTAATCTTGACAGAACACATTTGTCCTTGACTTTTTATCCCTCTTGTGAACCAAAGTTTGTCTTCAATTAACACTCGGCCTTGTTAACTATCCCAGTGGAATGAAATTTATGAATTCATTCAGAATTTAAACTCACTTTTGAATGCAGTAAAGAGTGGTAATTTAAACACTTTTCCGTTTTCTAGGAGCAAGGAAGTACAGAAATTTTCATAATTTTCATTGCCTCAAGCGCTTTCGGCCACTTATTTAGTCATTTTCAAGGTGGGGTTGTTTTTTGTGTTGTTAGTTTTTCCTCATGTTTTGGTTGTTTAAGTTGTATTTTATTTTTGTGTTGTCTTGAACAGAAGCAGTCAAAATCCGAGGAAAAACTAACACCAAAAACAAAACCATTTGAAAATGACTAAGGAAGTGGCCGAAAGCGCTTGGGACAATGAAATTATGGACAATTTCTGTACTCTCTTACTCCTATAAAACAGAAAAACGTAAGGATGTTGTAAAAAAGCTAAATAAAAAACGAATTAAATCCTGTGGCTCTGTTGTTACGTGCTTCGCCGAATACCACTCTTATTTCGGTCAGTATGCATTGGTTCGTCACTGGCAAACCCGCTCTGCACCAATCCTGCATCCCCACGTTGTGTTTCAGTATCCGCAGTAATATCGACGAAGAACTGTCGAAGATCAGGTCGGACTCCACATTGAACTGACTCTGCTTCTGAAAGACTAAAGTCACCGGTGTCTTCGGTAAACTTAATTAACTATAACAACACTCATTAACAATTGTAAAAATAACAACGTTTATTTATGGTACTGATATAATGGAATATGTGTACACCTTTACTCCCCCCTCACTGGAATGTGATTGGCTGGTGTCCGTCATAAATACCGACGGACGTGTAGGAGAGAGAGAGAGCCTTAGTCTGAGAGCTAAGTCTAAAATGACGCATATTGGACTACGTCACTGTCTACATTTATTACCTGCGACTACGACGCGTACCAATCGATTACTGCTACCATATTCTACTTGGTTATAGTAGCCAAAACCACTTAGCTACTTCGTTCAAATATATCCCTTTACGGGACATATCAGGTACTATTGTAGCGGACCGTAGGTTTACGTATTGTTAAATTAGGAACACGTGTGTTTATTCTTGCTAGAATATTAAAAGGTCCACTACAAGAATATGGTGGACTCAAGTTGAGTCCAACCAAAGATGTGTAAAGAAAACCAACAACACCGATATATATGTGACAACAAATATATGTATTAAACGACAAAATTACAACAGACATAAACATTAACATTTGTGTTTGTGTGTGAATGTAAAGAGTTTGTATTTTGGTGAATGTTCGTACATACGTGTATGTGTGTATAATGTTGCGTCTCCCACGAATGGGAAGACGCAATCTTCTGCGAGAGCTTACATTTTAGATGTTTTCGCTGAAAATGCAGAAATGAAAAAGAGAACGAGGCAAGAAATCGCCCAGTATTTATAGTGTTAGGGAGAGCTAATGAACAATTTGGGCACTTAAGGAGGAGTTAACTCCGACACTATGATTAATATCATGAATACATAAACAAAAGGGATTTAGGTAAGTTTCTTCGTATAGGGAATTTTTAAACTGGGAGGAAGTGGTTGACTGGAGATTGCAGTTATGGCTAAACAGCTCAGAGTTGTTCAACTATTTAAATGAAGGCAGCTGATCGAGTGAATTCAAAAATCGGCTTAGAGAACAGGTCTTCAGCTGATTGATGCACCACGGTCATCTGACAGGGCAAGTGTTGGTCAACCAGCGGCGAGACCAGTTCGATATTACTTCTGCATTTTCGGCATTGCTTTTATGGGGGTGGTGTGCAAACCCCAATTGCACTGCTCTGATTGGTTAGCCAGTAATAATGCTTGAACAAAGATATTCGCCACTCAATAATAATGCTTGAGCAATGGTCTTGTTTCATACGACTTGAAGGTGAGGAAGGAAAGACCACAAGAACCCAATATAGTCCAATCAAATTAATGACACTGTGTCATAAATATCGGCGAGGTAGACGTGAAGTTCCATCCCAGCCCTTCTCTCATTGGCGGTCCGATCAAAAATGGTGGCCTTGTATCGCTCATATCCATCTTCAGTTGATCATTTTCCATGTTCCATGTTTTCACAGGTATAATCGTCATCTTCATCTGAAAGTGTGTCATATCTCTGATCAAAACAAACCTGACTTGTAAAGTTTGTGTCACTCATTTTAAACCTTAATTGCAAACTTTGTATCACTCATTTTAACGAATAATTTTTTGATAAATGAAACAACACAAATATATCTAAGACTTAAGACTGAACCTAACAACCAATCCCACCCATGCTGACAATTTTACCTTTCACACTTTACTCTGTAAGTGACATAAACCAGAAAACTCATGGCATCATATATACATGGAAAATGTTTTTCTTTCTTTAAAAATTAGATCGCCAGTCAAACTTTGAACCAGTCACAGTGTCATAAATATCTGTCTGTCAGATGAAAGATGGTTAAAAGAAACGTTGCTACCCAAATATATATATATATATATATATATATATATATAATTATTTATTCGAAAATTATAACATAAATATGTTACAAATCACTACAAAAATAGCCATTTTGTTTTAACACTTCTGGTGTCTTATCTAGTGATGATGTTGAATGTAGAATAAAGGGTTTTAAAAGGTTCAAATCAATCAAACACCCCTCGCCAAGGGGAAACGCTGTTACATAAGCTGGAATGACCAATCAAAATACAAGTATACGAGGATTCAAAAAACTTGACAAAGAACTAAGGTCATAATAATTATTTAATGCTTTAATGTTGGGGTTAGAATAAAATAGGATTCTAATAAATATTTAATTATACGATTAAATTTAATCTATATTAAGTTTAAAATTATAAAATTACTGAGGAAAAAAGAAAAAAATACATATGTTATTCTATTTATTTTGTTTTTATTGAAATTAAGTTGAAATAAACGTTGAGATCAAATGTTGCTCTGAACTTCATGACAACATGGATACATTTGAAGCATAAACAGAGGCAGGGGAGGAAGACAATACACACACAATCAGATTATAATACATAAACACGCAGATGTATTTAGATATATACACACACAAAAAAGCAACGAGACAGGAAGTATCACCACGACCCTTTAAAAACAAAAAAAAAAAAAAAAAAAGACACACACACACAGCATATATACACAATGAAAGGTACACACAAGTGACCATACATACAGACACCGATAAAGACATGTACATATACACACACATACATTGACAAAGACACGCCGATACACTTACCAAGAATTATTCAAGTTTGAAAGTGTTATTAAACGAATTCTAACCACTTATTAAAATATAACTTATACGGGCAAATATACATAGAAAAAAATGGTAGAATAGATAAAATTCGACATGGGTAGAACAGAAAACAAATATTAGGGAAGGAAAGGACATTAAAACAGATAGATATGGGCAGGAAAATAGATATATACGCATAAAAATAACACCATCTAATATATAAAAACGAAAACTACAAATACGCAAATATATATAAAAATATATTTCATATATACCTATATACGCACTAGTGCACATACACGAGTACAAAAATATAACAGTAGGTGAAAGAAAAGAAAAACTACATACAGACATGTGTACACACATTCTTCACTGCAAACAGAAACACAGAAAAGCCTACCTACACATAAACATATACACACACATATATATACACGTATACACATATATACATATATATCCATATATACACATACACACATATACATATATGCATACGTATATACATATATACACATACATATCTATATATTAGCCATTTAAATTACTTTCGACTTTCAATAGAATTTCCAGCTTTCGATACATATAATAGACAAGAATTATTTATTGATTTACAGTGTTAAAAACTATGTCCATTTTTGCATTTTAAAATTCAATATTCTTGTTTATTTTATTTCTTCTTCAGTTTCAGCTTCAACATGATATTCAAAATCAGTCAGTTTGAAAAATTGTTTCTTACTGTTCTTAGCTAAAAGTTCAATCAGTTTCTTTGATGTTATGTAATGTTTAGTTTCTCCTTGCTCTTAGAAGAATGAAATGGCATAACATGTAACTTCCGGATCTCTCTCTATGTGGCTATGTTATATTCAGAATACAGTAGCCAATCATAAACATTGCCCCGAACCCCACCAAAAAGTCTGGAGCTGGGAGACACCAGATTTGCTTAAAAGAAAGCCCCTCATAAATGACTGACAGAATCCAGCCGACACGACTGCTCCTCTCGACGTCAACACGGTGATCTCCGTCAATCCACTATAACAGCAATCAGATTCATGACTTCACCCGACTCTTCACTGACAGAACATGTCCGACAGGCCAGCTGCCAACACCGGCGGGCTCTTGACCGAAGATTTCAGTCAACTGACACAACACACATTTCCGCACGCTCATGCTTCACTAGTCCCCTCCAGGTCCCTCACGTAGTTGCTACAGTGACCTCGGTTAACCGACCTGCCAAATGTACGAAAATCAGGGCTTACCAACTCTACTAACATTCAAAATAAGCCAGGATCTGTTAAACCACAGCTATAAAAAATTTACGCCTCGTCGACAAAGATCAACCTCGCCAACGCTTGTGCTACCAACTGTATATAATTTGTGAACTCCTACTGGTGAATCTCCACCAAATAAGTCCTTTTTCACACAACTACGTCTGTTGGTATTGTCTATTTCTGTATATTTTCTGAAAATTGGACAATACATGCATGTTGAAGTTTTAATCCTTGTTTGTTCTTTCCTTTGCTTTTCTATATGGGTATCCGTCAATTGTGACCTTAAGGGTGACTTGATCTTGGTTAGGTGAATAAGTGGTTGAAAAGCATGAAAGCATTTTTGCGCGTGTTGTCTATTACATGGGTATTCTATTGAATTTTTCCATATTTCAATCGAATTTTTCTTAGTGTCAGATAATGACTTTAAAATGCCATCTTCTGAAAACTTAATTTCATCTGTAGTTCTTTAGGGGCCTTCAACTAAGTGAGGTTGAAATAGTAATTTGACTCTAATGTCATAATTCTCAAAGTCAGTAAACCATTCATTGCAGTTTCCAATTAATAATTCTATAACAGCTTCAGATTCTTCAAATGATTTGCATGAACCCTTCTTTTTTATCAATAACTTTTGCTAACTGGGGAAAATATTCATTCAAAATTTCCTTTTGAAGAAGAGGAGTTTTGAAAAAATATAACTTTATTTGGAAATGGATTTTTTGCCGCATATATATATAGAGAGACTTAGTTTTATCTTGCAAAGAAATATTCAAGTCATTTTTTTTTACATGATATCACAGAGATATGTACCATTTCTATAGAAATATCCTTTCAATAATTCCCATTGCTAATTCTATTCTTTATAAAATCGAATTATCTGTTCTCGTAAAGGTTACATTTTTCCAAAGCTAAGTACCTTATACCTTTTCATCTATGTTGAATACAGCCGTATAACTTTTATGTGAAAAACGAACTCTCTCAATTTGTTTTAAACATTTTGGAATATTACTTTGTGTCCGATGATTTATGAACATTTTTCTCTTTTTGACAATTCATCGAAACTACGAACTTTAAATATTTGGTTCCTTTTCCTGAAACAAGCCACTGACAACTCCAAATGTGTAAACTTGTAAATAAATTCCTTATCTTGCTATGTTAAATATAACACGTGTGTTTCCTCGTCATTATCCCTCAATACTCCAGTTTCACTAGTCATCATAAAAAGAATAAACGCCCGTAGTAGAGTTTTATGTCTCTATCTCTTTGTTTGCTTATTGAACATGCAGCCACATAAAATACGCACAAATATGGAATCTTTTAAATTTTAAAATCTTGAAATTATTTGGATTACCACGGGCAGTAGTGGCGTCGGTCAGGCGGGGAAGTTAACCTACATTCTAGAATAGCGTTAGAACTAAATCATAAGCGTAGCAGGTGTCGAAATAACCATTGGCATTATGACTGATTAATTTTTTGTGGCGGTCAGTTGGTGTCAGTTTATTTTGTTGAATTTTCTTTTACTGATTGGTATTTTTAACTAATATGTTCATTTTAAGGTTAAAATTAAAACAAGAGGAACAAAACATTAATAAAAATAAAAGATTTGTCCTGCAAAATTTGGATTAATTGAAAAGGCCACGCATAATCCCCATCTTTGACTTTGTGAGAAATTCTGCAATTTAAGCTCCTATTGGCTGATTTGTAACGACCAATTTCATTGGTCGAATTTTGACTTGGGTTTTTTTCGCGGGCATTTTTAACGGTCCGTGTCCTTTCAACCAGTTGCAGAAAATTCGTGGGAAAGTCTGGACTCATTTTTGAATATCTTTGCAGGGCCTTTTAGCCCAAGATCAAGCCTAAATAATTAGGCTAAGATTCCTTTCAACCAGTTGTGGCATATTATTGGAAATGTCCGGACTCAATTTTGAATATCTTTGCAGGGCCTTTAGCGCCCAAGATCAAGCCTAAATAATTAGGCTATAATTCTTTGCAGCAACCGAAATGGTAATGCTTCAGAGACGACGTCATGTCCCAGCTTAATTCCTTCAAGGCTGTATAATTCAGCCATTTATTGACTGTCGTCAAATGTGTACGTTTACACTAAGAACTTTATGAATGATCTCGACAACAGCCGAATTTCAACTTCTGCAACCGAATGGTAATTCCAGCTTCTAGAAGCAAATTCCAGTTTCTCCAACTTCATTGAGACCAATAGAGTCCTACTGAAGCAAAAGACACTACCTATTCATTGAAGAACTACCCCACCCTGTTCCCAGGGGCAAAAAAGGGCAAAATCTTTTTTTGAAAGGATACAATAAAATTTGTTTTAAGTTTTAAGGTAGGCTTTGTTGATTGTATGTCTTGTCTCTGCCAAGGGTTGAACTGTGTGAGAAGAAATTCTCACAGCTTATTTCTATAAATGCAAATGTACAAAAGAAAGAACAAAAAAAAATAACCTCCTCTACTAAATCAATGAACAAAAAATAACTTTATCCATAAAAAATTAGGAACATTTTACATGATATTGCAGATATAATAAGTCGAAGGAAAAACTTAATGAATCTTTGACAATCAATAAGATTGATAAATTTTATTCCGTGATTTTTGTCACATCCATAAGTATCTATTACAGAAGAAAATATTGGATTTTAAAGAGAATTTTAAATATGTTGTTTACATGTTTCGTATACATTGGAGTGTCAAAAAAATGTTCTAATGCTTTAAAAGCGCTTCAAAAGTTTATTTATATACGGAAATTAATTTTTCTTTTCATACGAATTAAGCTTTACGATTATATTTCAAATAGAACCGAAAGTTAAATTCAAAGAAGGCATTTGAAATGATTTAAAATGTTTTTTTCGTTTTTCTTTTGTTTGTTTTTAGAAAATCAGTGAGAGTACTTATTTTAAAAGCAGTTCATGTTACAAAATGATTATCAATTTTATTATTAATTTACACATTTCAATTTATAATTCAAGACGGGAAAAGAATGTTTATTCTTCTACTTGGCTTCATAGTTAACAAATTACGTGAAAATGTGGGTTGGAGTAATAGCTTAAAACAGGTGTAGGTTTTTTCAAAATAATAAGTACATTTTTATTAACCATTATTTAATAATAAGTAAAAAAAAATTTACAGTCCGAAAACGAATGAAAAACACCAAAACGCTTTAATGCAAATATATCCTGAATTAAAGCATGAAATAAATTATTTTACGATAAAAATAGATATAAGTTTTTTTACTTTTTTTTTTTTTACATTAAAAGAGAAATTTCTTCTTTAAAATGTACTTTGAATATAAAATTAATACTAAATATGGTGAAAGAAAGTTTATTGTTTCACTCGGTTTCATAGTTAACACACTGTGCGAAGATTTAGAATAATAGTCTAAAATAGCTGTGGTCTTTTTCAAAATAATATGTATATTTTATTATACATAATTATTTCTTTATTGAATTTATTTCAAAATACGCAACGTCAGCAAATCAGCGTGCATCTATTTATTTGTTTATAATCATGTGACACATAACCTTTTCACCTTTCAAGTAGTTGTTTAAAAAATAAGTTTTAATATAATGTAATGAAGTGTATAAATATGTGCTATTATCCATATTTAAATTTATATAATAATGTTGTTATGATGTACTATGAATGCTTATTATTTTTCAACACATAATATTTGTGTTATAATATGCATGTGTTTGTTTATATACAAGGAATGATATAATAATGTGTATCGAAAACAAAAACCGAATTTCTTATTAAAAATGCTGTAAAAACAGAAAAATGTCTCCAGCTAAAGGTCCCCATGGCTAATTTTAATGAAATTTGGCACTATACTCGGCAGGGGTTCAAGGTATAATATTGGTTTGGGTATTATGTATCGTTTAAGCTGTAGCACTGGAACTCATATACATACAAGAGTTTTGGTATTATAGAGATTAAAATCAATTTACATTAACAGGAACTCAAAAATTAACAGGTTAATTTGGTAAGTTAATCAATTCTTTATAGGTAAAAAGTTAAAAAATTACCCAGCAAATGTTTCTTTGGATGGATAAGTATCTCATTTTTTTTTTAATAATTTGGTATACATATTTTTACTACTTGAAAAAATATGCATTTTAAATAATCATTATGTAGTTTCAACGAGAATTGTATAAGGGAATTATATAAACATTTTTATCTTATAAATTATATTTGAAGATACAAAACTTTTAGTGCTGGTTCTTGATTCCCTAGTAGAACCTAACAAACAATATTTAAAAAAATATATTTTACAGTATAATACTATGATTTCTTTTCATATTGAAATGATGCATTTCGGAAATTAACGAAGATATTTTCTCAAATAATTTCTACAATTTTTCAATTTAACAACATCATAATACAGAAAAACACCCACCGAACTATGGTATCCAGTGGAACTTTTAAATTACCACAATCTATTTCTTTCAGATAATTTCAATATTCTTGAAAATAAAATGTTGTATTATTAGATATTTATTCTTCTCTGGGATAATCTTTTCTTGTAACATAGCCTGCTATATACAAAAGTTACATTTTAATATCTTTAGAGATCCTAGTTCCAAGGTCTGGTAAGATATCAAGTTTTATCTAGAAAATATCCAAACTAACAATTTTTCAAAATTGCAACACTTCCAATGATACCAGTGCTGAAACATTAATATTTGGTTTTTTGAAAGATAAAAATTTATTGTCTATATACTAGCATTGTAACATTCAACCCTCGAGTTTTAAGAAGTTTTAATTAAAAAAAAAAAATGAAATACTTCTAGTGAAATAAATCAACAGACTGGTTAAACAGTTGATTGTTCATGTAACGGCTGTAGCATGTAATAACTGACACAAAATCCTGTTGAACAATATTGTGATAATTTTTTGTAATTGATTATTTGGTCTTTTTCTAAAAATTGTACCAACTCATCATTTTGCACTAAGGAGCAGAAGTTTTACAGGTGGTTCTTGGTTTTGGTTGAAGACTAGGTAATAGATTTTTGTTCGTACTTTTTTTCGCTACTGTTTCATAGCCAGATGGAAAATGCCGTTCACAACCAACAGTTGTAGCGGATCGTTGGGGGTGATGTGTATGTAGAAGAATACACGTGAGTTAAAATTTCCTGCTAGCCGGTCCAACTACATGAGAAAGTTGGACTTTAATTAAGTCCAAAGAAAACAAACAAGACCGATAAATATATGTAAACAAATATATGTATTAACAAGTACAAGTGATATGGACAGTTACATGGACAGAGTGCGTGTGATGTTTATTATGTGTGCGTATTGTGGTGGGTGTTCGTACGTACGTGTATTGTTCTTAGCGTGTTCCCAGAATTTGGGAAACGCAGTATCTGTGAGAGCTCACATCTGCGAAGTGGTATAAGGCAGAAGGCCTGAGAAAAAAAGAGGAAGAGGCAAAGGGTCAGCCAATATTTATAGCCAGAGGAGAGAGACCCCTGGTGAAGGGTTAAGAAGCTGAGGAGGAGCTAACTCCGACAGATTCTTTGTCTCGGATTATTACCTTTAACGACCATTCTGCCTATGGGAAAGGCAAAATACACAAATCTTATTTTGTTTGTTATAGTTACTATAGCAACAGCACTTTTTCAGCCTTTTGAGAAAGATTGTCACATACTGAAATATTGACTAAACTGCTATTTTATAAAAAAAATCAGGTTGATTGTAAAATTTGTACGAACCTTAGATTTTAAGTTCTGAACGTTTTGAACTCAGGAATTTATGATTCAGAAACAAGAATTTAAAGGTTTGGGTGGCGTTGTACTATAGGCAGGGCGGGCGGGCGGGCGGGCGGGCGCACTACCCTTGAATCCGCAGACATTTGCCCTTTTCTACCTATATTTATATACGTTACAAATAAAATTAAGCATACATGATTAGTAACAGATGAAAAATTTTCGAGGCTTGATGTTATTTTGGGGTCTATTTTTTTCGTCTAAACGTGAATTAGCTTTTTTTACTAAAAAAAAAAAAAAATTCACTATTTTTTTTATCTATAATGTTGAATGTGTTAAATTATTCAATTTCAAGAAAAATCTCAAGTTGATATCAAAAATTTCCGCGAACACTGTTGGTTTATTTAACAGTATATCAGTCATTTATGTGCCATGCGTGATACACTCTTTAGGCGACCATATATCTTTCGATATATGACTGACGAGGTAGATTTTTTTTCCGCAGTAGGTTGCCATTTCTTTCTGCGGTAGACCGGTTGCCATCCAAGGCTATAGAACCCGGTCTGTCCTGCTATTTACCCATAGCTGGTTGTGGGGCGGAGAAGAAGAGGATTCATACCTTTCTCAACGGTATCGGTACGTAAGTGAATGCAATGGATTCGACTGGAATTCCATTTCGGTTATGACATGTCTCTAATTTGTATTTAGATACGTTGTATTTAAATTGTATTTAAATTTTTTCTAGGTAAATTGTTCACCTATGTAGCATATGATCCATTATTGTACATAATTAGGTTACAATAAAATTTGTATTCTATAATACTACCTTATGAAAATTGAGATGTAGTCGAGTGTGGGACCACGTATCATAGATCCAGGGGAGGGGGCGCACGGGAGCCTTGCACTGGCCCTGACTATAGGCACTTTAAAGAGAAATAATCTTATATACAAATTATTTTTCATGCTTCTGTAGATAAAGGGCTGAATATCGAAAAAATAATCAATTTTATAAAAGTTAATAGTTTGCAATGTAGATCCATTGTAAATAGATTTTCCTAGAGAAGAATATATGCTCATACCACGTGATTTCTTAAAATTAAGAAAAATACGTAAAATGAAAATGATAATCTGGTGTGCCTTTTTCATGTATTGCTATCGTTTAAGCGTTCCAGTTAACGGTATTTCAAAAAAGAAATCCCGTGGTATGAGCATATTTTCTTTTGGCTTCCCTAAAGGGATCACTTTACTTTACAATGAATTTACATAGCAAACTGGATCCCCTATGGGCTTTTAAAATAATATATTCGTAGTCTGGAGTGTTTAATAGTAATATAAAAAGAAAACGTCCATTTCCGGCTGTCGTGCTTATTGTACAACTCCAAGATTTATATAAATATGGGAATTTATCATTCTTTTAGGGGCTAATATATTGATTAGGAAACTCCAGGACGGAGGAATTTATGGTTCAGAGTTGGAAATTTTAGTGTTGGGAAACTGAAATGAGGACAGGATATAAGTAGGTATTTGAAATTCGTACGAACACAGGTTAGTGCAACATTAGTCATCTAAATTATATGTTAATTGCCTTGCATCTGAATAAAATAGAAGTCTTTTATCGTGTATTTTAAAGATTAGTATTAGGTTGGTGCAAAAATAATGACGGTTTTTGACGTTAAAAAATACGCCAAAAACCGTCATTATTTCTGCACCAACCTAATAGTAAAATATCAAGATAAATTTATTGAATTTGCGATATTAACTTTATGTGACAACATAATAATAATGACATTTTTAGCGAGTTTCGCAGAAATGTAGGAGGAACGCAAACTGAAGAAGCCTAACGCAGCATCCAAACTTCTTTTTTATAATAAGGTTATTCCTGTACAAAGCCCCGAGGTCCACTCGAGGTAGAGGGTTACGTTAAGGGGGGTAGTTTATATGTATAGGAGGAGAAGATAACATTTAATTCTAGACGAATCGATTAAGATTATAGCGATCGAGGAAACATTCTCTTGGGAGTCTGTTCCACAGGGCAGTGATTCGCGGGAAAAAGCTGTTTGAATGGAACTTCTCACCGATGGAATACGGAGGAAATGTGTATAGTATGCTACTATGTAATTGGCACGGTGGGGTCCTAGCCGTGAAGGTTTGACCTGGTGGAACCAAGGAATGCAGTTCACCCGAGCACTTTCTATGGTAGTAGCGATAGAGTAGTGAGAGACTCACCATACTTGGTCTAGGAGAGAGAGGTTGGAGAGGAACAACACGAACCTGAAGGAGAAATATATGGGCAGTGTGAAAAGAAGATACGAGGGACAAAATGGAAATGGAAATTCGAAGTGGGACACACTAAGAGAAGCCTTAGTGCCATCACCAAACGAGATAATCCCAAATGAAACTGGACGGAGAGGAAAAAACGAATGGATGATACATGAGATTATCGACACGATGAAAAGAAGACAGAAAACAATGCCAAGACAGAACAGCATAAAATCCAAAGACTAAACGCTGATATTGGAGAAAAAATACTTTAGAGATGGAACGAATATATCGGAGGGCTCTTCCACGACGCAAGAGAACAACCAGCAATACACAGAAATGCCGACGGACCGGAAATATTAAAATTCGAAATGGAAGCTGCACTGGTCAAATTGAGCAGAAACAAAGTGACAGGGCCAGTACGGAATTGTAATAGAGATTTTGGCATCCATAGATGATTTCAGTATAGACAAGATCACAGAAATAATAAATGAAATCTACAACAGTAGTGACATACCGGAAGACTCAAGCAGATCTCTTTTCATAACACTACCTAAGAAACCAGGCGCAAACAAATGTAAACTCAATCGGACAATCAACCTAATGAGCCACATAACAAAACTCGTCATCCAAATTCTGGACCAGCAGAATCAGACTGGAGATAGGACAAGAACAGTGTGGGTTCGTCAAAGACACCGGGACAAGGAACACAATATTTATCCTCAGAATATTATCAGAAAGAGTAATACTAATGCAGAAGGACGTGTACGTATGTTTTAGAAGTCACGTAAATCTTTCCGATGCAACACATTCGTTCAACAATCGCAATCCTCAAACGACTATTTAGTCAACATGGCCTGCTTGAGACACTGGTTTCAGACAATGGATCACAATTCACATTACCTCTGTATCTCATACTGTATCACACACATCCGGGCACCATCTTATCACCTACAATCCAATGGTCAAGCTGAACATTTTGTGTACACGTTCAAACGTATTCTACTTAAAGCAAAGTGGGGTGGGAACAACGACAGAGGAGATACTGCAAGCTTTCCTTCTTTCTTACCGATCAACACGAAATGGAGCAGTGAGGAATGGCCTATCACCAGCAGAGGCACTCACGAGTCGGAAGCTCCGTACTACACTGGCCAGACTTACGGCCAGAACAATATCAACAGCAGCACCACACAAACCAAAAGGAAGGAAATACATTTTCAGTTGGCACACTAGAGATTGTCAGGAATTACAGGTCTGGCCAGCAGAACAGAACACCTGGCACCATTCATAAAAGAAACGGACAATACATCTATGATGTACAAGTTGGAAATCAACCCTGGGCACGGCACAAAAATCAAATATGTCTCAGATACACCAAAAATGATACAGTTAGCAGTAGTTTAACTATTCCATTTAATTTACTGATGGAAACTTTTGAATTGCCATCTCCTTCGCCCCCTCTCCCATTCAGGAAAATCGAAAGATAACGGAATTTGGTCAAGCTGATGCCTTATCACAGGCAAAAGTGCAATCGCATTAGGGTGAGACACCTTCAAGTTGATCCTAAGTGTGCACGATACGACTAAATACTTAAACAGGGAGGTGGCTCTAACGAAAATATTTGACCCCCCATTAACCCGAGGGATAGAAAATAAGGGTTTTTTACACATCTCCTTTTTGGAAGAACAGGACATTCTGTGTACAGAGAGTTCGGTCATAACACCAAGGTGAGTTAAAACAGATCTCCAAGGCCCACATCTTATTACGCACCATTCGAATTGTATTTCAAGTTTATCCTCTCTTTTCATCTTTTTATCTTTCTTCATATAACCACATTTCACCCCCCCCCACCGGGGACATAACAGTGAGAAACAAAGAAAAGAGTATAGTATCTGTTCTCTTGTATGGCAGTGAATGCTGGACAATCTCTTCACAGATGAAGTAGAGAATTAAAAGCAACAGAAATGTGATTCCCCAGAAAAATGCTGAGGATACCATGGACCAAACATGTAAGCAACGACGAGGTTTTGGAGAAAATGGAAGCAAAAAGGAAATATTTACTTAACATCAAGAAGCAGATGAACTTTCTGGGGTACGTATCGAGGAAGGAGAGCTTGGAAAATCTGATACTCGCAGGACAGATTGAAGGAAAGAGCAACAGAGGAAAGCAGCGTGTACTATACTTGATGAGTTTGAGTAAATGCATAGTAGAAAAGGGTTTGGGAGAAATAACAAAAAGACAAAACTTATTAAGAACTACAAAAGACAGGGAAATGTGGAAGGCGATGATCGCCTACGTCCTGAAAGGACACGGCACATAAAAAAGTTTTGAAGAACAGTTGTAAAACAGCAAAATGAATTTACTTAATTTACTTATGCGATAAATTCTTAAATAATATTTTTCATTAATTTTGAAGTGCAAAAAGTTACATTTTTGTGTTCTATTTATGAAGGAAAGTAAAATTAAGAATGTCAACATATCTTTTTAAAATACATTAAAAAAACACCAATTATTTATTAAAAATTAAATTTTATAACGTTCATTGTGAATATTATCACGGAGGGAAATATTAAATTAACTTTGGTAATTTTTTTAATAGTCACACTTATTTGTCAACTTTGCACCGAAAGGAATTTTTGTTATTTTTAAGATAAAATTAAAATACTGCAAGTCCAAAGAAAATAAAATAAACGAACCATATACTCCAATCTCTTAAATGATCATAAATGTAAATTAATTCAAGAGTAAACGGTAAATATTTGTTTTTAAAAAGTCTAATTGTTTACACGGATTCCAGCAACGAACTTTCGTTATCGCATGTTAAGCTTAGAATCAGTGGCCCCCAATAGACCAAGATTTGCATTCGTTTTCAGGTTTTCGCTTTGCATTCACTTTCTGCATCCTTAGATTAAGGATAAACTTGACACTTCATGAACAAAAATACCAACTTTTTATGTTTAATTGAAATTTTCAGAAAAACCACTGTGTGTGTGGGCGGGGGGTATGTGTGCGCACGTGAAAAAAAGTTTACAAATTTAATTTGGTAGATTTTTTTAATCATATCTCTAGTCGCTAGTATGTATGCTTAAATCAATTCGGCCAAGCAGAAGAAACTAGGAGCAATCTTGATGACTTTGTAGCTGGAAGCTTCACAAAAAAATTGTAATCATATTTTTCTTTCAAGTTCAATATAATGCATAGTTTGATGTAATGTGTAGTTTTGGTTTGTAACAAAATGTGCAAGCGGGAGCAAATTTCAAGACAAACAAATTTCACTGCTTTACTTCCTGGGAGAAAATAAAAAAAATGGCGAAAAGTAACTATTTTAGTACTGAAAAAATTCTGTATTAAATTTACAAAGTCAAATCAAATCCAAGAATTCTACTCATGAGCGATAAACTTTAAAAGAAACAATGAAGATATTTTCGTCGTATAGTGTGTAAAAAATGTTTGTAACGAAATGTAAGGAAGTTCAGAATATAAAGATTAACCCTTTTTCTTAAGGTCGCAGCCGCCGTTGGCTGCTCCCAAACAAGAACGAATATGACACTTCGACCTTGATCTTTTCATCATGTTCCCTACGCCATTTTTAATCCTTCATTTTTCTTAGCAAATCTCAGCTTATTTTTTCTTGAGATTTTTAGCATATTGCGAAACCTGTGATTGTTGCTGGTCTCCCTTAATACAACTTCTTGCCAAATTCGAGGTTGGAGAGGAGGAGAAGAACGCAGGCCCAGGGCGCTTGAACGGGCCTCGTATTCCATTTTTTTTTTTTTTTTTTTTTTTCTGCCAACTGGATGCTATTTCTACTCCCGGCATTCTGTCCCTACTTGCTGCCTGCACGTCGTCAAGACTTTCCGTACGGTTATAATAATACGGGAGGTTTCGAAATAGAACTCGACCAACAGATACGCAATGCTAGCATCACATCGCAGCGGCAGCTTCCCTTTCCTGTCCGGCACAAACCAGGCCAACCAACCAGCAGCAATCGTCAACCAACAATCACCTATGACGACCAGCAGCGAACAACTTACCAGTCTGACCGTCGACTGCACCTCAACTTCCCGTCGTCGACACAACAGTCCAACCATCAACACGTCCCATCGGACCATTCTTCCATTAACAGACCATCTAACCGCGGCCACTCAGGTCTGTATTATAAATAGATTTTGTATATATTTCTCCTGCCAGATTTCACGTCATTAGTTTAAAAAATATTAGTGGGCTTCTTGTGACCTCATCATACTGATTTGGGGTGCTCGGGTCATTTCTCATCGCGCCTTCCGCCAGGGGAGCCACTACAAAATTTTGTTGGTTGACTAAAACGTACTCTTGTGAAATAAACATTTATAAAAAGCCATTTAGAATAAAAAAAAAATGTTATTTTGAAGCTGAAAAGGAAAAGTTCAACAAATACTGAAGAAGTTGTAACAAAAAACAAAGAAAAATCCAACTTACATATTTGAAGATAAACAGTATTCATAACGATGAAGAATTTTGTGAAGTTAATATTTTAATTTTAGATTTATTTATGATTGGTGATATGAAAATCGCTGTTCCGTTGTAATGTTAAAAAAGAACATAAAAAGTGCCAATTAGATATTCAAATAAGGTTTGTTTCTTGGAATTTGGGATTATTGAGTGAAATGCGAAGTTATCAAGACTAAAAGCATGAAGTACAACATTACATTCTGATGATCAAAAATGCTTTAGTGTTACTCTGTGCCCATCTGCTCCTTTTTTCATTTGGAGTTGAAAAGTGGAAAATAAAGTGAAAGCTGTTACGCGCGGAGGATTATTACCCTTTTAGTTTGATGTGTCTGCAAATAAAATGTGATCATTAACTGTGTAATCGGGCGCGCGTGTGTCTTTTCGTTGTTTGATCATGTTGCTCATAAGTCCAAATGATTCACGAGATTGGAACAAAATGCATGCCGAATATAAATGCTTTTGTTAAAAATTCAAGTTTAATTCTCACGATCTGCTTCGCTCTGGTGACAGGTTCTTCATTTATTTTCCACAAAAAATTATTTAATTTTCGACACAGTTTCCGTCTATTATGAATTCATCAATGCTTTTCCATCGATCACACACACACACACACACACACACACACACACACACACACATATATATATATATATATATATATATATATATATATATATATATATATATTAAAAAACCGCACTCATGTAAAATGTAATAAATTTGATTCTCACAGTGTGCCTAACTGTTATGTTTTACTATTATGTCTTTTCTTAGAACTTTGACTTGATAATGATATCATGGTGATATTAAGAGCGATGCCGTGGGATTTCCTAGGCTACATTATGAATTGAAATAATAATATGTATATATTAGTATTAAATAAATGTAAATTGAAAGAAACAGTAAAATCTTGATAAAAACTATAATCAAGTAATAAGAGGTAGTGGTAATTTATTGATTTTTTGCACAGGGTTGTAAAATAGAGAAATGGGGTCTTGATAAAAATAATTCATAAAGATTAATAAAAGTTATGATTACTATCGCACTTCAATTTAATTTTGAAATGACAACAACCATATTTTACTATTGGATTTGTAACTTATTGAAAAGTAACTATTAGATGTGATGTACATTACTTCATTTTTAGTTGAACATTTCCTTTTCAGCTTCAAAATAACATTTTTTATTGTAAATGACCGTTTATAAATTTTTATTTCACAAAAGTGTACGTTTTAGTAAACCAACAAAAACTTTAAGAAAAAAGGTTAATCTTTCTATCAAATAAATACAATTTTCATTAGGGATTATATGTAAGATAACCAGGTATTTCCCTCTTCACTGCAATATTTCTCCTTCTACCGACTTTTTAAAAAATCATTTCACTCCAGGCAAGGTGATAAAAACCATTAGGATAGCTAGGTGTTACCGAGCGCGAGAGAAACAAAACGGACAATAAAAGAATAGAATTCAAGGAGACAGATGAAAGCAAGAAGCAAACTGGAAAGGGGGAAGCCGAAAAAGAGTTCCACAACAAAGAAGTGCCGAGAAAAGAAACAATTGGAATAGAACTTCAATAGAACTTCAATTGGAACAGAACTCAATTTCTACAGCGAAATTATGAGGCCTAACTGCCAACCTAGTACGGTGCTTAAATTCTTGAAGCCATGATACAAAAGAGGAAAGTTTATCAGAACAATTAGTGTAAAAATATTCACAGAAAAGACACAGGGGAAAATACATTACGATGTTGGCAAAGTGAGTGAAGTCGAAATTCACATTCACATTATCGAAACAGCATTGATAACAGCAGATTCTTCTTTGGGTTTTGTCAGGAATCTCTAATTATATAAGCAGAAGCACCTGTCCATATGTGGCAGCAATATTTAATTGTGGACTCATAATGGTGTAAGATATATTATAGCGAGAAAAATTGTCTAACAAGAAGGCACAATAAGTTGCTCTCCTGGAAGTTACTATCAGCCGTGTTGATTAAAAACTTAAAAAGGTTTTTAAAGATGATTCACGCGGAGCACTTTCGTTTCGGTGGCTTTGAAGTTAACAAGTCAATTCTTACGCCATTTATCAACTGATTGTAGGTCATGTTTTATTTTTGTATGTCATCGAACTGATCAGACTAGACTTACCATTAAGACAGTATTAAATAGTTGTGTCATTAGCATTAATACCGAGTTGGGAACTGATGATACCGGGAATGTCATTGATTAAAATAAGGAAAGTAGGTCCAAGAATAGAGACATGAGGACACCAGTATTAATGCAAAAAAATCTAGAAGAGTTGCCGTTCACTATGTGGTTTGATAAGAAAGATTGAATTAAATCAAAGAAACAGCCAGAATCATCTTAACAGTTCAACTTGTGAAGGAGATCAGTATGCCAAACCTTGTCAAACACCTTCGAGATATCCAAAGTAACAGCTTGAGCTTTGCCATTCAACCACAAAAAGACAAAACTTATTAAGTGCTACAAGGGATAAGGGGAGGTGGAGGGCCATGTTCGTCTGTGTCCCGAAGAAGAAAGACACAGAATTAACTGCCCTACAAAAAGCAAGTGGCGAATGCATTACGGTTTATATTATTAGAGCTGAAAATGCTGTAACTTTATTAAAAACATCAGAAGTGATAAGTGATAGCTTGCTAATAGACATGGCCCTAAAATATCTTCCGTCCGAATTTAAATCGTTCATAATTGTTATTACTCAGAAAGACAAAATAGTAACATTCAGTTAATTTAAAGCTTCGAAGAAACTGAAAAGATGATTGAAGAGAAGTGAAAATACCATAATAGCCTTTAAAATACAAAGGCTGATAAAAGATTCACGAATGCAATGATTCACTTTAAAACCTTCCCAAGTGCTGACTACGGAAGCGATCATCGCCCTGTTATATGTAAACTAAGAGTGAAACTGTGGAAATTGAAGAAGCCTAATGCAGCACCCAAACTGCAATACAACAAGCTCCTGAGCGATCCTAACCTAAAATAAAAAATATATGGACAATGTGAAGAGAAGATACGAGGCATGCAATGGAAACTCAAAATGGGTCACACTAAGAGATGCTATAGTGACATCAGCAAACGGTATCATCCTAAAGGAGACAGAACGGAGAAGGAAAAACGATTGGATGACTGATGAGATTCTCAACATGATGGAAGGGAGACATAAAACCCTGCCAAGATACAGGACAGAATACGGAAAATTACACAATGAAATAAAGACCAAATGCAGGCAAGCTAAAGAAGAATGGCTAAACGAAAAATATGTAGAAATAGAAAGACTGAGTACCATCAACAAAAGAGACATGCACAAACAAATACGACAAGTAACAGGACAGAAGACATGCTGCCTACAAAGGATGGGACACTCGTATTAGAGAAGGAAAGTGTAGCGAGTATATTGGAGAAATCTTCCACGATGAAAGGGAACAAACAGAAATACACAGAACTACCGACGAACCTGGAATTCTGAAAACCGAAGTATATGCCACACTGGCCAAATTGAACAAAAAAAAAGGCAGCTGGGCCAGACGGAATTGTATCAGAAATGCTGACAGCCTTAGATGACTTTGGCATAGACAAGATCACCAAAATAACAAATGAAATCTACAACAGCGGGGATATACTAGAAGACCTCAGCAGATCTATCTTCATAGGTATGCTTAAGAAACAAGGCGCAAGCAAATGCGAACTCCACTGAACAATAAGCCTGATAAGCCACATAACAAAACTCATCATTCGTATTCTGTTGAATAGAGTGCGTAGCAGAATCAGGCTAGAGATAGGACAAGAACAGTGCGGGTTCATTAAAGACACCGGAAAAAGGAACATGATATCCATGCTTAGAATGCCATCAAAAAGAGCGATAGAGATGTAGAAGGACGTGTACCTATGTTTCATAGACTACGCAAAGGCTTTCAGCAAACTACGACACAAGGATCTGATGGAACTGCTCAGCAACCTTGATATATTCGAGAGGGATATCAGAATAATCAATAACCTATACTGGCAGCAAACAGCATGCATATGCATAGGGAACGAGTTCAGTGAATATACGAAAATAGAAAGGGGCGTTTTTGGCGTTTTTGACGTATTTGTTAACGTCAAAAAACGACATTATTTTTGCACCAACCTAATATATATTTCAAAAGCTGAGCAGAGTATTGCAAGACAGCAGGATTTCTTTGATAACAAAAGAAAAGAAAACTGAGCTGTTATGTGAAATCTGTTCTTCTTTACGGCAGCGAATGTTGGGCAATTTCCTTAAGGATGAGGAAGAGACTTGAAATAATGGAGATGTGGTTCTACAGAAGGATGCTAAGGATATCATGGACCGAGCGTGTGAGCAACGATGAGGTCTTAGATAGGTTACAAACAATGAGAAGGCTTATACTTAACATCAGAAAGAGGCAGCTGAAGTTTCTGGGACACATAATGAGGAAGGAGGGCCTGGAGAATCTGATACTCACTAGTCGAATAGAGGGAAAGAGAGACAAGGGAAAGCAGCATGTGATAGACCTGATGAGCTTGAGCAGGTGGATGACAGAATATGATCTGAGGGAGGAAGCAGAGGGAAGGAGCTTGCTGAGAGCTGCAAGGGATAGAGGGAGGTGGAGAGCCATGATCGCCCACATTGTGAAAGGACATGGCACATAAAAAGAAAGATACCAATGACACAAAGTAATAATGTCTCTACCTGCTTCCCATGTAGTAAACTAGGCCATAAAAGCTTTGACTACTGAAGTAAAAGTCAGAATTATTCAGGAAATAATTCCCTACTAAAACAATATTATTCGAATTACTACATACTTATCTTAATCAGCATAACATTCTTAAAAATGGTCAGATCCCTATGCAGAATTTGTGGTTTACCCACAGAAACGAATCGTACTTAGTGCCATACTGCATGCTTCTAGATCTCTTTCTTACATCCTACCTGAAAAATACTTTCCTGAAGTGTTACCTCACTTGGGCACTTCAAACCACTCTCTGGTAAGTATTAAATTTGATGCCAAACCAAAGGCATCACCCAGTGTATCATTTCATAGGATCATGTTTTGGTTTGCCAAAGCTGAATGGAATAGCCTATAATCATACATGCCGGAAACTTCTTTCAGCATTCTTAAAAATAAAACCTCCAGAAACACTGTTCTCATTTTTGAATAGATCCTTCTGGCATAGAAAAATCTATCTGATAGAAAAATATCAACAAAAAACAAATAGCCAGCCTTGGTTCACACAAAAATGTTCTGTAGTCATAGCTCACAATGACCACTACTGCCATCTCTATAACAGGGAATGGCATAGTAGGACTCTTGTTGCATTCAGAACTACCCACAATCATTGCAAGAGAGTTCTAGAAAATGCAAAGAGCAGCTATGGATATGCAGTCTAAGCCAAGGTGGAAAGTAAAAGACTTGGTTCTTGTGAGTTCTAGAAGATCTCAAACAAAATTTTCAATCCAGGCAAAGCATCAGTACTTACTATCAGTAATAGCCCTGATGGCCTATCATAGTCAGATAAGGCTAAGCTCCTTGCAATGAATGTTACCTCTAACTTTACCTTAGAATACAAGGGCCATCTCCTTCCCAACTTGCCCCTTTTCACAAAGCTTTGTAATGTCTCTATCACATCATGACACAGACTCATCAAAAACCTCAACTCTAAGGTTACTGGTTTGGATAAAATTCTGGTGGTTATTTAAAAAAAAAATTAGTCCAGAGCTATTACCAATCTGAATGTTCTGTTTTCAAGAATGTGGGTGAGTGTTAATCTCTATTACAATATCAACCTTCTTAGTGCCATCAGCAAACTCTTTGAAACTCTGATCAACAAGAAAATTGTTGATCACCTCAGCAGGAACAACTTCCAAAGCAACAAAAAATATGGATTTTGGCATTCTAGGTCCAGTGTTGATATCCAGACTGTCATTGCACACAGAATAAATTTATCACATGGACAATTGCCTTAGATATATCAAAGGCCTTTAACAAAATGTGACATAGAGGGTCGCTACACAAGCTATCCAAGTATGGAATCTCAGAAAGTTTTTTCTCAATTATCAAGTCCTTCCCAATTGGTCAGTCCTTGAAGGTTGTTGTTAACAGTCAGTATTTTGAAGCCCATCTGATCAATGTAGATATTTCCCAAGGCTTCCTACCTGGTCCTATCCTCTTTTTGCTTTATATTAACAATCTCATATACTCATATTTCTCATAAATATCTATATAGATGATAAAACAGTGTATGGGTGCCCTTGCAAAAATCTAGATGACCAAAGGCTGGCATTTGATCTTCCCTCTGGCAACTTGATGGGATAGGGACTGAGTTGTAACATTCAATATCTCCAAAACCAAACAAGTAATGTTCTATCACTGAGCAGAACCTGAGCTTTCATCTATGAATTATTGTTCTTTCAGAGAGGCTCCTTGACTTGAATGACTATTAGGGCACAAGTTCACTCCAGAACTGAAGTGGAACTCATATATATTATCTATCACTAAAGAGGCTAGAAAAATGTCTCTTTCCATAGTCTATTCCAATAAGTACCTGGCTCCATCTACTATGCTCTATTTTCACAAGAGCCAGATCAGCTCAAAGATGGAGTACTGTTACCATATCTAGGCTGGAGCTGTCCAGTCATTAATTTCTAACATTGATAGAATTCAAAAGCACCTTCCCAGCCTTGTGGGTGATGAATTATTTTTCACTCTATAAACCCTACACTCACTACTCTATTGCTATTTCCATGTCAAATGTTCTGATGAGCTTAGTTCCACCAGTTCTGACCTTTGCAGCTAAGACCCACCATGCCATGTACACATCCCAATTTTGTTCGTATTCCACTAGCAAGAAAGAAGTGCCATTCATACTGCTTCTTCCCAAGAGCCACTCTTCATGGAACAAACTCCTGAGAGGATGCTCTTAACCTCTTTATGTCTAGGGTTAACCAATATCTTTCCCACATATCCTCTTATACTACACTTCATACTTCTTCTTATGAATAACAATTTCAATTCAAACTTCTAGTGACTGGGTGAACAATAAGTAAAAAAAAAAGAAGATATGTCAAAATATTCATTCAATGGTTAGTATGTTGTAAGTACAACCTGCTCCAGCAAAAAAATTGGTTATGTGAGAAATCTGAGAGATGTTCAAAAGTTGTAATACAAAATGCCTGTAAAATTTTCATGCATAAGTTAACAATTTGATATTACTTAAAATTATTTCTTTATTCTTACAGACAATTGACACTAATAGGATTTTTCATTAAAAATTTAACAGTTCTTAATTAAAAAATATGCAATAATATAATTTTTTATCAAACATTTTTAAAAGTAATTTTAAATATTTCCTATATGACACTTCATTGATATTTATTTTTATCTACAAAGATCCATATTGAACTTTGGAGTTAAAATTTGTAATAATGTTTAATATTATTCTGAATTAAAATTCAAATATTAAAATAATCTGTTAAAAAAATCAAATGTTATGAACTAATTGAAATGAAAAACTGTTGCAAATGATTACATTTAACTGTCATTGAAAAACAAATAATTTTTAAGCCAAACCATATCTTTTGTGAAATAAGAGAATAATAACAAAATGTACTAAAGACAAATGTAATAATGACAAAATGTACTAATTTTCATAAATTCAATGATTATTTTAGCTTTAATTTCAGTATTTAAGAAATCACTCATTTGTTGTCAAAAGTCTGATATTTTTCATTTATCATTTTTTTCACATTGTTATAAAATTGAAAATTATGAATAATTCCAATTCAAAGTTATTGAAGAATATTAACATTTTGATGCTTTCCACTTCAGGTGATCATTGCAAAGACTTACATTTTTCAGCAAAAACAATATAAATTATGAATCTGTTTTAAAAGTGTTAATTAAATTTTAAAATTAAGGTGGAAAAAATTGGTTATGAAGGACAAGATTTGCAATATGCAGTTGTAATGTAATATGGTAATATTTCTTTCAATTGTTTAGGGCCAAGGGAAGAATTTAAAACTTAACAAATTAATAATTTTTTATTTATTTTAGTACATTGAAACAAAAGGTGTCTGTTACCAGAGATTGACTGGAAATTAGAAGTAGAAATTAGGAGTAGATGCTGATTACTGTGTGCTGTTTTTTAAAAACAAGTTACTTTGAAATAGATTCTGTCGATAATGTCAGAAAGAAACATGTAGCTTGACAGAGTGTGGTGTTTTCTCATGAATCTATACATTTTTCAGAACAGGAACGAATATGAGGAGTTACACTAAGAATGTAATTGAACCTATTTTCAGTAACCATCATTCTCTAGTGCCTCTTCAAAAAGACTAATACCAAAGTGTTATCATTTTTCAATAGACTATGGAAAAAAATCATTTTTTTTATATATGGAGATACTGATTGTAGTGGTATTGACGGCCTAAATCAACCCGTACATTTTTTACTTTTACGAATGTGTAAAAAACAAACAAAAAGCAACAAGAGAAAGAACACAAAAATAACAAAAAAAGGACAATATTTATATTTTATGTCAAAATGATACACATGAATAGGAGTTACTTTCCTTTGACTGGAATAAAAGTCTTTACTAAATGAAATAAAAAGTTGAATGAAATTGTCACTCAAAAAAATGTTCACTTTGAGAGAGTTGAACTTGAAAGAGTGAATGTTCTGCAATGTTTGTAATTAAGTTTCCATTGTTTGTAGATGAATATTCGTAATGTAAATGTTCGTAATGAAAAGTTTCGTAAAATTCAATAGTGTGATTGAACAGTTTTTTTTTTTACTTTTTAGTAAGTTCCAGAAGAAGTTGGTGAATTAGTAGTTTAGTTGAATGTTACCTTGAATTACACTACAGTGAAGATATTTCATGTTGAAGAACTTAAAATTCTAACTTGTACTTCACTTCACTTCACTGTAGTAATGATACAAACGTCGTGAACTAGTTTAGCAAATGCTAGTCGTCGTAAATTCTCACTGGCGTGGTTCTTCATTTTCCATTCCAGAAATAGATAAATATTTCAATAAAAAAGCAAGAACCAATGTTCCCAGCAAATCAAATACATATCTGTTGTAACCTAGGAAAAGGTTACAGAACAAGAAAAAACTAAAGCAAAGTTTGGGAATGGAACAATAATATTTATAACAAGAACAACATACAAAATTCGTCAGCAGTGTGGAATCTTCCACAACAAACCAGCCTTACCTCTTTTTAGGAAATGCACTCTTCCTATCATGTAAGTAAAATCCTACTTTCACATAAATATAACAAGTATTCATTGGTCAATCACCTCTAATCTTGCTTGCTGATTGGTCAGTTTCGACCAATCTATTTTCCCGCTCATATGCTTTGATCCTCTCACGTGTTACACGGCCATTATATAAACCGAACACGTGTGAACTTTTGGAGTAGTACTTCTCATTCCTTGCTACCAAGTGCCAAGATGTAACCTTCAGGAACTCCCGTCTTAGTCATTGCTGACCAGACGTTAAAGATAATTACCAACATTCACAAACTCTGAAATCACTCCTGAACTTTTACCAACTTTAGAACTCACAATTCCAAACTTTATTCTTCTAAATTACAAGTTCAATATTACTTCTTCTTAATATGAACTCCGGTACAACTATTGCCAAATCAAAGGGACACGACTCTGTCCTACCTTTTCAGTTCGCATGCTTGTACATCAAACATTAATAAATCTAAGTGTTATGTTTTGAAATCATTCCGTTGAGTTTTGTATCTTATTCTATGTATGAATATACAGATTTTAATGATAGTGGAAATCGTTAATTTTCACGCAGCCTATTCTCAACAAGTATTTACCCATTATAATTAACACATCCACTACAGCGGCATGTAGTAAGTAATCAACTGCTAATGGTGAGCTAGAAGTGAATTGTAAGTGAATCTTGCAGTGAATCCAAATGACTACCACATACAGTATATTTTATTGTATTTATATGGATTGGGACATAACCATTATAGTCCAGTTTGTAAAAAGTGAGAATTGGAAAAGATGACAAACATTTTATTGTCTAGATTAGCATTGACTTTAGTGGGACTTTATTGGGTAGAGAAAGTCAATTATTTGATGAAAGCAAATCCCAAATGAGGGTGGAAAATAATTTTGGCATAATAAATACACTCAAAGTTTTATTTAGAAAATAAAAACATAAAACTTTTAATAATTATCATAGAGCAACATTTTCTACAAATTTATATTGCATTAATGACATTTAATAGGCAAATGGCTCAGGAATATTTGAGCTATTAAGATTCAATGTTAATTTTCCCATGGAAGCTATGGGTAAAATTATTCATTTTTGAAAGTGTTGTAATTTAGATATTTCACCTAAGAAATGTTTAATAATTAATTTTATTTCCTTTCAAATAAAATAACTAAATATCCACTATTATTTTCAAGAGTAAAATGATGAAAAGAAGATATTCTTCATATTCTCTTTAAGTTCTTGTATATTTTGTACAAGAATTATTTTAAAGAATAACGTATTGTTTGAAGTATTAGTAGATTAATGTCTCATGCACACACCCCAGTACCAGAGCAATGTTTAGCAATTAATTTTGTTTGCTTATCAAATAACTAAATGTTTACTGCTATTTTACATTTTATGTATTAACCTTTTTTGAAGTATTAACTTTTAGCAGGTCTAATGCACCCACCTAAGCATTTATCTTACATGTTTCCAAGTCATCCATTTCACATTTCATTTTTAATATTTCTGTGTTTGCCACATTAGTTCTTATAATTTACATTTACTCATAAGTAATGGTAGGTGACAAGTTTGCATTGTAAAAAATAATAAAATTTATCAGTTTCCGTGACATAAAGAGCAGACAATTGAAGTAAAAACATGGGTAACGTCCCCCTCCTTCAATATTTCAAAGATGAGAAAGGAAAATAAAAACTGTCAAACGTTGAACTGTTTTTATACTTTCTTTCTTTCATGTCAACATAAACATTATAAAAACTCAATGTTTGAAACAATTGATGTAAATTTCTCAATCACATCAAAAAATCCCTGCAAAGTAATAATTAATATAAATTAATTAATTAATGTTATAAACAGATACAAAATTTGGGGTAGATATACCCCAATTCTGCTTGGAATCTTTTAATAAAAAGTTATTATTTCATTTTCTATTCCCGCCTTTCGAATGATCAGGAACAAATTTCAAAAATTTATTTCATACATTTCATTAAAAACCTTTTCATATTTGATCATTAGAAAGAAAAGAAAAAAATGAGTTATTTTATAGGCTAACAGGACAAGTAGCAGTATTTTAACAATATAACAGGGTAATGACCCTGAAATTGACATTTTATAAGTAGAAATGCAAAAATGGCATATGAGGGTTAAAATTTAAATAAACACAAAATTAAAACAATTCTGGCTTCAGGAGGGCACAAACCCTGACCAGAAATTGAAAGAATGAAATGAGAAAATATGTTGGTCACTGATAAAATAAGATTAATGTATTTTCAAATGAAGATATCAGTGAGAAATAACTTTTGGCCATAACGGGGTTGGTGTATTGAGAGGTGGAATTTGCATATGCTTTTTTATGAACTTCATCTGGGTGGTCATACTGTCTGACTGAAAAGGTTTAGTAGATGGTTTAAAAACTGGTAAGGGCAAAATTAATTTGAAGCTGAAGACTAGAGAGAAATCAGAAGTCCCTTTTCTGTGACAATTTTTATAATTATCATTATTTTTTTTTTTATTTCTGGCGAGGAATTCTTCACCAGTAAGGTTAATTTAAGGGAATATGGAGATAATAAAACTTGAGCTATGAGCATTGTAAATTGTCATTTTATAAAGCCTGGCTGGATAAAGTGAAGCCATCAGTTACTGAAGTTATTATATGGGGGAAATTTTCTTATATAACCATCATATATTTCATTTGGCAGTCATTTTCTGTAAGGGGAGCAAATACATTCAATAATACACTCACATTATGTCTAACACACAGACACAGTGAACAGAGAAAACCCTCAAGTATCATTTTGCAGAAGTTAAATTCAGTAGACTTATTTTTTTTCTCTTTAGATTAAATTCTGTTTAGTTTATGAATGCATTTGTTTTGTTTATTAAATTACTTTTCTTACCCTCAAACTGACAACCAACACTCAACTGTAACCAGCAGCCAGAAGTGAAGTGTTACCATGCTTGGTGGGAGATTGATTGCATTGATTTCTTGCAGGGAAACAGTGACAGAATTTGGGTCCAACTACTGATGATTGCACTCAACCAGGCAGGTGGAACTGAAAAGACTTAATCTCTGTTCAAGTGAAGTGGGACAGAGAAATCTACCGGTTTTGTTGGCACTTGTTCCACTTGGCTTGTTAGAGTCACCTGATACTGACAAATTACCCTATCCACCCAGTTTTATCTACTGCAGCAAACTGACCAGTTATAATTGGGGGCAGTGACAAGAAGCTGACCACACTTCCAGTCCACCCGGTTATAACAACACATTGTACAAAAAAAATGTTTTAAAATATTTGGCATTATTATCTTAAGTAGCATTAAGAACAAGATCAAATGTCATAAAAGGTTTGGTGATAAAAAAATTGATGGACAATATTTTTAAAATTGTCCCATACTTCTCTTGGACTTAAAAACTTTTTAAAATTTATAAATTACTTTATGGCTCCAAATATTCAATCATGTTCAGACTGATAGAAAACGTTTTCACCACAAAACTAAAAGACTCAAAAGCATTTTAATTCTTTACTAATCATGGAAAAATATCACAAAGATGTCCTCAGAATTTGATATAAACTTTATCTTTTTAAAGTTGGTATTAAATATCAAAAGGTTTAAGTAAAATAAAACGTTATTTTTTTATATATTCACTTACCTTTGGGTTCAACATAGCAATTATAAATATTATTCCAAACAGTATTAATGAGAGGAAACGTGGGGCACATCTGAAAATGAATGAAACATTTACAATAAATAAATATTTTAGTAGAATTATTTAACAATGAAAGTTTACTTTTCAAAAAGAAAATAGAGTTTCAGCTTTTAAAATTTGTTCTATTCAAATAATATTAATAAAAATAAAACACCAAAATATTTGAACCCTTGACTATAGCAGTTGTTGAGGGGAAATAAGTGTTTCAAATATTTTAATGACATTATGAACCCTCAGTGAAACCTGAAAGTAATATATTATTATTTTATTGTTATATGTTAGATACATTAAAATAATTCTGATAATTTTCCATTGTATCAAGAGTTGATTTTTGATACATAATAACCATACCAAAATATTAGGAATTTTTAAACATTTCATAGTTTTAATAGTAATTTTGAAGTTTAATAATAATTACAGTAGAAGTAAGTCTACTTAAGTTAAACCAAGTCTGGGAGGGTGAGGGTAGAGTATAGTGGGAACAGAAATAGGTAATTATTTAATGTGGTCAGAAACTTACATTTTGTTATATACTGTTTACTTAGATTTCAGCCTCTGGGGTAATTTCTAAGTGAGATTTTATAATAAGAGTTAATAAAACAAAAGAAAAACAACTTACTTTTTGCCAATATTCACATTTTTAGTGGATCAGTTGTATATTTTGATGAAAAACAGGCTGACAAATTAGATTCAACAAGACCACAAACTGAACAAAAATAAATAAAAATGGAGAATAACAGGTAAAAGAATAACAAGAATCATTTCAAAAGTAAAAAAAACCTCAAAGAAAAATTAATGAGAAATTAATTTATTTTTTAAAATTTTCATTTCCTTGAAATGAAAAGTCAACAGTAAAAAATGAAGCCATTTAAATAATATTTGCTGCTCTTTGACAATGGGGGAACAATAACAATGAATTAAGAGGAAATTATAGATGTTAAAATATAAGCAAGATTTTTGGTTACTTACTAATAATTACTGATGTCTATAGCAATTGTCAGGAAGGAGATAGTGATGCTTATCATTATAAACACTTCAACAATTGTAGCTACCCAAAAGACAGATGGATGTTTATAGCAAATGATCTGACAAGGAAAAACAAATAGGACAAGTTTAGAAGAATTAAAACTAATCAGTTTGGTTAGTAATAAAGCAGGATTTCAAATTTTTATATAACATTATTTGTACAGAACTGGTATTTCAATTATCAATTCATCACACAGGAATATATATGCTTTGTACAGAAAATAAATTTCTTGTACAGAATTATCAATCCTTCTTGTTTTGTATATTAACATGACACTTTTCTTGAAGTTTGAAACAAAGTTTCTGGAACAAGACTTAAGCCGGAGGTTTTCAAGTGAGATCGGACAAAGTGGTTGTCTCTCATCTCCAATGGCAACTTTACCCAAGCCCTACAAATGTTCTTTTGTCATCTAACTCCAGAAAATTAACTGTGTGCCCAATTTTGAGGAGATACCTCCTCCTAAGAGTAGTGGTAGCAGAAAATTGATCCAACCTAACTCCTCCCTTCTCATATTGGTACCTCATAACAATATTACTTAAGGGCATAGGCAATTCCTTCACCCCCCTTGCTATATCACCTGAGCCCTTCAATTCGGTTGTTATTTTGACAAACTCGATTTTTAGACTGCTTAGGCAAATGGACGTGGCTTAGCTTAACAATCATTAATTTTAATTATTGCTCAAAATTTTCGTTTACAAAATTCCTTGATCCAGGACTCATTCCATCAGTCGGACATTAACCATCTGTTCCCTTGACAGCCTTCTTAGCAAGTTTGACTTGTGACACTCGGGGTTCAGTTCTTATCTAAAGAAATCCTATTTTTTAACGATCCACACTTTTCACACCTATTCCTTAACCCATTCAGCGCCTTACAGTGTCACATCCCTCAACTTTGTTTCTCGGTATAGCTATCGGGCTATCCTTTAATCCTTTCGGTGTCTAATGGTGTCACAATTCGATGTATCTAGCATCTAGGAGACAACCTCTGGTGTAGGGTGGTACGGGGTGCTCACAACGGGGTTTATCTCTTGGAGGAAGCGACAGTTGCTCCTGGTCACCCGGTTGCTACCGTCATTGTGTACATATTATTGTCTATTGCCTAGTGCCTCCACAACTCTCCCAGTTTTCGCCCATCGTCGTGGGTATGGACCAGCTTGGTATTTTAACCCATCCCCCAATCTCTAACTCCCGAAGTGGGCGACTTCGTGCGTCATAACACTTTTCGTTCTTCATGTGCCTTTTGTATTTTTATGTATTTTTTCCCTTTGTCACTGTCTTATGAAATGGGAATTCGGGATTCGATGGTGGTATCAAGGATTCCCTAAGCTGTGACGGGGCCATTACGTTGCATGTTTTGCATTGGGTTCTAGTCTGTCGGATACGCGCGTCTAGCCCTGACCAAAATAATCGTTGTCTGACATTTTCCAGCATGCCATTAATGCCTTGATATGCGGAATGGAGTGACTCAAGTACTTCTCCACGTAGTTATTTGGGTATGAGTATCTTGTTGCCCATTATTGACACGCCTTCCAGGAAATATAATGCTTCTTTCATCAGCCAACATCGGCGGATTATCTCTGGGTGTTCATACAGAGACTTGTGGAATCCTTTCCGTATGTGTTCCACCAGGAACCGACATTCCTCGTCTGTAGCTCCGCGGCCACGAGCCTGTCTCACGTGATTGCCCTTAACTTTGGGTCTTGTTTGTAGGTGGAATTAAATGATGTCTTTATAGTACAGTTAATCATCTGTCCTGAATCTTTACTAGTTGTATCATCTTTTCTTGGTGCTGCAGGGTACCTTGATGTGCAGTCTGGTGCAGCATTGAGTTTGCCGGGGAGATGCTTTATACAGAACTTGTACATTAATGAGCGTTTTTTGAGGTTGAACAGTCGTGGGGTTTTTTACGTCCTCCAGAGCATTGTCATAGAATATTTTTATTGGTGGGGGGGGGGGGCTTGTCTTTCATTCTCACAAATAGCTCTGAACATCCCAAAACGAACATTCGACACGATTCTAATCCATATACTAACGTCAGTTCCCTCACCCTTCTCCCCCGGTGCATAGCGTGATTCGGCGTCACTGGTGAGTTAAGATCCGGCTAGAATTACCTTCCGGTGGTCTTCACCGCAAATCGATCCGGCTTCGATGGCACAGTAACAGTGTTTCTGTCGCAGAAAATAACCTACCTCTGTTCTGCTAAAATCTGTTGACAGACATGTCGGCCTATTGACTTCGAATGTCTTCATACCGTCCTCGATTTCTCGTGCAATCCGTTGTTTTGATTTGTAGAATATTTGTTTGAGTATATTGTTCCAGTAGAATTTCCGCTCCTTTGTTCGTAGTAATTTCCGAAAAGGGGCGATTATCTCGGTTTGGGAGAATGCATATGAGTCTTGGTTCACAAGTCCAAACCAGGATCTGAAGTTGGTGACGTTTTTAGGCGAAGGGAACTGAAGGAATGTTTCCGTCATCCTCTTAGTGGGTTTTATCCCGTCCTCTGTTATATGGAACCCGGCGAAATATACCCCCTTTTCTGTGAAATGAAATCTCTCTGGGTCGAAGACAATGCCGTAGTCGACGCAATGGGTAATATAGTGCATCGTGTGCCAAAATGATGCTTCTATGAAGTCATCCCAGACCATATCGATGATTCTATACTCTAATCGACGAGTATATGCATCCCCCAACGCGTGGAAACACTGTGAGGCCCGAAGGTATCGATATCTGCCACATTCAGTGTTGGACGTATTTGCGTCCTGTGCATCTGGGGAGAGGGGAAGCCTATAGTACCTATTCCATGCGTCCAGAACAGTTTTCCTCGTGTGTGCTGTCACCATTGGGGCCAACATGAGATTCCTGTCTTGTCTTGCTCGTCGTCGATCTGTTGGCGACCCCCTTTTGAGTCTCTGGCACACCCTCTCCATGTACCCGATTGTTCCCCAATTAAAACATGCCAACATGGTCTTCCGATCTATTGGGATGTGAAATCCTTCCACACTCTTTGCAGGGCTTTGCGTAATTTGGGGTCGGAGAGGTTTTGACTTTCTGGGACGGTCGCTCGAGGTCTTACACATTGGATAACGTAACGGGGTGTATAGTGCTGAGAAGATAAAGAGTCCGTTGTTTCTGGGCTGACTAACTAACCTGTCGAACTTTTGCTCTAGGGTTAAGGGTTGAGGGTTGTGGCCTCCGCTAATATTTTGCTCTGCAAAATATTTAGCAAGCCCTGCCCACATTTGTCCTTCTACCATGTCACTGGAGTAATTCATTTGTCAACTGCAGTTTGTTGTGTTTCGACAAGCAACTATAAACGCGAAAAATTTGTAACTGAGCTAAAAAATGCGTGAATGAATCTCTCTTTCTGCCTCATAGAGTGAAAGTTCAACCCCATAACAGCGACGAACCGTATGTGCCGTAAAAGATATTCTTCTGTGACTCGGCACCTACTAGGTTGAATAGCAGCCTGTTCACCTCTGGGGTACACACTGTTATCGGCTCATTCCAGATAACTGTTGGTTCCGGTAGTTCGCGCATCTGTTTATAACGGTTCCATGTGTCAATAAATGTCGCCAGTCACATCTGTTGCCTCCGGTCCTATCGTAGGTCGTTCCGGTTTTCTGACATGAGGCGTATTTGGCTAGCCACAAAGTCCTCCCTTTCATAGTGCGATGTTTTCCTTTTGTAGTTCAACAAGTTGTTGCATAAGCTGCAAATATTTTTGGTCTATAGCTGGTTTAGTCTTCATCTTTCAAAGTCGTCAATTTCAACGTTGGTATTTTTTGCAGTTCTAAAAAGATCCCATCGGCGACGCAAGGCAGAGTACTTGAGTAACGGTTGCAATCTGCCCACCGTTATTTATTCCACAAAAGTACAAATAAGACATAAGACCAACAAAAGGAAAGGCTGGTCTTCACCTGTCTTAAATTAAAACTTAGCTAGCCACAATAACTGACCCAAACATGCTGCAATAACCAAAACAACATTCTTACTTACTATTCTTACCACATATACCACATATACCACAGATACACTATGAAGTCCTAACTAGTCCCCATATATACAATTTTGTCTATAGGGGAAGGGAATATAACAATTTAAAATTCTTTAAACCCCAATGAATATTTATAATTGAAAACAAGATTTATTTAAAAGAAACAAAACAAAATAGTATTAGTAATAACGCCCCCTCGCACAATCACTAAATGTGTCAGAGGCATCAGCTAACCGGACGAAATTAATGCAGGATTAAATAATCAAAAACACTCATTCATCCTACCACTCACAGAAACACACACTCATTCAAACACAAAAACAAAAAATCACACCTGTAAAACGAAAGGGGTCCCGCATATACCAAAGAACTGACATCTCTGGTCACCTAACGGGGAAGAATTAACCAAAGAAAGTGTGTGGGGGAGGAAAAAATAAAAGGGACCGATGCGTATACATCCCTTAGCTAAGTTAACTTGGCTAAGAAAAACTAAAGAAAAAACACAAGCCTAAACTACCCTATATTGGGCGGGGTTGCCAATGTTCACTCCAGCAATCCCAATATTCTTAATGTCTAACCGGCATCAAAAATGCCACTCTAAATTAGCACTTTTCACTCGGCACAAACGTGCAAGAATGACCCACCTTTCGCCAAATTCCGATGGATGGGATCGTTTCATTTCTGTCCTAATCTTGACTTTAAGCTGATGCTTAAAGAACGGGATCAGTTGGGATCCCCATGGACGCATACAGAAGTCGTATCCAAGTGTGAAATTACGGGCCGAAACCGGCGGCGGAAAGGACAGCATCCAGAAATCGATGGTCATCCCTATGAAAAACCTTAGACTGATCTAAATTGATCAGCGCGGCGTAACTGTTGACTTGTTCGATGATCAAGCGTACCAAATGAAGGTTGTGCTGAATAGTCCTGCCCTTCAAAGCACAAATCTTCTTGGGGTCAATAAGATTAAGGAGGACAACCTGCAAACTGCCGGCTAAGACCTTGGTTAAAATCGTCAACTCGTTTAACATCATCAAAGGCTGATAATTACCTATCCCATCCCCACCGTTTTTGCTCTTGTGAAGCAACATGATCACACCCCAGATGAAACTTGAGGTAGAGAGCCCTGCTTTATCCAGTTATTGTAAATCAGTGTCAACAAGGGAAACGACTGCCTCAAGTAAGAAAGACCATCTAATCCTTAAGTCTTGTCCAGGCTAACCTGCTACAGCGCATCCCAGATCTCAGACTCTGTAATGGTATCCTCGCCCACAGCCGCTTCGGGACGGGGAAAGTCGGCCAAATATGCATCGAACTGAGCAGGGCTCAAACTGGGCTCCCTGGTAAACAACTCCTGAAAGTAGTCTCGGAAAGCCTCACATATGCCGTTTCTGTAGTCACGGTTTGCTTTTCCGGCAATGTGGTGAACGCGATATGTCAACTGGATGCCATTCGAGTTTCCTCTGTACTAGATTATATCAAAGCTGCCGATAAAATCTCTAAACCTTTTAACATCCAGGTTGTTAATACCTGATCTTTCCCCGATACGATCTATAGCAGGATCAAGGACGGCATTTCAATCACCCGCTAGAACTACCGAACATAATGTCATCAAAAACGGCTCAATCCGCCGAAACAAATCAGGCCGCTCCGCATGGTTAGTGGGCACATAAACCCCAATGAACCTTATGTTTTATGGTAATATCCAACACGCAAAGCCTGCCCGCCAGATCCGCGAAGACAAGAAGCACAAGCCAGGAAACACCTCTCAAGCATCCATTAAAATATGCTAAATAGAGAGTAAACCTTCTAGACAAAATGTCCTCATAATCGTGTCTCTTGTAAACATCCACCCCGAGATGTTGAAGATCGCGAGCGAGCCTCGCCCTTCTAGACTCCGACCTCAGGCCCCGGGCAGTTAAACATGCTAACCAGAAAGCCATTATCAGTCCGATTAAGGTTGGGAACCTGGCTTGAACATGGTCGGGGCAAGGATGCCAATAGCCTCTCCTATAAAACCCTGGTCCATGGATTTTTCTGTCGTTTTGATGGGGGCATTTCAGAATGTTTTTGAGGGAGAAGGACTGGGAGTAGGACATGGGGTGTGAGTTGTACTTTTCCTAAAGGGCCTGGGATGTCTATAGAGCGGACTAATTTTACACGAGGACGCGTATGTGGATGAGGGTTTTGACAATGATTTTGAAACAGGGGAAGACGCGGTAGAGGTCAAGGAGGAAGCTTCCTTTTTAAGAGATGACGATTTCCTGTTGGTGTCTACTTTCGCCTTGAACCTTTTGATTTTTTCAGTTTTCTCAAAACCGGGATCATATTTTTTTCTGTTTCTCCAAAGTATTCGCTTTAGAGGCCGGGGCGTCACCCTTAATGCTAGGAGAGGGAGTGGGTTTGTTAGTGCCTTTTGTTCCGTGGGCTTCAGGGGACTGAGGTGCCGCTGTCTGGCGCTTTCCTCTGACTCTACGATCAAGCATCCATTCCCCATCTTCCTTCTCCACAACTATACTAGCAGCGGGCGAAGGCTTTTCGAAGTCTGAATATAAGTCTGTATAAGTCTGAATATCCCTTATTAGGATAAATCATGCAGGGATCACACTAAAAAGCTGGAGTCTAATCAGAAAATATTCATTTTAATACTTTTTGTTAGCCACATATTCTTCATGTTTTCTAATTATAATCCATTGTTTGTTTTTAAATATATACAAATGCAAATAATCATAGCATAAATTTCATTTACACTATTTACATTGGTCCAACTGTTGTCCTCATCTTTGTTACCATATTCATGACATTTTGGCAGTTGTACACGCCAGCCTTGATTGGAATTTCATACTGAACCCCTTATTTCGTCTACTGGGATTGAGTGTTCTAGTTCCACATGCCATGCCTTTTCTAGATGTCTCAGTATCAGTTATCTCCATTTAACTCAACTCTCCAAGTTTTTATTCACCTCTGCTGTAGCCAGGTATTGAACTCACTATTCTTTAGGTCAAGTCACTTAGATTCAAAGTCTACAGTTTTAAATATCGGAAATCTTTTGGAAAACAAAGTACTTTTAATTTGATATTCTAGTCTCTTTACAATTCTGTTCTTGTTTCAAGAAGAACCCAACTGTTACAAGCTGGTCTGCATTTGAAGATGATGATACTTTCTCGTGGAACTAGAAGAGCATTGTGCATAATGAACTTCTACAAAATCAAACATTGAATTCAAACAGTATTTTTCCAGATTGGACTGATTAAAGGCAGTAATTGATGAAAAACACTTCTTTACAATTCTGTTTTTTTTTTCAAGAACCACATATTTTGTCTCCATATAACTTATTCAACATTCAGAATTGTCACAGTATATTTCTTTAAATTATTCATAAAACCTATTTTCAAATTTATTATTACTTGGTTGATTCTTGAACAGATGCCAACAAAATGATAATCATTGTTGAAATCATTCTTTTATATTTATTTCTCATCACACATTAGTTTATCAGCAATACATCAATCTCTTTATTCAAACCAGACAATGGAAAGATGATTATTTCTTATGGCAACTGAAAAAAGGCTCAATTTTATCAGCAGTGAAGAAACATCTAAAAAAAAAAAAAAATGAATGGGTAACCAACCTTATCATATTTGACTTGAATAGCATAGGCTTTCTGCAGGATCTCAACACCACTCAATATTACTAGGGTCTTAAAAATAAAAGGTTAATTTTCAATAAAAAAATCAGAAATAAAGCAATATTAAAAAAATCCCTAAACTTCTTGGATTAAATGAGAAAAGGGTTACAAAAGAAGTTAAGAGGCCAACAAAATGCTTGTGGATATGGAGAAGCCAGAACCGAATCCATTATATAACTATAGTGATATCAGTAAATAAGATCATCACAAGGAAAGTGAAACGAGGAAAAATATGGATGTAATTCTTGACATGATAAAAAGAAAGAAACCACCAATGCACAAAAACATGAATGGACCTGAAATATTAAAGTCTATTATAAGATATGATAAACAGCAACAAAGCATCAGGACCAGATGGGATTGTGACAGAGATGATATCAGCCTTAGAAGATTTTAAAATTGATAAGATGTTTACATCCCAGAAGACCTTAGTTGAAACCAGATACAAATGAATACATAAACTAATCATCTTGATTATGATGAATAGAGTGTATAGAAGAATTATACTGGAAATAGGACAAGAACAGTGTTGTTCCATTAAAAATATTGGAACAAGATTTATTTAACCTATACAGTGAGGCAATCATAAGAAAACTAGAAGTCCTATCAGTATTTATTATTGTTGGGCACAAACTTAACAACATGGTATACACAGATAATGCCATGTCAATGGCAGATACAGAAAGAAAACTGCAGGAACTCCTAGACGGGCTAGTAAAGGAAGGTAAGAAGAAAGGAATAACCATCAACTGTAAGAAAAAACTGTTTATGGTTGTTAACAAGAAGAACAGCCAAACATGCAAGCTTTCATGTTGGAAATGTCAAAATCATGCAAGTACAGTAATTTAATCTAGACACATCTTTTTCCAGATGATGGAAAATATGATAATTAAATTCAAACATGCATTGGAATAGCACAAAATACTTTTAAAAAATGTAACAAATTATTAAGAAACAGGAAAATTTTATTAGAAGCAAAGAATAGAGTTCTAAACTATTATGTTAATATCAATCCTTCTATATGACAGTGAATACTGGACAATTTCATCCAAGATAATACTTATAATCGAAGGATACTAAGAATACCAGGGATGAAGCATGGGAGCAATGAGGAAATTTGAAGGAAAATGGAAACAAAAAAGACATTTATGCTTAGAATCAGAAAGAGACAGTTGAAAATTTTTGGGACACATGACGAGGAAAGAGGGCTTTGAGAATTTGACACCCACAGGGCATATTGAAGGCAAGAGGGATAGAAGCAGTAAGTATCCTGAATGAGAAAGATAGTAAAAAAGCAAATATTGCTCAGAGTAAAAAAGGACAAAAAGTTGTGGAGAGCCATGTCCTGAAAAGATATGGTACATAAAAGAAAAAAAATAGACTTTTATGATAATTTTAATTCATCACAATTGTAGCAAGATCAATATCCTACTTTGTAGAATTTTACAAGCAAATAAATGTTTTGATGTACTTTTAGACAAATTGAAAAAATTAACAGGCAAATTTTGCCTTTTTTCACTTCACAGAAATTTGCTTAAGAAAATAAATACAAAAGATACAGACAGATAAATAAAGGAATACATGAATAAATGAAAATTTGGCATGCATGGTAGTGTTTGTTAACAAACTTGTTGCAAATTTATTTCCAAATATAGAAGTAGTCAAACAGGGGACTGTATTTAGGAGCAATAAATGTGACTATATTTGGTGATAGGAGAAATTGTTTGAGCCATCTGTAAATGAGGTAATATGACTGAGGACCAAAAGTCATCCTACGAGAGATTTGGACTAACCAAATAATCTTACCTTAAAATGAAATTTTAGAATGAAAATTATAACCAAAAAGATTCACAAAAATTATGTCTCTGTTTGAAAAACCTAATATTAGGTTGGTGCAAAAATAACGTCGTTTTCTCACATATGTTACTATGTGAGAAAACGACATTATTTTTGCACCAACCTAATAGAATTATCCTTGCTTGGGTTTTCAAAGCAGTTGTTAGTTGTGTGCTTAAGTGAACACAATTGTTTTGTTCCATTGTTGTAACTCTATCTCAGGTGTTGAGATGTAAAGAGAATTCAGCCCTCTATTGTCACCTCCCTTGCCTCTTCTAATCACTGTCTTGAATATTAGTGTGAAGGAAAACAAATTACTTTTGTGCAAAACAGAATAAAGGCCAACTAATACCAGTTGATATTATTTCTCTTTCATAGTTTTTTTGTTAATTATTGATCCCAGAAAGGGATTGAACAGACAAAGTCAAAGAAAAGGATCAAATTTATTATATGTGAGCATTAATACCTAAATCAGTCAAAGGAACATGATAGGACTGTTTCACTATTGGAGAAAAGTATCAGTCTGTGTAAACTCGCTAAGAGGATTATTATGGACAGTAAGTGACATGGTTGATAAATTAGTGATGGTAGTAGATTCAAAAAATTTTTTTGCAATTGTAAGAAGTTTTTATAATTAAAATGAACAATCACAATTCTAAACATGTGTAGCTATTATGACATTATTCAAACAAACTTTTAATCTTAAGTAGAGGATGACAAAAGAAAAAAATATTATTATCCGTAGAGAATGAATCCAGTTTGAATGCGAATGGCTTGAGGGATTGGGGTAAGGCAGCCCACCTGCTCCGTGATCTCTTGTCGTTCGGCATGGGTGTTGCTGCGATCGAAGAGACCCACTTTGTTTGCAGTTTCGATGTGTGCCGTCTAACGACTTTGTTGTCTATTCAGCATATGGGAACCGACTGGCCAGGGGAGTTTCTTTGCTGGTGAAGCGGACTCTTGATGTGAAGGTGACCCTTGTGCATACCGATGCTGAGAGCCGGTTGATCGTGGCCGATATTGCTGTGAAAAGTGGTTTATTCTGAGTTGTTGCAGTTTATGCGCCCAACGACCAGGTGGGGCGGGTCTCATTTTTCGGCGGTTGGGGCACTTCCTGGTGGATTCAACGTGCTTAGTTCTAGCGGAGTACTGGAATGCCATCCTGGACCCCAAGTTAGATCGGGGGCAGGGTGCTAGTGGGAGAAGGGGCAATCGTAGCTTGGTTGATCTGATCAACAATTATGGTCTCGTTGATCATCCTGGGGAGAAAATGTGGACATGGGCTCTTAGCTGGCCTTGTGACAAGGTAGTTAGCTACCTTGACAGAATGTTAGTTAGAAGAGCCGACATAGGTCTGTTAGATTGTTCCACGTTCCACTGGGTAGGCTATTCAGATTACAAACTCGTTTGTGCCCGGGTGGCATTAGATCATAGGTCTAGAATGGCTGGTTACTGGAAGTTCAATCTGTCTTTACTGGACAAGCTGGACTACCAGAAGCAGCTAACTAACTTAGTGTAGAGGGAGCTAGTGGGGGCGGTTATCGGGAATAAGTGGCGGGATCGACTTAAGAGTAGGATTAGGTCTTTCACCACTGATTTCAGTAAACTGCTCACCCTAGATAGAACTGAGAAGGTGAAGACACTTAGAGATAGTCTTTCCTGGGTGGTGACTGGGGGGATCCCCTAGAGATACCCTTACCTAGGGAGGCCGTGGAGCGTTTGAATACCGAGCGCTACATGGGCCAGGTAATTAGACATAGATTAAGCAAGATGTCTTCCGAAGCTGTGAACATGGGCGCAGAATTGCACAAGGAAGAGGTCTGTCGAGGTGGCGATCGTTACATTCGTGAAGTCAAAACCCAGGGGCATACTCTTCGGGCCACTGACGCCAATTTGGATCAATCCAAGGCATTTGATCATCGCTATCTTGCTGCTGTCCTGCAGGCCGCCGGATTCACACCCGACTTCTGCCGCTGGATTAGCCCCCTGTGTTGCTCCCTCACTGCTGTGGTACAGGTGAACGGGAAGCTGTCGTGCACTTTTGCGCTGTCCAGGTCGGTTCGTCAGGGTTGTTCACTGTCACCACTACTTTATGCTTCGTCGGCTGAGAATCCAAAGGAGAATTTTCAGTGTTATTGCTCCTGACCTAGCATCTCGGTTTCAGTCACTCTTTCATCACTGTAACAGCTTTCCTGTACTTTTTATATAAATATATTCATGGTAATTGTTCTTTGGTATCTTAACTTCACCAATTTTATGCATAGTACTAATTTGGCAGCTAGGTTTTATTGTTCATTTTATTGTTCTAACCATAAGTTATATTCTCACACACTTCTTAACTGTGGAAATCTCTTCTGGCTTCCTACTTATCTGTCAACTATAATCTTAAAAAATTTAGATGTAATTTCAGTTGACATCTTTTGTCTTTTTGAATCCTGATTTTTATTATTCTTTCTTCTTACTGACATTTTCTAATTTTCTTTTTCTCTCTGTAACCTCTTGCATCTTAGTGGCTTTATCACCTTTCTTGGGGTGAAATGATTAAAATAAACATAGAAAGTATATATAAACCAGTGCTATTAAATTATGAATTCCACTATGTGAGTTCTTGTGACTTTGTGGGCAACTTTAAAATTATGCTTTTTGAACTACTAATGAGAGAAAGTCAACTTAAAATTTATTAGCATCATCAGTTATAGCTGAGAGTGGCATTGTTATCACTGAACATGACAACTGTTTCAGAAATACACTCCATAAGCGAAAATTTGCCAAAGGGAGAAAATAGATTGGGAAATTTAATTAAATATAAAAATGAACAGCCAATTGTGAGTTGGACAAGAGTCTCACAAGATTTTAAATTAAAATAAGAAAATTGATGAAAAAAAGAAGAGCCCATGTCTCTCTCTCTCTCTCTCTCTCTCTCTCTATATATATATATATATATATATATATATATATATATATTTAAAAATATGATTCCAACACGCTACATAAGAGTTCTCATGTTTCAAAACAAGAGCCGAAAACTTCAATATAATTATTTGAATTAAATTGAATTAAAGTAAGCTCTGTTCCATTTTCAAGCGAAATTCTTTATGGAATAACTTATTTATGAAATTTACGTGTTTTAATAGCATATTCATTATTGAAATCAAAATTTCCATGGTAACAGCCAGCGCGATTGTTCATATAGAACGGGGTGCAGGGTGTTAATAATTTGTATCAGTATAGAGTTACATTCATAGATGTCAAGTCAGGGTAAGGTTGGGGTGTCTAAATTTAAAACGGAAGATGATTTCGTCTAGTCTGGTTTACGTGTCTATGGAGATTTATTTATTTATTTTATTATTTCTGAAAGGGTTTTGTGTATATAAAAAAAACTGCCGTAACATTTGTTTTTGACGACTTCATAATGGGTTATCTTTTTTTGTAGGGTATTTAAGCTATTTATTAGGACTATGGATTAAAAAAAAATATATGCTAATTATTCAATGCAAAGATTTGATGATGTCGGAAAAACCCTTAACTCATGTCTATTGTTTAATAGATTTTTATTATTTAGAAACTTAATAATGTGCAGTTTCTCATGTAGGCATAAAGGGCATGGGTCATCCCAAGTTTTACAAGTTCTAGTTTTGTTTATACTTTTCCAATATATATATATATATATATATATATATATATATGTAAAATGATCATGGAGCATATTCTTACATTGAATAATTTCAACTTCAATGGAGCACACTACCTGCAAGTAAGAGGCTGTGCCATGGGCACCATTGTAGCTCCATCATATGCTACAATATTCATGGGAAAATTTGAGGAGATCCATATCTATCCCCTCATCGGTAGTGACTGCATATTCCATGCAAGATATATCAATGATATATTCTTTGTATACATGGGCAGTGACGACAAACTTAGCCAATTCTTCATGACCCTATACACAGTATGACTCAATTAAGTTTGACTATGAAAAGTCCACAAGATCAGTAACATTTTTAGACACCTGTATTTACATAGATGAAAACAGGAAACTACAAATGAAACTACACACTAAAATCACCAACACCAACAACTATCTACACTTTAAGTCTTCCCACCCTAAACATCTCAAAGAGAACCTTCCCTATTCACAAGCACTTAGGCTCAGAAGGATATGTTCCAACAATGAAGAACTAAACAAACACATTCAAAATCTGGAGCATCAATTCACAACATCTGGCTATAAACAACACCTAATCAGGGAACAAATAAATAAAGCAATTTCCACACATAGAGAAGACACCCTAATGTACAGGATTAAAAATAAACCCAGCTGAATCTAAACTAAATCTAGTAACCACTTTCAACCCCATTCTGCCTCCACTATCCCAAATAATCAAAGCTTGCTGGGAAATATTACATCTCAAACCAAACCTAAAATTTGTTTGAGGAACCCGGCCTTCTAGCATATCGTAGAACTGAGAATGTTTGAATGTAATGACTTTCAATATATATATATATATATATATATATATATATATATATATATATATATATATATATATTGTGTGTATTTAGGCAGCATCTTTTCATTCATACACCTTTCATTAAATAATATAGACAAGTGTTGCCTATTTTATGTAAATTTTTTTCGTAACATCTGATAAGTTTAATAACATTATCGATGAACGAAGAAAGAAATTCACAGTAGTGATCCATATTTTTTTTAATACAATCTAAGCTTTCGGCTTACTTAAGCCATTATCAAAGATGTCAATTACAACATATTAAGCAAAATACGGACAAGACAGTGATGATAGTCTGTCAATGTTTACATAGATGATTTCTAAGCAACGATAAACACGCGCATATAAGACGCTAGAAGCGAAAATAGCACTGCATCTCATGACGTCACACATGACCACACGAGAGTGAATTGTAGAAGTATGGAAAGTCGTTGGTGAAAACAACAATTCTTGAGCTACTGTGCTACATCTTATGAATGATCAAAATCAAGAACTTTATTTTGTTTGCAACTGAAGTTGCAGGAATGATTTGGAAAAGTTGTATGAGTTTAACAGTTTCAGATATAGCAAACAAGAAAACCAATTTATAAAGTAACTCTAAAATGGCATTACTTGCACTTATTACCATGATAAAAACACCTGAGTTCATTTACTAAGGATTTGTGGCAAAGTTTAACCCATGTACCTGCAAAACAAAGGGTGTGTCAAAAAGATGTTTTTTCCTTGACACCACTATTACTGTATAATGTTTGTTTTAAAACCCTATGTTTTGAGTTTTAATAACAACAAAAATAATACACACTATTTAGTTGTTAGATTAATTTTATATTTACCAGATTATAAAAATATATAAACCAACTACAATTCATTATTTATTGTTTACCATATTATAAATAAATAACTATGAAAAAAAATTAAATAAATATATGATTTTTTCAAACATAATACATATTCTTCTCAGATTGTTTTATATCTCAGAATACTTCGTTTTAATTTTCCAATTTTTTTATATAATTGTGATCTCGGATCAACAAAGCTTAATCAATAGAAAAACAAAAGTCTGAAACTTTACCAATTATAGGTTAACCTCCATCCTACTCATTTTTGAATACATAATTTTGAAAATATTTTAAGCCATTACAAATTTTTTAAAAAGTTTGCATGAAACATGCTTAGAAAATTTGCATATAGATTATCTATTGTCAGCCAAGTGATGACTGATGGAGAAATAAAGAATGGTCACTGAGCACATTGGACAAAGATGAATTGTGTATTTTGGAATGGTTTGCAAAACATCAGCTAATTGTCAGTCAATTTGAATATTCACATACTTTTATAATCTTGTAAATATAAAATTATTTTTGTAAACAATCTAAATGTTGTGTAAAGATTATACTGTTATTAAAATTCTATATACGATGGTAATTTGTTTTCCATGTCTTTGGAAATCCCATCTCAGTTAATTGTTCAGTTATTGTTATTCAGATTTCACATAGTTTGAGTATATCTGTCTGAGTCCAGGTGTTGAACTCACAATTATTAGGTAACCAAAATTACTAACCAGTGCCTTAATACTCTAGCCATTGTGCTGTGGGACAATCCACAAGCTAGAATTTGGAGCCTGAAATCTAATATTCTTCTTGCTGCCTTTGCAGCTACTGCAGCCTTACTGTCTAGCTTGAATCCTTCCATTGCTGCTTTTCTTTTCTATTGCTTTGCTTTTGTCATATTTTTTTTTTTTTTTGCTATGCACCAGTGTTTTTAGTTACTGGTATTTCTAGTGCATGCTGTTCTTTCCTTCTTAATTAATAGAAGCTGTCAGGAAAAGAAAAACCTGCTTTAGACCCTAAATAAGATCAAGGACTACTTCTTATGAAATCATTAAAAAAAATTAAAAGCATCCTCTAAAAACAGGATAATTAAAATATTTCATTTTTCCTTACCCAAAATGTTCCAATGATGGATTCTATTGTTAGAAAATCTACAAAAGAAAAAGAAAATTAAGTGATTAATAATATAGAAAATTAATGGATAAATTCATACATTCCTATACAAGAGGTCGAAAAACATTTTGGTTCAATCAAAAAGCCTTTCCAATAGAAAATTTGAGGCTTGGCTAGATTTTGGGACGTGGACCAAACCAAGAAATTTTGAGTATCTCGTCATGAACAAGATGTGTTTGTGTTGACAGTAAAATCTACTTAATAAATTTGTTTTTCCTCATTTTAATTTTCTGTTCCTCATGATTTCCAATCTGTTCTACTTTAACACCATTTGTTGATTTGTCTTTGAAATTATTTTTAAAAAAGGAGGTTTGTTAAGAGCGCAAATCTATAAATCATTTTAATATAGGAAGGAAAAACTATTAATAATACAACTATAATAAACACATTACGCTATACAATAACCTATAAACTTGAATTCTGTCTGAATTTCTGGAATGAAGAGTTATTATTTAAACTATTTATATTTGGACTATTGTCCTCATCTTTGTTGTTGTTATCACAATGTTTCGGGCATTGTGTCCTCTGAACTTCCTCAGGTGGATGTTTAACTTGATAACCTACAGGGAATTCTGAACTGAACCTTTTATTTAATCTACAGAGGTAAATTGTATCTTGTTCTATTTCCCATGTCTTGGGATATCATCTAGTTCTTATTTTTAGTACTGCTCAGTTATTACTTGCTGGTTTATACTGATTCCAAGTACACATTGCCCAACCCAGGGACTAAAGTCACAATCTCTCTCAACAAATCCCAAACCAATGCTTTAATCCACTAGGCCTAGAGGAAGTCTTTAGATTGTTTAGTGGATTCAAGAGTTGTTTCATGAATTTGGTGACATAATGATTGTGAGTTCAATCCCTGGGTCTGGTAGTATGTACTTGGACTCAGTGAAAATAAAAATTGGAGAGCTCTATCTGTGCTTTATACGATAGCTAAAGCTTCTTTTTCAATGTTTGAATAGTTAGCTTCAGCTTACATTAATCTTCTAGAAAGATACATTACAGGGTAACCTTCTGTATTTATCAATCCACCCACGAGGATCGAATGCGGTACAAGGCCGTTTTATTGTGGGTATCCCCGAGCCCGTAGGCTCGGCCAAAAATATGGCCTTTCTGAACCCGCCTAGACGGGTTCAGGCCCTGTCAACCTCCCCGAATGAAACCTTGCCCTTCGGCAAAGCCTCGTCCGGGTTCCCCTCTGCTAATGCAGAGAGTTCGACAGTCGCCGAGAGTCTGTCTCTCGGTCTCTGAATCTCTTGATTCCTACAGGGTGACCTTCTTGAAACAAATTTCTGATGTGGCACGTCCACCTGTGTCTGTAGTTAAAGTCACTTCCTTTTTAGGGCCAAACATTTTTACAAGTGTTTTTTATAAGTGTTTTCTTTAAATTTTCAAATGTTATATTTTGCCATTGAGTCCATTTATATTAACTATTCTTATTATGTAACTTTACATAGGGTTTGTATGCAAAGGGTTCTATTAATTCACTATATTTTGACAAATATCTGCTATAAAAATTGGCTAACCATAAAAAAGATTCCAATTCTTTCTTATTTGTGTGTGTAGATATATCTGCTATTTTCTTTATTAAATTTCTGTTTGGTGAAATTGTGTCTTTAGAAATCTGGTATCCAATGCTATTCATGGTCATCCCAGAATTTTTAATTTGTTTAAAACATAATCCGTTTTTTGTTTTAACTCTTCTTTACTGGAAGCAGCGATGCATATATCATCTTGATAAAGGATCATTTTACTAACATCACCAGTTAGCACATTTTCAATTGCTTCCTGAAAAATAGCACTTGCTGTTTTTACACAATAAGGCATGCTCTTCCATCTAAGTAAACCTATCAGAAAGTTAATTGTAGGAACCTCTTTAATTTTTTTATCAATTTGTATCTGGTTATATTTGAGCGCAACTTTGGCAAACTATTTAATTCCCGACAATGCGTTTCAATGTTAGAAATAGGGAATGAATAGGAGCATATTTTGTGGTTTACACCTATTTTGTAATCCCCACATATCCTTAAATCTCCATCCGGTTTTCATAAAACAACAATGGGAGAGTCACAATTACTACAACTAAAATTCCTTGTTCCACCATTGTTTTTAGTTTAGCAAATAATAAAGTTAGAATGCGAATGAACAGCCTTCAAGATTCAATCTAAGATGGGGGGGGGGTGACTATTTTCCTTTAAATGAATACTCGCTTCGTACTATTTTTTACATTCCTGTGTCAGTTATTTTCGATTTCACAGTTTTTAACTTTTTAAGACATCTATTCCTACGATTCTGTCTTTTTTCACATTTCACTAACATAATGGAACTCTCTTACTTTCATATAACTTTTCTTTAATTTGGGTTTGCCCATTCGTTCCCAGAAATTTATTGGGATTAGGGTGACATAACCCCTAGGAAGTTGCTTATGAAGTTGCTTATACCATTCAATTAATTTTTTTATCTGGCACTTTTCTGTTTATACATACATATACATACATTTGTATTTTCCTAAATGGGGTTTAAAATTTCCTCCTTATCTATTTTCTTTTTATATTTACAAACGGATTGGAAATGATCTTCTAACAATTCCAACATATTTTGTCCTAAATCTGGGCATTTCTTCTTGTCCCGTTCATGGTCTTTATTGCTGTACTTGCATCGTATCAGGTAATTCGATACGCTGTATGCTTCGGCATTGCTTGTAAATGTAGTGAATTTATCAATTAATTCTTATTGTTGCAGAAAGTCTACACATGCATCTAAGGATATTTTACTTAACTGCAAGTGTCTTAAAATTGTGTGTTTATACCATGCTCATACATACCTTCTATTAATCTCAATTGTTTCAACTCGCCTTCTATGGTCATTTCTCTCATGCCAAAATTTTCAAACTCACAAAATCTGGAGGGCTCTCGTAACTTGGGTATGTACTGGATAATCGCCTTGTTCTGCTCTTGGTTGCTTGTAAGAAATTTTGTCCTTTCCGCGATCATTAGCTTTTTGTTTTGGTCGCAATTTTTTTCTAGCGTCTGTAAGTTCTATGGCCCTACATAAAGAGGGTGGAGAAAAACAGGGGCCATCACAGAAAAAACAAACTTTTCCCAATTGTATTGGATTCATGAAACACTCTCTACACCATCATGAGCTCTGAGAACGATCAAATCTCAGACCTTTAGTCTGCAGCCAGTGTTCTCAATTAGTGTAATTATCCCAAGAGCCTTAGGAAAGTTCCTGTGGTCCTCTGTTGACGGCAAGTCAACAGAGGTACATTTGAATAAGAACCTCAAGAGGACTTTTCTCTACCCAGAAAGATCCCTCTTGGCAACAAGCCTGTCAATATGGCAAATGCTTTCCCCTTTTGGAAATCCTTCTTTTATTATGGATTGGGGGAGAGATATGCCGGAGTCATCGAGGAAGAAGAATGGAGACTCCTTACCTTATCTGATGTTGATATTTTGTTCTTCCTTTCTTGCTGGTGAAGAAGGGGCAGACTTTGTCCTGGCAACTTCCATTGGCTTCTACGTCCTACTTCGCCGAATCTTCTCTCTCTTCTTGTTGGTACAATCCTCGTCGGTTAAGTGATGAAGACCTAGATGGAGGCATTTCTTCCGCTTACATCAACTGTTATTGTCTGCTGATGTTGCTGTTACTTGTACAGTGGCTATCCTTTCTCCTCTTTGTCTTGGGCACTCTGTTAGAGAAACGTCGCAGCCTTTGTCCCATTCTTTACCACTTCCTTCCATCCATTGGGACTATTGGGGGTTTTATCGGTCTTCACTGACCCCACCGCTTACCTAGGTGTGGCTGATTTGATTTGAGGCACCGGATTTTGTCCGTGACATGCCCTAGACAAGTGTCACGTGGCATCACAAGTCTAGCAGTGGGGTTCTCTCTCTCTCCACTATTCGTGACAGTGGAGAGAGAGAGAACCGTCTGCAGCATATCAGCGTATCGGGGATGCCCAAATAGCTCTTTTGTGTTACTGTCCAAAATCTCCACTGGCAATGCCCACTTTGCTTATAACAGGAAAGACATCCCCGACGGACTCGTATTAGGAGAAAAAGCTACTAAATGGTCTTTCGAAATGTCCATGGCCACCCCGTGTAGTGTAACCCTCGTCTTCCGGGTGTCCATGTATTCGGTCTGTAACCTCACTGATTTTGCGATGAGGATGCTTTCCGCCAACTTCTTGGCAGCCTCTTCCTTTGACAGCAGGATGTACCACATGATATTACTTCGTTTTACCAGAATATTCAGACTCTTTCGAGCCTTCTCTATCATTTCCCTGCTAACACCAACCAACTTTCTGAACTTAACATCTGTGGTTAGCAGAGAGATGGACACTGCTTCCACGGCCAATAGCACAGTTAGGAGTTAATTGTTAATCCGCATGCCAGCAAAATATTACACATTCTTCTTCTTGGGCGTAGTAGAGTCCCAAGACGATGGGTTTGAGATATGTTGCCTGTTGGGGAGTCTCCGCTATTTTTGCCCAAACTGTCATGCAGCACAAATGAATAAAGCAAAATGTTCAACAAAGACAGGCAAAACAAAAAGGTGACCAACTTGACAAAACACGGGAACAAAATGGAGAAAAATGATAACATTTACTGTTAAAATAACTTAAAATGAGGCAAAAATATAGTACAATGTCGTCCAACTTTCGTGATATTAACTAACAGCTTGTGATCCCTCCCATGCCGACTGACTTATTTGTATTTGACTTTATGCAAAATAGGGTAAGTCCATTTTGCATATTTCACTGCAGAATGATAAATTGTTTATTATTTAATGAGCAATTTTCAAATTCATCTTGTAAACAGTATGGTTGAAAGAATAATTGAAATTGTTAATTAATTAAAATAATGAGACAAGTACATTTAAAAGACTGATACATGGCAGCAGAAATTAGACTTGTGTTCACGGAGATAAAAGCACACTTGACAGGAAATAAAATGTACACAATTAACAGAAAAAGTATAGTAAATTGTATGTTAATTTCATATAATATATTTATATTTTTGTGTATAGGCGCATGTATTTTTTATTAGTTTGGTGCAAAAATAATGACGTAATAATGTCATTTTTTGACGTTAAAAAATACGTCAAAAAACGACATTATTACGTCATTATTTTTTTGCACCAACCTAATAGGTTACTATTGTTTTATGGTACATGTGATAAAAAAAGAGAAATTACTCCGTAGTATTACAAGCCATATCATAGAGAGAAATTGGACACGTGTTGCCCGTACCAAGGTTCGTGGTGAAGAGATTGAATTTAACGTCTTTTGGTAGGATGTCTGTATTTGCAGCAGGAACAGTTTTTGTTGTATGCTGTGAATTTTATTATTTTTAATTTTTATTTTATACAACGTTTTTATGTTATTGTCTTATTTTATTTTATAATTTTCATTATTATTATTATTCCATATTATAAAGTATTTTTATGCAAACAAAACAGAATATTCAGTGAAGCATTTGGAGAAATGACATAAAAATCTTTTCCATATGACACAATGGCTTTTGAAAAGTCACAGGTGGCTAAATACTTTATTCGACTATGAGAAAAAGTGGTTTATGTCAACGCTCATAAATGGATTCAAATTGATTTTGATATCCAGACTACAGATGTTAGTCAAATACTAATACTAAACTTCTCAATTACATAACCAGTTAAAGATTATATAGAATTTTGCCTGAAAGAATTAACCCTTCCTTTGACAATGAATTATTTTCTAATTGTTAATGGAATTGTCTTCATGAGGAGTCTTATACAAAAAGAGCCAGAAACACATTGTAATAGCTTTGATTCTTGACGTTTTGCTTTGTTTCTCCAGACGAATGTATTTTCAACATTAACTTTATCATTTTTTCATTATCTTCTACCATTTATCAGATAATTTCATAATTCCAACCACCTATTTGGTAAACAAAGAAATGTACAGGTTAACATTATCTCGAATGTATATTGACATTAATTCTCTTACCTAATTCTACATAGACACTTTTTTTTTCATCAGTTGCTTCATTCGATACAGAGCATAACCTTATTTGGAGGAAAATTATCCTTTGTTGCTCTATTTTGTTTACAATCTTTTACGTGTAAATTATCCACTTTTCATCATCTGTCACAATTTGTTTCAAACTTTAAACATTGTAATCTTCTTTAAGGTACAAATCTTATGAGGAAATATAGCTCAATTGCTTCGTATATTTTTTCACTTATATGGAATTCACACATCACAGCGATTAACATAACCAAACTGGTACAAATTTTAGTTCTTGATTTGATTTGGATATTTTGTATGAATTTACACACGGGCACACTCACAAACACACACACACACACACACACTCACATACACACACACACACACTCACATACACATATGGTATAGAAAATTAGGAAATCAGCCGATTTCTACGTCAAATTTTCATCTTTTAATATGTGTATTGAGCACATTATTTACATTATTCGGACTATTGTCCTCATCTTTGGCGCCATATTTATTACAACGTTTCGGCCGTTGTACGCTCTGGCCTTCTTCAGTCGAACTGAACCTTTCATTTCGCGCATTGGAGTAGACTGTTCTAGTTTCACGTGCCATGTTTAATGGGTGTCAGTTATTCGTTATCGCCTGTTAATTTCCCTCTGAACGTTCTCCACTGCCTTAACTGGGTATTGAACTCACACTCTTTGGGTCCTGTCACTGGATCTAACTAACGTCTTTATCCACTGTACCATGTGTCCTTGAGGACAACTGGGTATTATAAACCTAATATCTTCAGCAAACATTTTTTACCAGTTCTCATATTGTAATTTTTGTTGTTATCATTGTATGTTTTACCAGAGCTCATATTGCAATTGTTGTTGTTATTATCGCGTTTCTCTGGCACTCATTATTACTGGTCCCCATATTGTATTCATTTCTATGCTTGGTCGGCTCACGAGAATTTTGTGACCTAGCATATGTGCTGATTCCTTGAGTTTACGAATTTTCCAATGGTGTCCTTTGTCTATCATCTCAACGTGATCCCACAGAGGGCCGTGATCTCCATTCTCTCTCCACATGTGGTCAGCAACGCTTGATTTTTCCAATTCTCCTCGTGTTACAGCTTTTTGGTGTTCTTGAAGTCTTACCTTAAGGGGATGGCCTGTCTCCCCTTTATATTTCTTTCCGCAGCTGCACGTGATAGAGTACATACAGTCTTTAGTCATGTTCTTCTCTATGGGGGGGTCTTAATCGGGAGAGATATCTGCGAAGTGTCGTCAAGCTTTTTTAAGGTTGTCCCGATGATATATAGACTTCAGACCCTTTGCATTTTCACTGATCACCCCTTCACATAAGGCAGACAGACAGACTGTTTTCTGAGTGTTATTGTCCTCCTCTTGTACCCGCCTATTTTTGGGGGCTGCTGCTATGTACACAGGGTAGTTGTTACGTTGTAGGGTACTACTTATACTGACCAATTCTTTATCTAATGTCTCATGACTTTTGCTCAGTGTTGTAAGCAGCAGATGATCCCTGTCTTTACGCTGCATGGATGGTGGGCGTTGAAATTGAGGTACTGTCCGGTGGATGTCGGTTTACGGTATACGGATCTCTTGAACCCATGCTCTGTTAGAACATCCAGGAATGGTAGTGTGTTGTTACTCTCTTTCTCCATTGTGAACTGTATCGAAGGTTTTATTAAGTTCACATGGTCCAGTAGAACCTGAACGTCTTCCTGGTGTGGCTAGAGTATGAAGGTGTCATCTACGTACCTTAACCATATAGTTGACTTTAGAGATATAGATTCTAATGCTATTTCCTCAAAGTATTATTTTTTAAATACTACTGTTTCCTGGTCTGATTCAATTCTGATCATTAACTTCTTAATTATATATATATATATATATATATATATATATATATATATATATATATATATATATATATATGTTATCAACTTCAGAAAGTTTATATAAGTTTGGAGCATCATTCCGAAAAAGAAAAAACAACATTTTTGACACAGTTAATCATTGACAGTACCTTCGCAATAAACTAAGCATTTTTGTTTCCATGTGCGTAAGTCAGATTTTTATCTTTTTTAGAAATGTTTATTTTATTTTATTGTTAGAATCAATAAACTAAAATATACCAGTTTTAACTATTTTTAATGCACACTGATGACATCTGTAACAATCTAATAAAAAAAAGTTTTATTGATGTTAGTAAAAACTAAATACTTCTTTTTAATATTAAACAAGGAAATCAAAGCAAATATAATGGTGTAAATCAAGTATTGGCAAATTGCGGCCGACGCTCCAAATCCAACCAGATATTATATTTCAGTTGGTCTGCAAAGAATACGGAATAAACTATTATTATTAAATAATTATTTTATATTATTTTTCTTTGACAATTATAATGTATAAAACAAAACAACATGTCTCTGAGACTCTGCTATTAGATCTACAATTAGCAAATGATTGACGTGCTGATAGACAAATGCAAAGAGAAGATGTTGACTTTTAAAATGCCTTTCAGATGAAGGATATTCTGTTTTAAAATCTCTTTTTCAGTAATTAGATTAGCATATGGCACAATAGTTTTATGCAAGAAGACATTTTCAAAGATGGAGCATATAGATCAATCTTAACTGATTGACATTTACACTCAGTTTTAATGATAGGAAGAAACAAATTTTGAGCCATAGTTTTATTTCAGTGGCCATGTTCAGTAGCTATATCTCTGATGCAATATATGACCAATCCATCTATCAATAAAGACCTTAATTCACTTCTCTTTTCCATCTCTTCTAATATGTATTTTGTTTGTTGGATGGACTATAGTCTGATTCAAGTTCTGTAAATACATAAAGTATTTTTAGATTTAAGTGGAACAAAATTTAATCAATGCAAGAAAAAACACGTATTAAAAAAGGTCAAGAGTAAACGAGAAAAAAAATCTTAAAAGGAAATAGCAGCCTAAATACAACTACTGCTAGTTTACCTTGACTGCTGTTTCTGTTTTTTTCCTATCTTTTCTAGTTTCCCTTTGTCCCATTTTTACTATGTCTGTTTTTATCGCATCTATAATATTTAGACTGTTTAAAAATTGTTATAATTAGACTTTTTGTTTCTTGAGTGGTATGTTTTTTTAATATATATTTTAAATTTTTTAAAGGAGCTTTTTAACTGGTGACATTTCTCGTATGAACAAAGAGAATAGTCTTGTCATTTTTGGTCATCCATGTTGGCAAGAGAACATAATCAACACTCATTTAAACTTTGAGCTGTACTGGCACCGGTTACAATGATTCGCTACATTTTAAGATAAATATATTTTCAAAAATCATGAAATTATTTATGATTAAATCAAATCTCCAAGTTCGATTTTATTTTTTGATAATTAAAAAAACTGTTTAACTTTTCTCTTGACAGATACCTCCATCATGGCATAATCAAAGTATAGACTACTTTGATTGGTTGTCAGAAATATAAAGAATATTTAAAAAGTTTAAAATATTTAAGTACACAAAAGTATTTTTTCATTTTTTTAAACTGCACTCTGATATCAGTTATGAGGTTACAGCCAAAATTAAACTCATCTTTGTAAAATGTTGTACCTTTCCATTCACACTAAGTCTCAGAGTTGTTCTTTCATGTCTGTTTAAATATACACCGAAACCCTCTTTCAGCTTTTCCCTGACTAGACAAATAACCCCATATTTCATCTCTATTCTTGTTCGTGTCAATGTGCACAAAATTGGAAAGAGTCCATTGTATGTTTACAAGGAAACGAAAAGGGAAAACAAATGTCATGGCGAGAAATGAAAAGCACTAAATCTGTTTCCCATATATTTCGTTGTTAATTTTAGCACTGCTTGGGTAGGTAGGTTAGTGACACTTGGAACAACTTTGCCTCATGAATGTGACAAATGAGTTTTTCTCTTCAGCTAGCGAGAACTCTGACTCTCTTCTATTCATTAGTTCATTTCTCCACCTCATACGGCTTTCGAGGCCTCTTCCAATGGACAGAATGAACTCGATAACGGGCGGCCCGGAACTACGTCGATCGACAGTCTGTCCCTGCAAACTGTCTTAATGGTAAGTCTAGTCTGATCAGTTCGATGACATACAAAAATAAAAAATGACTTCCAATCAGTTGCTAACTGGCGTAAGAATTGGCTTGTTAAGTTCAAAGCTGCCAAAACGAAAGTGCTCTGTGTGAATCATCTTAAAGAACCTTTTACCCTTTCATCAACATGGCTGATACTAACTTCTTGGGGAGCAACTTACTGTGGCTTCTTGATTTCACGTTTTCCATTGACATGAAGTAGAACGATCAGATTGAATTAATTGCTAAGTCAGTTCACTATGGCGTGTTAGACAATTTTTATCTCCATAATATATATTATACCTTCATGAGTCCATCACTCACCCGTGCATCAAATATTGCAGCCACATCTGGTCTGGTGCTTCTGCTATATATCTAGAGTTTCTTTAGAAAATCTAAAGAATCTGCTACTTTTTTGGTCCTGATGAAGAATCTCGATTCAATCATATTTCCTGCCACCAAATACTTGATTATAATATTTGTAATGATTCCACCGTTTAGTTCAGCTCACATTTAATACATATGCATAATTTCAATTCATAGTGTAACCTAGAAAACCCCACAGCATCGTCCTATATATTAATAGGACGATGCTGTGGGGTTTTCATGATAACATTATCAAGTCAAAGTTATGTTAATAGCCATACTAGTAGGACAGACGGTGAGGATCAATCATAATTTGCTAAATATTTGTATTGGATTTGTAACTTATTGAAAAGTAAGTGTATTAGATGTGATGTACTACACTTCAAATTGTAACATGGCTCCCTTCTACACGCCACCTATGTTATTTTTTGAGGCACGGTGGATAGCGGATCAGACTGAAGAATCGGAGGGCCAAGTCCGAATTGAAGTTGAATTCAGTATATTCACTAGGGAAAGGTATAAAACCATCTCTTCTCCCCTCAGCTATGGGGAAACAGCAGGACAGACATGGTTATATAGCCTTGGTGGAAACCGAACAAAAAGTCCGAATTCAAAACCTCAAACTATGAGTAAATTGTAGGGCAGTTTGGGCTTTGTAGCCATAGTTGGCAAACAGACTAGGTAGAGGAGCCGAAGTCCCTAAGACAGTCCGATGTCATGTTCAATTTCGTTTTGGCGACTCCTCTGACTATCTCAGTATTGGCTTCAGCCTTTACCATCTGACAATATCAATGTCGTAGGGAGGGGAGACGTTCTACATGGACAACTGTTGATCTCTCATAAAAATGCCCTTCCCAGGTCTGCACCCTGAAAAGGGCATAAGTCTTCGGGTGCAGATCTATGGTCTCTCGAGACCGAAGGATGCCATAAAAATAGTCTTTGTTATGATTCTGCTGTTTCTTTCAGCTTGCATTAATACATATACATATAATTTCAATTCATCGTCTTGCCTAGAAAATCCCACAGCATCGCCCTGTTAACGTTATATAACATGATAACGTTGGCAAGCCAAAGTTACGCGAAGAAAAGGTATAATATCAGGGCACACGGTGAGGATCAAATTTATCACATTTACATAGGTACCTCCACAAAAGTGCGATACCTAACGTTTAAAAAGAATTTTTAATAATGAAAACTCTTTCTTAAACCTTTTATTTTAGTTTTAATTTAAAGCTGATGGATTTTCAAAATACTTTGCTATATTTCCAAATATTTTGCTATATTTCAAAAGCAAATTTAAATTCAATGGAAGGCGTTTTTCTTTCCTAAAACAGGTGATAAACGCCCCCATTTTTTTAAATAAAGATGAAAGTCGACTAAATAAGTCGTCTTTCATCTTTATTAAAAAATCTTCTAAAAATAAAATATACGTATTTGAAACTTTATTTGCAGTTATGTGGCATGCGTGATACACGCTTAGGCGATCATGTATCTTTCAATACATGACTAACGAGGCAGATATTTTTCCGCAGTAGGTTGCCATTTCTTACTGCGGTAGACCTGTTGCCATCCAAGGCTATAGAACCCGGTCTGTCCTGTTATCTAACCATAGCTAGGGACAGATGATTCATACCTTTCCCAAGAGTATTAGTAGCACGTATGTGAATGTAATGGATTCGACTGGAATTCGAACCGCTATCCATTACTCCACCGTGCCTGGAATATTAGCTGATTTAAAGTAGAATTAATCTGATTTAAAACAATTATTATTACTTTAAGTTTAAAATATCGTACAAATGCATTTTAACAGGACGGTAGCTTGTTTATTTATGTTAAACAGCTTCGTATCTATGACAGATAGATTTTTATCTAGTGTTATTCTATAACATTTATGAGAACTTAAAAGGTGCTTACGTTATATTTGTCAGTTATCTTTTTTATGGTTAAAAAATCGTAAAAAAGATAATTGAAGAATATAACGCGTGCACTTTTTTTTTACTAGTCAGTAATATTAAAAATTTAAGAAAATATTGTTATAAAATAAAATAAGACATATCTCGGCTGATTTGCAGGCAAATAAACTAAGATACTCAAGAGCGAGAGTCGGATGTGAACGGGGCAAGACCCCGTCACAAAATGACCATATTTACGCGTTTACGCATATTCCCGACGCACAAGTTCCGGTCGAAAAATAAAATAATATTTTAAAGTGTTTCTATTTTTCGACCAATAAAAATGCTTCCCTCCTAATTATACTCGCGTCGTTTTTCGAGCCTGTTAATCCATAAAAAAACGCCATAAAAAGGGTCACACGGGAGTACAACGGCAGTCAACAGGAGTCAGTCGTTCACCTCCTGACCGACTTTTTGGTTGAACTCTCTCCCTTCGGGCGGGGAGGAACCTGAAGGAGGTTACGCCGAAGGGCGGATTCTCTTTCGGGGAGGTAAACCGGCCCTGAACCCGTTTATACGGGTTCAATGGGCATATTTTTTGGCCGAGCCCACGGACTCGGAAATCCCACGGGCTCGGAAATCCCACGTTAAAAACGGCCTTGTGCTACATGGGTGGGGGGTGACTGGATCGTCAACAAGAGTCAGTCGCTGAAGTCTTGACCGGCTGTTCAGTTGAACTCTCTGCCTTCGGGCGGGGAGGAATCCGAAGGAGGCTACGCCGAAGGAGGCTACGCCGAAGGGTGGATTCTCTTTCGGGGAGGTAAACCGACCCTGAACCCATTCATACGGGTTCAAGAGCCCACGTTAAACCGGCCTTGTGCCACATGATGTCGACGTGGTGGGTGACTAAATATAGTCAACAGGAGGCCAGGGAAGAGACCTGTCACGGTCAGAATGAGCGGTCAGCAGCAGCCAGCAGCAGCCAGCAGCAGTAGCGCTATGCCAACCAGCGAGAACTACTATGAGAGATCAACCCAGATCTTCAGCCGGCCTATGAACTATACCACAAGGTAGCTGTCCCAAAACCACACGTTCCTATTGAAATGAACCACGTAAATCTATTTCTGCTGTTGTCGTATTTCTTTCTTGCAACCATACGCTTGTCTATAACAATACTCTCCGCAATCTAATGTTTTATTGAATTTTAGAGTATTTCGGCTCTAAATTTACGCTCTCTTATTTTCTGATAATGCCGTGTATGGGCGACTGTACCTAAAAAAAATCGGCACAATTCAGAATTCTATTAAAATACTCGGGATGGACAGAGTGTAATAAGTTTTACGATATATGATTAGTAAATATAGTTTTGTCTTTTTACTTAATAACAATATTCCCTAAGACTAAGAGTTATACCATCGAACCTGAAAAGATTTTAAAATCTTATAAATTATTCTAATAATTAGAGAATCTAGTTAAAACTGTAAAAATAATGAAAACAAATCTTGTAAAAATTCATTTTTCAGCGAAATTTTTTTTCTTAAGGCAATATTGTCCTTATTCATAAAATAATTAAAATCTTCTCTAATTAAAATAGTGTCTTAGTTTTATAGCGTTTTTATTTTACGATTCAGAGCAGATTTTCGGTAAGACGAGGTTCGAGTTTACAAAAACAAAAATGATGATTAAATTCTCCAAAGATTATTGCTTTTATAATCATTAAAAATTATCACACTGAATCTATAGAGTTTTCATGAAATTAAGTAAGTGGGGTGAAACACATATAAAAATATTTTTACCAAGATTTTCTAAAAAAAAAAAAAAAATACATTTCTAAAACAATTCCATTCATTTGTGAATAAGTTCTGACAGTATCATTTAAAATCCGACACATGAGCCTCTATTTTTGTGTAAAATAAATGAAGGACCTGTCACCAGAGTGAAGCAGCCTGTGATAATTATTAAGCTTAGAATTTTAACAAATTTAGGACGTTAAGAACAATGATTGAGCGAAAAACTCTCCATCATCATGAATAATACTGTTTATCTTCAAACATCTAAGTTAGATTTTTCTTTTTCTTTTTGTTACTATTTCTTCATTTTCAGTTGAACTTTTCCTTTTCAGCTTCAAAATAACGTTTTTATTCTAAATGGCTGTTTATAAATGTTTTATTTTACAAAAGTGTAAACGTTTTACTTTTAAAGCCAACAAAAATGTTAATCCTTCTTTATATTCTGAACTTCCTTACATTTAGTTACAAAGATTTTTTACACACTATACAACGAAAATATCTTCATAGTTTCTTTAAAAGTTTATCACATATGAGCAGAATACTTGAATTTGACTTTGTAAATTTAACACAGATTTTTTCAATGCTAAAATAGTTTCTTTTAGGCATTTTTTATTTTCTCTGTGGAAGAAAAGCAGTCAAATTTGTCTTGAAATTTGCTCCCGTTTGCATATTTTGTTACAAACCAAAACTACACATCACATCAAACTATGCATTATTGAACTTGAAAGAAAAATATGATTCCACTTTGTCCTTTTGTTTTTGGTGGGGGGAGTCAAGCTTCCAAGCTATTCTCCTCATTTGAACTAGAGATAATTTTTTTAAATGTTCCAAATTAAATTTGAAATTTTTTTTCACGTATGTGATTTCTTAAACTAAAGTCATCAACTGAAGAACTGCAAGAATTGGAAAAACTAACCACATGATAATGAAAATCTAATTTTTTTCTAAAAATTTCAATTATACATTAAAAAAAATCGATTTTTTTTGTTTCTAAAGTGTCAAGTTTATGCTTAAATAATATTCTTAACGTAAGGATACAGAAAATGTGTATGATGCAATGCGATACATATAAGAAAATGTGTATGATGCAATGCGATAGATATAAGAAAATGTGTATGATACGATGCGATACATATAAGAAATTGTCTATGATGCAATTCGATGCATATAAGAAAATGTATATGATGCAATGCGATAGATATAAGAAAATGTGTATGATGCAATGCGATGCATATAAGAAAATGTGTATGATGCAATGTAATAGATATAAGAAAATGTGTATGATGCAATGTGATAGATATAAGAAAATGTGTATGATGCAATGTGATAGATATAACAAAATGTGTATGATGCAATGCGATAGATATAAGAAAATGTGTATGATGCAATGCGATAGATATAAGAAAATGTGTATGATGCAACGCGTATACATATAAGAAAATGTGTATGATGCAATGCGATATATATAAGAAAATGTGTATGATGCAATGCAATACATACATGAAAAAGTGTATGATGCAATGCTATACATATAAGAAAATGTGTATGATGCAATACTATACATATAAGAAAATGTATATGATGAAATGCGATATATATATATATATATATATATGGAAATGTGTATAATGCAATTCGATAGATATAAAATGTGTATGATGCAATACTAAACATATAAGAAAATGTGTATGATGCAATGTGATACATATAAGAATATGTGTAAGATGCAATGCAGTACATATAAGAAAATAAGTATCATGCAATGTGATAGATACAAGAAAATGTGTATGATGCAATGAGCTAGATATAAGAAAATGTGTATGATCCTATTCCATACATATAAGAAAATAAGTATGATGCAATGCGATACTTATAAGAAAATGTGTATGATGCAATGCAATACATATAAGAAAATGTGTATGATGCATTTCAATACATATATGAATATGTGTATGATGTAATGCGATACATATAAGAAAATATGTATGATGCAATGCGATAGACATCAGAAAATGTGTATGATGCAATGCGATACATATAAGAAAATGTGTATGATGCAATGCAATAGATATAAAATATGTATGATGCAATGCGATACATATAAGAAAATGTGTATGATGCAATGCGATACATATAAGAAAATGTGTATGATGCAATGCTATACATATGAGAAAATGTGTATGATGCAATACTAAACATATAAGAAAATGTGTATGATGCAATGCGATACATATAAGACAATGTGTATGATGCAATGCGATAGATATAAAAAGTGTATGATACAATGCAATACATATAAGTACATGTGTATGATGCAATGCGATAGATATAAGAAAATGTGTATGATGCAATGCGGTACATATAAGAAAATGTGTATGATGCAATGCAATACATACATGAAAAAGTGTATGATGCAATCCTATACATATAAGAAAATGTGTATGATGCAATACTATACATATAAGAAAATGTATATGATGGAATGCAATAGATATAAGAAAATGTGTATGATGCAATGCGATACATATAAGACAATGTGTATGATGCAATGCGATAGATATAAAAAGTGTGTGATACAAGGCAATACATATAAGTACATGTGTATGATGCAATGCGATAGATATAAGAAAATGTGTATGATGCAATGCGATACATATAAGAAAATGTGTCGACCGTTCTATTGGCAGGCAGAAGTTTATTCAATTTTTTTCTACGAGGGGCATATCTTTAAAATTACTTGAAGAATCCTTTTTATATATAATTTTTAACTATCCAGTAATCTTAAAAATATGAACAAAAATCTATTACCTAGTCTTCAACCAAAACCAAGAACCACCAGTAAAAATTTTGCACCTTTGTGCAAAATGATGAGTTGGTACAATTTTTAGAAAAAGACCAAATAATCAATTACAAAAAATTATCACAATATTGTTCAACAGGATTTTGTGTCAGTTATTACATGCTACAGCCGTTACATGAACAATCAACTGTTTAACCAGTCTGTTGATTTATTTCACTAGAAGTATTTCATTTTGTTTTTAATTAAAACTTCTTAAAACTCGAGGGTTGAATGTTACAATGCTAGTATATAGACAATAAATTTTTATCTTTCAAAAAACCAAATATTAATGTTTCAGCATTGGTATCATTGGAAGTGTTGCAATTTTGGAAAATTATTAGTGTCAAAGAAGTACATGGTAATATGAAACAAAAATGATCTATTGAAAAAGTGTTATCAGATTTAAATGATGAACGTCCAAAGTTTCTTTCTCATTTTGGAGAAATGGCAGAAGTAATGGAAGCAAAGTAAGGAAAAAAGAGTTAAATCATTTACAATGGACACTAGATTAGATATTGAACATATATTGTTTAATTGATACTTGTAGATATTTGCTAAGGAGCAGATTTAATTTTGTTATGCTTGATGAATTTACTACAGAAATGTTAGATCTCAAAAGATTTCATTTTACATTTAAAGCAAAATGATGTAAACAATTCTACGCGTAAATAACTGTTTTTGGTCATTTGACTCCAGACTTTTAAGATAAAAACTTCCGATCGACCCGACAAAGTCAACACTCAGCGGCGACAGTCTGTTTCATGCTTATACGCAATTATACTGACAATTACGTAGAAACATGACATACTGTCCCCGCTGTCTGTTGGCTTCAATGTCCACTTATATATATATATATATATATATATATATATATATATATATAGCGATTGCAATGTTTTTCCACACCCATATTTTATTCGTCTGCGATTGGCTAATAAATCAAGCAAGCCTACGCAACTACTATCCCAGATGAAGAATCTGCTATGAAAGAATACAATGTCGGAATCACTGCCCCGCAAGCTTTGGATGGACAAACTGCCCACCTACACCACCCAAATCCTAGCAACCCTTCCTAATGATTTAGACTTGATGAAAATGGCTGGAATAGCCGACAAAATCAGTGAAGCTAAAGCCCTCAATAGTATGCACATCCCCGAACCACACGGCACCCCGTCGACGACTTGTTAAGCAAGCTGCAACAACAAATCAATAAGTTGTCGATTCAGCTGGATCGTCTGAACAGAGAACGTTCGTCCCCAGCTCACAACTTATACAAGTCATACCGACGTTCCAGATCTAACTCGGAAGGGAGGACGACTACTACCTGTTGGTATCACCGCAATTTCGGACAGGCAGCTAGGCGCTGTACTAAGCCATGTCAGTTTAAACCCCAGATGACATCTACACCTAACCAACAGGCGGGAAACGCTAGCCCCAACAGCGATTGAAGACGGCGTCTGCTGTTGGGGTGAGACAGAATCAACAGTCTCTTTTATGTTCGAGACAGTAATTCAGATGAATTATTTTTGGTCGACACAGGCGCTCAAGTCGGTGTGATTCCGCCAAGGCCAGGTTTTTCTATGGTGAAATCTTCATACACTTTACGAGCAGCAAATGGTTCTCAAATTCAAACCTTCGGCTAGATTTCAATGACCTTAAACATAAGATTAAAGAGAACATTTCAATACTCGGCGCAAGATTTCCTAGCACATTACAAGCTAGCAGTGGATATGTCGAACCACACACTCATCGACCAAACAACGAAACTTACCCACTTAGGAATTACCTCCACTCTCACATCAACTAAGTTATGTGTTGCTTTACCAGAGAATAACCCACTCCAACACGTACTGGATAAGTTTCCCTCACTCATTCAACCTTTTACATACACCGAAACGGTCAAACATCATACCGTTCACAAAATCCAGACATCTGGCCCGCCAGTTTTTTCGAAGTCACGCAGACTCAATCCAGAGAAATATAAATTAGCACGTGCTGAATTTCAGCATATGTTGGATCTGGGCATAATTCGCCTTTCATCAAGCCCTTTTGCATCTCCACTGCACATGGTCCCCAAGGTGCAAAAGGGGACATGGAGGCCCTCCGGAGATTACAGACGTTTGAATGCACAGACAATTCCCGACAAGTATCCTGTGCCCAACTTGGACGATTTCGCAATTTCTTTACAAGGAGCTAAGATCTTCACGTAGATTTACGAAAAGCTTTCTATCAGATCCCAGTGGCCGCAGAAAACATCCATAAGACTGCGATCACAACTCCTTTTGGTCTGTATGAATTTCTTCGAATGCCTTTTGGGCTTCGAAACGTGGCACAGTCGTTTCAACGTCTGATTGACGAAGCACTACGTGGTTTGTGGCACTCGTTTGCTTACATTGATGATCTCTAGTTGCAAGTGCCAACATGGACGAACACGTGTTTCACGTCACGCAAGTTTTTCAGCGTTTGGAACATTTCGGCTTAAAAATCAACCCAGACAAATGTGTGTTTGCCGTGCCTAAACTAAATTTCCTGGCATATGAAATTGACGGTTCCGGCATCACACCTGTCGCGGAGAAAGTTACAGCTATACGAGAGTTTCCTCAACCAACTACACTCCGACAACTCCGACGTTATCTCGGCTTGCTAAACTACTATCGCCAGTCCCTTCGTAATTGTTCCCACATCCTGGCACCTCTCACCAACTTACTTCGTGGCCAGGGAACATGAAACGCGAAGATAACTCTGTAGTGCAACACCTACATTTTCGCCAATTCTAATTGGTCAATAAATACATACTTAAAAATAACAGGACAATAATGAGAACCAATTTTGTTTAACGAAGAAATATATATATATTAAATTCAGCAATAATACAAAGTAGTTGCAAATGAGTAAAAAAAGGGAGAAAAAAGTAGCTTCCCCTTGACTGTAAGAAAATATCTATAGAAGATTTATCTGAGAAAAATGTTCAGAGTTCAGTGTTGAAATAGAATGTTTCTTTCAGAAAACTGTTCAAATGTTGCAACTTACAAAGTTGATTTAACTTGGTGTGTCCACTGAGAACTGGTGGTGTGTCACATAAAGTTCTGTAGTGTGTATGCACGTGCGGAGTGAGTAGGATGAAATACACGAGCGAGTAAATGAGAGCTATTCTCTCTGGGTACCTCGACTGTGGTTTTGAAATACTACTACTGGTTTTTTGGAATGCTTCAATATTTATACTATCGTGAGTGTCTCCAAAAAAAGAGACGCTTAGTACATTTTTGAATATACATGAAAAATATCCGATTGGACGGAAAATGGAGCAATCAGTGATTTTGTAGCAAAGCTTGTTTTGAACAAAGTGTAGGAACAAATTTACTATGGTGGAATGCGATAGATAAATTGTCCTGTTATTTTTAAGTATGTATTTATTAACCAATTAGAATTGGCAAAAATGTAGGCGTGGCACTACAATACCCTCCACTAGATTGGAAAAAAGGTGATGAAAAAACAGTTTTTTTTTCAATATGATATGTAATGTTTGTATTTACTAGGCCAATGGACCTTCCTGATCTTCTAATTATTCTTAAATCTAAACTCTCCTTTTTTTTGGTGTGTATGTCGATTTCTTCATATAGGGGGCCTAGGTCTGAATTCCTTTTCCTCGTTTTTCGCAAAATTCTGGTATGTTGTCTGAGACCAAAATTCTTAGGTACCTTGGAAATATTTTTCTTAATATTTGTTTTACAGTGGTGGCTTTTCTGTCAGCAACCTAAATTACTTCAGGCCACATAGAAAATGAGTCCACTAAAATTGAAATTATCTCCATACATTTTATATGGACATGATCCATGTGTACCCTGAGCCCATGGTTCTTTTTTCTTAGGTCACGAGTGAATTTTGTTTTGCCGAAAGTTTTTTATTTATTTATTTTTATTTCAGCGCATTTTCGGCAATTTTTACATAGTCTTCTACATCATGAGAACATCCTGGCCACCGCGCTTGTAATTTTAATCTCATTTGTGTCGCTGTACATCATCGTGTACACTTTTTAGTACTTCATTTCGGAAACTTTGTTGGGTTATTAATGTCTCTATTGTATATTATGCCCTTTTCTGCAGTTAATGCGTTGATTCTTTGTAGGGTTTTCTTTCATTCGATAATTGCTCCATGTGTTTCTTTTTATTCTGCCTGAAATTCTACTTAACACTGGATCTTGCATGATTTCCATTCTGAGATGATTTAGGAGTAACATGTCCGTTTCAACCCAGAACAATATTTTATCTTATGAATTTTCAAACGTTTTTAAGTTTTTACTGTCGAAATTTAGTCAGGAATGCGCATCTACTTGTGGAATAGTGTCTCCCTTTACGTATATGATGTCGAAATCAAAGGCCATGAGTTTTATAGCCCATCTTAAAATTCTAGATGTGACTTTCTGTTATGAAATATGAACTCTAAATGTCTGTGATCTGACTTTAACAAAAATTTTCATCATATCAAATATTTTCAAAATCTTTCTGTGCTCTATACTATTGCTAATACTTCTTTCTCAATAGTTGAGTAGTTATTTTCAAATGACGTTAATTTTCTCAACAAGTACATTATTATATGATCTTTTTGAGATCATTCAATGATGACATCATCCAATTGCGATCATCCAGTTGAGATCATCCAATTGCCGCTACAGCATGTTCACTTGTATCCGTAGTCAATGTCACTTCTTTTTTGGGATCAAAGATTTTTGCAATCGGTTTTCTCATTAGTACCCTTTTTTAAGCTTTCAAAAGCTATATATTTCTTTTGAGTCCATTTAAATTCTGTATTCATTTTCTGTAATTCTGCAAATAGTTTTGTTAGGTAGCCGTATGTAGGTAGATATTTGCTATAAAAATTGGTCAATCCCAAAATGGATTCTAATTCTTTTATATTCCATGGTGTAGATATTTCCGATATTTTATTTATCAGTTTATTGTCTGGTGAAATTCCTTCTTTAGATATTTGGCATTTCAAATACGATGTTTTGTCGCCATTTAACTCACATTTATCGCTATTTATCGTCATACCAGCATTTTTTAATTTGTCTAAAACTTGTTCTGATTTTATAAATTCTTCTTTACCGTAAGCACCTATGCCTATATCATCTGGTTATATGTTTTTCCCCGTTCGATAAAACTTTTTCAATTGCCTTTTGAAAAAATATGGCTTGAGGCCTTAAATCCAAATGGAAGACGATTCCCTCTTAGCAAGCATATTATGGTATTAATTGTAGTGAGTTCTTTAAATTTTTCGTCAGTCTCTATTTGGTTATATGCTGATTTCAGGTCAATCTTGGCAAAGTATTTAATTCCTACTAATTTATGACTTGCCATTTCTCCGTTAGGTAAAGGGAATGAATCTGATCATTCACACCTATTTTATAATCTCGCATATCCTGAAATCGCCATTGGACTTTCGTATCATAACAATTGGTGAAGCCCAACTGCTACCACCTTGGGTAACTTTCTCCAATATGCCTGGTACTACCATTTTCTTTCGTTTTTCAACTACCATGGGTAGAATGGGAATAGGCATTTTTCGAGATTCAAAATAAATCGGGTAACTACATTTTTTTAGACGAATACTCGCTTTATATACGCTCAATAGTCCTATGTCAGGTTTTTCTGACTTTACCCAGTTCATTAATTTCATCTTATCCACTTTAAAACGTCTATTCCCAGGAGTCCATGATTTTTTTTTACAAATTCTACAACAGTCATGGGAATAATCTCAAAACAGCTTTTTGTCTCGAACGTTCCTTCAAAGTAGCCTAGAGTTTTGATGACAGATTTATCAAATTGTTTTAAGTTATGATTAGTTTTTCTTAATTTGGGTTTACCTATTTTTTCCCAGAAATTTCTTGGGATCAAGGTAACATCATTCTTCGTGTCAACCTGCGTGTGAAAAGTTATGCCATTCAATTTTACTGTCTTTCTACTTTTTGCAGGTGTTCTTATCACATATATTTTCAGTGTAAGTGTTTATATTTTCTACACATTCTCTTTTTCTATCGGCACACAAATTGAAAATGTTTTTTTTCCTTTTACAGTTTAAACATAATTTTCCGAAGGCAAGACATTTGTTTTTGTTTGTCGCAATATTTGCAGTTATCATTTTAGTTGTGATGTATGCTTCCACATAGTTTTTATAATTATTAAATTCATTAATTCAAATTGCTACAAGAATTTTACAGTTCTTTTTAAATTCATATCATTCGCTTGTAGATGTTCTAGGATCTTATGTTTGCATGTAACGGCATACATGCCTTCAATCAGTCGTAGAATGATCAATTCGTCTTCTATAGACATTTCTCTGGAACCCGGGTTTTCAAATTCTGAAATATCTTCATGCTTCTTTCATTCTGTGTAAATATTGCATTACATTTACATTTTCCAGAAATTTTTGTTCTTTCTGCAATGACCAACTTTTTTTCTTTTTTTTTTTTTTTTGGTCGCATGTTTCTTTTTATAATCGTTGAAATTTCCTCATATGTTGTTTCAGTATTTTGGGGTACACTATAATAGATATTTTCTTTATTGCTTCACATCCTGTCGAAGTCAAAAATAAATCAGTAATTTCATACTCCCCTCCGGAGGCTTTCCTGTCTTTCAGTTTCTTTACCTTAGACAACGTTGCTAAACATCTAATCTACATTTCTCTGGTTCATCTAACGCGGTTAGAAGTCCTATCGACGACGCCATATTTTTAGTAAGTAGAGTAATCACTGGAAAAGACGTTGGCAGATCAACAGATGGAAGATTTATTCTTTCGTTAAAAATAATTGTGTCACAAGGCCGGAGGAGAAGTTGGTAAGGCTGGTCAACACTATCCTAGACCTTGCTAATCCTATTCACACCCTATTCATCCATTACAATTTACTCATTCACCACAAGAACTCATTCATCACCATTCAATACTACATATACTACAATACCACATATTCACAGGGGAACCTACAAAAAAACCCGACATAAAAATTTCAACAGTTCCAACATGTCTCTTTTTACTTTTTCTTTTTTTTTTCTTATAAAAATACATAAAAAATATAATGATAAAATGATGGGGGAGGGGATGAACCCAAAAACAAAACTAAAAATGACAAAAGATTCAAACTAAACGTAACAGATGTTAGCAGTACTCGTCCTCCTCACAAAAATGAGAGCGGCCGCTGTATTCTGCCTTCAGACAGAATCAAGCAGCTCACTCACTAACGGAGAGGGAAGGGTAAAAAATTGAATGATGGAGTGGGTAAATCAAAGACTGACCCAGTCGAGATGAAAAAACCCCAAAAGAGACAAAAACAAAATGGGGAGGTTGAGAATCATGACATAGATCATAACAAAAGAGAGTGCCGGAAGCAGGTCGGGAACAACACTTACTCACATTAACTAAGTAAACAAAGAAAGTGTATATTTCCCAGGGAAAGATTCACAGGAAGCCAACCTGTTGCGTCAAGGAGGACTTAAAAAAGAAAATCAAGACTGGCCCCGTTCACACGAACCAAGTTCGCCATATTTACCCACCTTTCGCTGGAATCTGTCAATAGTAAACGCTTTCTATCAGTACTAATCTTCATCTTGAGCTGATGTCCAAAGCATCCGACCAGATCCTGCTGAGAATAGTGTTCGTATTGTAAGATTCTCTCCATCCATGACGTCCACACTACCATTCATTTCACCCAACAGAACCGGGGCGACACATTATCGCACGCGTATGCGAGATCGAAGGACAGGAGATGTTCGGGATCGATACGAGCCTTGAACTCGTCGACATAGTCCCAGAACGGGTGCACCTGAGGACAATGGTAGAAGGCGTGCGAAGGCTACGTCATTGAGAAATAGCACGTTCCTAAACAATCGCCTGGCATGATAGCAAGCCCTCGAGTGACACACGCCTCAGACCTACACGTTTGCCTGCACTTCCGACCAATTCTTCTTCAGCTGGACCCTGGACCTGGACCCGAACCACACCCCAAGAATGCGGACGAGTCCGTCTGTCCAACTAAAGGACTCCGGAAGCACGACCCCCTTCCAGGTACCTGAAGTCTTGGAATTCTTGGCCCCTGTGATCTCGTACTGTTCTAGCGCCTTCCATACCATCTCAATGTCGCTGCAGCGCGACACGAAAATGGATGCATCATCGGCGTACGCGGAAACCGAGGCTCGAGAAGCTCCAATAACAAAGATTCTACGTAGGGCCGGACCGCACGCCCTGTCACTTAGCCGGCGAGGGTGAGTCTCTAACGCCAAAACATAAAGTAGAGGCGAAAGCGGACAACTGTGTCGGGCCGACCGTGACAGCGCAAAAGCGGGCGACCGCTTTCCGTTCACTTGTATCACAGAACTGGGGCAGCGATTTAGGAGGCTGATCCACTTGCAAAAGTTGGGTTGGAATCCGGTGGCCTGGAGAACAGAGCCAGGTACTGATGGCCAACGATTTGGACTGATTCAGGATCTTGGCCAAAATCTTTAACTTTAGCAGAGTTACGGACCTGTAATCATCTAAATTCCGCGTACCACTCTTGCCTTTTTCAACAGCGTGATCACACCCCTAGAGATCCAGTCGTCAACGGACACCTTCCAAAGCCAGTTATTGAACACGGCAATCGAAATCACCTACGCAGCTAGTTGCTTCAGTCAGCTCAAACCGAGGAAAGCCACATAGCTGCGAAACTCTTCGCCACAAGGACTAGGATCCTTGGTAAACCGATTCACTAAATGCCGCCGAAACTTCACGCACATGTTTTTGACCTCAGAGTTTGCATCCCCGGAGTATCGACCTCCCGAATGTATCGATCGGAACCTCCACCCATATTCACAGTTTCGTTAGGCATTTTGTTAAACCTATATCTAACTACCTGATGCCGGTAGCTCTCGCTAGCCGCACGCTACAGAGCAGTCCAGCTAAATCTATCTCTAGGGAATCCCACCAGCTTCCGCCCGGGACAGATTATCCTTGAGAATCATCACCTTTTTAGCCTTCTATAGGGTGAATCGTTGGCTGTATTCGCTGGTGAATCACCTAATGCTATCATTAAGCCTTCCCCACCAATTATTCCTAATAATTGTCCCTCACCAATTCCCGTTGCTTTTGCCGGTAGTCCCGCCTGTCCAGTGCCCAGCCATTCTATGCCTAGCAGCTAACGTCATCCGGACACAGACAAGTCTATGGTCTGAATAGTCTAACCAGTGAAACGTGGAATAATCTAGCAAGTCTTTTCACTAACATTTTCACTAACTGGATAACCAGGTAGCCCATGTTTACATCTCCCAAACTCGCTGATCAGATCACCCAAGATACGATCGCGCGCCATTCCGCTAGCTCCCCGCCCTTATTCAATTTGGGGCACAGAACATCATTCAAGTCCCCCGTTAAGACTAAGTGCAACGATTCCACTAGGAACGGCCTCAACCGAAGGCAAAAGCAGACACGCTCCGTCTGATCGTTGGGCGCATAAACCACAATGACCCGAAGCGAACTACTGCTCACGGCAATATTGGCCACGATGTGGCATCCACATAGACAAAGTCTACTTTCGTGCCCAGCAAGGAAATGTCTTTGGCCAGGTTGTCCCCGTATGCTGAACAAAGTCGCTAGACAGTACACGAGCATAAACATCGCAAACAAAGTGTGTCTTCTGGATCGTGGCCTCATCTACACCGCACAGATCACGAAGCAGGTGGACAGCCTGACTTCGATCTCTTAGGCCCCTCGCATTCAAGTTGGCTAGCTTGATAGATATTTTCTAAACGGCTTCCCTTAAACGCAGAATGGACAGAAATCTGCAGAAGACTGAACCCTGATGGATTGTCATAAGCTAACGGTGCCCAGATCGGACGTAATCTGTCGATCGGTGACAATACCGCCGACATCCGTAGGAAAAGTTAAATTCAGGGCACTGTATAACGAGTGGTAGATCAAAACTGGAGCCCACACTGAACTGACTTCAGCTGGGCCATCCGGAGCTTCGGGAAGGAGTTCTTGGTTGCCGCGATGAAGTTTCAGGCCTTTTTGTGCCTGCAATTCTTACTACGGTTATGACCCCAGCCGCATTATCAAAGTTCCTGGAGTCGTCAGTCGATTTACCATCGAGATGTTAACTTAAACAGGGGTCTCAAGAGGGCCATCCTCTGGAAGGAGAGGTCCCTCTCAAGCACTTGACTATCCACCAGACATATGCTCTCCTCCTTGGGGAAACCGATTGTACAGAACGGCGTTGTTCGGAGATATACAATACGTTGTTCTATTGCGCGTATTTCGATAACCGCAGCCACCACGACAGTAAGACGGATTGTTTTACTCTTACGTCTGGTTTAATTAAGAACAACGATAATATATCAACTAGTACAGACAAGTGACTCTCGTTAAGGAAAAAACAACTAGCCTTAATAGATTGAATATGAGCTGAGAGACGCGCTTTATTAAAAAGAATAAAGGCACACATAAAACAGAAATAGAACGAGAGAACAATAACAATGACTAAAGGGAAGGTACTCGTCATGGCGTAGAAAAAAGTACACGGACTGATCCTTTAAAATGAACTGTTTTTAGATAGAAAAGTTTCATTAAACTATCACATTGACATTATGAAAAATTCATTTCTAATTATTTTTTTGTTTTTGAATCACCCTTAATGAAATAAAGATTTCCCTACTTGTTTCCCTAATAATTCTGACCAACATGCTTCTTTAGTAGATTTGTTCCTTACCTCTTTCCCTTGCTCTTGTCGAGCATCACAACTGTGTTCTCTTTGTAATTCGGATCACGCTGTAGTATCTGTTGATGTTTCTTTTGAGTCGTCTATTAGAAAGGAAGCTCCTATTAAAATGACTTCCTTCTGTTACCAGCGTACTGTTTGGGATTTCATTTCGCGACTTTATTCGAGACGCTCCTTGGATTGATAAACCTTTCTATTAAGAAATTGTACCACAGAGTTAAAGCCGACATCGATGCTTTTAAGACATTCTCAGAAATACCAGGTGAAACCAAAAAATTTTACTTCGTTCACACCTTCCTGTTCACCCACTATTGCCTGTGTGAATCATTTTTCTGGCTGTACTAACGTGATAGTTCCAATCACAACATACGCTTGTTTGTGTCTACTCATAATAACTGTAAACGTGTCCTCAAAGAGGTTAAGTCTTTGCTGATAAAATGAGGCACTGTATAGCATCTAACAAGTTTGGTTCTCGCGACTACTAGCGGTTCTGTAATAGGGTTTTAAATAACTCTTCTATCCCTCCTCTCTCCCCTCATTTTGAGATATTATTATCGTCTTATAAAGCAGAATGTTTTTCTAGTAAATTCTCTTCAAATTGTACTCTTGATTCATTGCCTGACTTAGAACTGAATCTCTATTGAGTGATATGCATCTGCCCATGGTTTCTGATATCACCTCTAAACTGGATCTCCACAAAGCATCTGGACTTGATGGTATCCCTGCAAAAGTCCTTAAGAACTGTTTCCTATTCTCTCTAAACTTGAGAATAAATGCCTTGCTGCCTCTTACTTTCTTACTTCATGCTTTGGATATCTTGAAGATATTTGACAGGTTTGACTATTTCTGGTCAATAAATCTTAAAAACAACCCAATCTTCAGTATCTGGAATATTGAAGGCTTCTCATAAGTACGTCACATTTTATAAAATATCCTGTATTAATTTTCTTCATATTTTCCACTCATACCACATTATCAAAAAGAAATATAATTTCACGATCTTTCTTCTCTTCCATCACAAGTTGATTCCGAGACAAAAAATATCAATGACAGACTCCATGTTGCCAACGCCACATCTACTTGTATATTGATTAGGATGAAAAGAATTTATGTTTTCAGTAGAATTCAAGAAAATCTGGCATAAATCAACTATTACATTCCTCATATCATAACATTTCCGTTTATTAACTGTTGCTCTCTTTCAAGAACGTGTTGTCACAGACGAAGGAAATACACTAAGGTTTTTAACTTTTGGGGAAGAGATGATGGCTTTTCCGCCAACCAACTCATTACCCATTCATAGGTAATTTGGGAACAACTCCCACAACAACAGGTACTGAAACAAATCCGGACACAAGATAAATACTATGGAAGGGAATTTTAAAAACTTTATTACTAAAACCTTGAATTTCCCTGTGGCTGAATTCGACTCACGCGTTAAACAACTTTTCAAAATCAGGGATTGGGTACCTCCCGTATCCCGCAAAATTTTAACTGGTATCTTAATACTAGCATTAGCCACATTTGATACACACCCAGTAGAAATATAGTGTTTGTATTTTTCCCTAACATTTTCGACAAAAATCTTGTCCAACATACTGTCATTAAAAGATATTAGCCCCTAAGGTTTAACCTGTGTTAGCACTCTGAAATCGTCCTTCTTTTGAGCCTAATAATTTACTATTGCTTGCCCTGTTTTGTTGCAGCATTGACACATGTGGAGTTTTCGATTCCATCCACCACTTTGTCGAGATTCTGAAGATTTAAAATGCGTATTTTGAGAATTCGAACTTTTGTTATTGTTTTTATAAGAATCGGGAAAATGGTTAGGGTTTTATGGTTGATTTGACTTAGGACTTGGGTTTGGACTAAATCCAAATTTACCTCCTAGACAACCTCCTGATTCAAATGAATTACCGGTCTTATGCTTACTACGTTTATGTGTCAAAACGTAATCATCAGCTAACTCAGCCATTTCATGTACATAATTAACCTGTTTCTCATCTAAATAAGTTTTCACAAAGCCTGGAACGCATTTTGTTGAATTCTTCAATTAGGACCATTTGTCTAAATTTGTTGTGCTCAAACCCAACTTACTTGGATAAACTCCATCTATAAAAATATGTTTCTTTTTGATATCAAACTCTACATAAGTTTGTTCATTACTTTACTTTAAATATAATTTTCTTTATAATATAGTCATTATATTCAGATGATGATAAAGCAGCATAGGTCTTTTGTGCTTTACCGTTTAATGCAGTCTGTAATGATATGGGCCACGAATTTATAGGCCAGTCCAAACTAATAACAACTTTATCGAAGTGTAGGAAATATTCATTTACTTCATTTTCATTAAAAATTGGTACCGACTCTAAATTGCATGACCAGATCAAATCTTTTCTCTCTTTGTTCATTATTTATTCGTTGTTCAACTGATTATCTTAAGATGAGTCCCCAATTGTTTTATGTTACGAATGTTATCTTTCAACAAAATTAAATCTTATGGCAACGAATGCGGTTCGCTTAAACGAAAACAAATGGTGTTTTCTACTCAGTTAGGGACCAAATACCAACACAGACAACGTATCGCAAACAATTACAAGATGTAAATTATAATTATTTTAATATATAAAAACATGGAAGAGAGAAGAAAGAAACAACAAAGAATAGAAGAAAGGAGAGAAAATGTAAGGATTATTAAAAGAAGAATGTTCAACGGTGACTTATCTATCGTATAATATTATAATTTTGTCCATTATTATTTTTTTTCTTCTATTACACACAGTTCATAGTAGATATTTTGAGTAATTTGCTTGTTATGCACCGCGCTAAATATCTGTTAAAAATTTCACAAATCGTTATATTTGTGTGTAAATTTACATGCTGAACTCGAAAATAACAATTAAATTTTGATAAAATCTACGATTTGTCATTGCTTTTCGACACAACTTAAATGCATAGTAATTTAAACGAGTAAGATCAGTTAAGGACAGTAAAAAGGCCGTTAATTAAGCTTCTACGCGTGAAATGTTCTGCAGTGAATGTAGTTAAACAAGGCCAGTAATGGCCGACGGCTGAACTCAACTGAGTCCGAACTTTTATTGTCGATAACTCCAAAACGGTATATTTTATCAAAATGTCTGTTATTTTCGAATTAAGCATTGTACTATACTTATCTGCCCATGGCGGTTTTGTTATGCTAATTACCTCCATTACTAGCATTCTTCAGTTGACGAATTGCTTAGTCAGGGAATGTTTCGCTAAATAAATCCTTATTAAGGAATACCAGTCTTGTCAGCTCATTTCAATTTATTTAACGAAACAAATTCAACAGTATAGATACACACTTGAAACATAAGATTCACCAATGGACGCGAATCTACAATATCTGTAATTGACTTAGCACCATCAAGGAATTCATTACAAAGTGGGGAAGCCATAGATGATAACCTCCAAAAAGATTTTCATGATTCTACATCCACTAATGGAAACAATTAAGATGAAAAACTTGAAGTAGATAGTAACGATTTACAAACTATTATTAACCCATAGATTACAACTTCTTCTCAAAGTGATCTAAAGACTACTCCCCCTCATGTAATGTCAAGAAATATTGAACCAAAGAGATATTTATTTTTAAATAAATAAATAAAAAGGAGGGGAGAAGGTACTATAATTATCTGCCTTGGCGTTTTTGTTATGGTAATTACTTCCCTTACTAGCATTCTTCAGTTGACGAATTGCTTATTCCGGGAATGTTCCGTTAAATAAATCCTTGTTAAAGAATACCAGTCTTGTCAGCTCAAGCATATAAATTTACACCTAAATATAACGATTCCAGAAATTTTTATTAGATACTTACCGCGGAGCTTAAAAAGCAAATTAGCCGACATTTCCTGAGATATTTCTCATCATATGTGGAGGTATTTAGGGCAATCAATGTCGTTTGTTGGGTTTATCAACCTGAAGACTTTCCGTCTCTGGAATATTAGAGGATTATTTTACATGGTATCAACACTAGAAATGATTTATTTAATTCAACTTAATTATTTTTAATATAAATAATTTGGGTCATGTCACACCAGCAAGGAAACACGTCTGGCCTGCTGGTCCTCGTATACTGAATAGACAACAAAGTCCCTAGACAGCAGACGAGCATCAACATCGCAAACAAAGCGTGTCTCCTGGATCGCGGTCACATCTACGCTGAAGGACAAGAGATCATGAAACAGGCGGGCAACCTTACTCCGATCTCTTAGGCCATTCACATTTAAACTGGCTAGAACCAGGGATCACTAGAGTTATCAAAGAATCCCAAATCAAAATACATTGATGTGAAATAGTATTATATAAATCACCCAAGTTCAAGATTGCAATATATGTTTCCATGATGTACCCTCAACTGATTTTATTGCAGATATGTTCACAAAGCCAGTCAGTAAATTTAAATTATATAAATTTAGTATCATTAAGCGTTGAATCGCTTCCGTTATTACTATAAACGGCTTCCCATTGGCTGGTTCTAAAATCTGTTCATTAATTTTAATCATCCTAGAATAAAATTAATGAACAGATTTTAGATTTAAGAGCGGCTGTTTGAATAAAATAAATTGAAGAATTTATCAGCGTGCACTTTCTAACATTCCATTTTACTCTGATATTGTATGAACCATTATTGAATTTTTGTCAGTGTCAAGTTTTCTGTATCTGTATTTTTTCAGTCTGTTCTATAGAAAAACACGGAGTGTTTCGCATATAAATATATTTTATTCACTATCTGTTTTCTTCTTCAGTATATAAATATGAGATAATCACTTCAGTTATCACTTTCTGATATCATTCTGAGCATAAAAGAGCAATATAAATGCAAAAGTATGTATACCTATGTTTTAGCCTAACCACTTGAATATAAACACGTGCAAAAAAAATAAATCTCACATTTGCTTTGAGAGGAGTCCCTCAGAGGACGAAAGGCGTCGCCTAAGAATAGTTTTTCCACTTGTCTTTCTATTCATGCTTGCTTGACAACCTAACTGTCAGGGTTTCAATTCTCGGTAGTGCTGGTGAGTCCCAAATATAGGATGAAACGGCAATCCAGTGCTTTCTGCATTCTGTTGAGGTTTCTTTCAGACTCGATGAAATACTTATATATATATATATATATATATATATATATATATATATATATATATATATATATATATATATTGTGTGTGTATATATATATATATATATGCTCAATACAATTTTCAAAACAAAAAAGTAGGGCAATTTAAGTTATAAAACATTGGAAACACCAATATTTATACTACCACAGTTTCTACCAGAATCGTTTCATCAGGCAGTTTTTAGGCTAACTGACTGATGAAACCAATCTCTCTCTCTCTCTCTCTCTCTCTCTCTCTCTCTCTCTCTCTATATATATATATATATATATATATATATATATATATATATATATATATATATATATATATTATAAAAATAATAATAAGGAGGCATGGTGGTGTAGTGGATAGCGGCTCGGATTGAGAAATTGGGAAGCTGAGTTCGAGTCCATTACCTTCACTTACATACTAATACCCTTGGGAAAGGTATGAATCCCCTTCTTCTCCCTCCAGATATGGGTAAATAGCAGGACAGACTAGGTTCTGTAGCCCTGGATAGCAATTAGTCTAGGAGAAGGACAACACTGAATTCAAAACCTGTAAATGTTCATTTGGGGAACTTGTGGCACTAAGTCTCTGTATTCAACCCTTCAAAAAGTTCAAAGCCCTCATCATTATAATCAAATCATATATACTGGTGTCTGGGTTGTCGGTTCTTAGGAACTGAGCTGCTTGACCCTCATATGTCATGTATGACAAGAGAGTCCACCATATATATATATACACACACACACACACACACACACACTGAGTGTGCGATGGATAAATTGTCGTCGGAATTACTCAAAATAACACTGACATCTAATTTTAAGAGACATATTTTCTAAAATCAGACAAAAATATCTTGAAAAACTAAAGAGTAAATTTATTCAATAAAAAAGCCATTGGCTTCACCCACAGCTTCCAGATGACTTCAGAATCTCCTTCAACTTCTGGATGGTCACCTTGGTTAAGTTGGTGAATGCTACCATAATCCTTGCCTTCAGTTCATCTTTGGCATTATAAGGAGTTTTGTTGGTCTTCTACTCAACTGTTCCCTATCCATAGTAATCAAGGGGGTTGCAGTCTTGGGAGTTAGGTGGCTCGATGTAAGGGGTGACGTGGTCGCAGAAATTGTCTGACAGTCATGATTGGGTTCTTCTGCTTGTGTGGCATGGTGCAGAGTCTTGTTGCCAGACATAGGGTCTTCCAGCAGCCACCCTCTTAACCCAGAGCAGCACTACCTCCTCAAGGTACTTCATGTAGGCTTCTGTGTTGAGTCTGAGGCTCTGCAGGAAGATGAATTTGAGTACAGGAGTTCACCTTAACCTTCAAATAAAAATACAGAAACAGTTCTGAGTCTCTTGGAATTCCACAATTTGCAAAAGATGCTAATTTATAAAAAAAAACATTCAGAATAGCATAAAAAAATGGAAAAGAATCACTGTATACACTACCTGAAGTGATCTATATAATGAGAATATTAATTTACAAGTTGAAATTTGTGAGCTCACTAGTTTGATAGCTTTGTATCTGCTGCTTTGTATCCAAATTCACAAATACTAATTCAGTTATCTTTTTGTCACTTTGCCTACCATAATTTTCCCCCCTGTTCATTATAGGCAAAAATTCCTTAATTTTGAAATAGCCCAAGATTTACTTGAATTTAATCATATCCAATGTGAATGGAGGGAGAATTTTCTCTAAGATGAAACATCCTTTTTTCAGAAGTATAATTAATTCTTTGCACTAGACTTCTATGTTGTTTTTTTTTTATTGTTTATGGCAAAGTAACTAATGAAATTCTGCATCTTTATCTTTGATAACAAAGTTAATCTGAATATATTTATAAACATCAACATAAAAAATTTAGGCAAAGAATGAATAAGCCATCTGTGACTTTTCAAAATTCATTGTTGGTGTGTACTGTACTCAAAAGGACCATATGGGAAAACTTATTTCTTTCTATGTCATTTTATCAAATGCTTCACACACACTTCACCATTTGACTTATTATGAAGAGAATACATAAGCATTTTAAATGTAATTGCCTTTTATTCATCTATTTAAATTATTCTTTCTGTCAAAATTATTTACAAATTCTATTTTGATTTCATTAAAAATATAATAAATTTTTATAATTAAATTTTGATTGTTATTTTTAAATACTTTTCACTCTAGAAATGGATCTGTTTAGTCAAATGATTTCTTTCATTATTTATAATTTGGTCATTTTGATATTATGGTAGGCTTTCAAAATGCAAACTGATTCTTGATACTTACAAACAATTAAATGTTAAATCAAACATTAAAATTATGTCAGTTAAAACTGATTACAAAATACAAACTGTAAAAGAATGTAATACAAGTTATCTGAAAACATACAAAAAAAAAATGGTTATTAAAAGCTAATAACTATATGTTTACATTTTCCTTAGAAAAACCTTTTTTCTTTTTTTTTCTTAAATTTCAGCCACCTGTGACTTTTCAAAAGTCATTATGCATTGGTTGTTTTACACAAATGTGCTATGTGGGAAAAATTTTTCTTATTATATCATTTCATCAAATACTTCACTGAGTATGTTTTTTAATCATTTCACCTCAAGCAAGGCAATAAAGTCACTAGGATGCAAGAGGTTATTGAGTGTTATATAATATGAGAAAAACTAATATTAAGGAGAAAGAACAATAAATGAACTGAAATTGAGAAGACAGACAATAAAAAGTGACATTGCATTTAAATTTTTGAAGATCAAAGTTGACTGGTCAGGAAGAAACCAGAAGAGAGTTATTTGCATAAAACACATATTTCACTCTCTGGTTCATTCTGAAGAGAATGCATCAACCTTTTAAATGTAGTTATCACATGATTCAAGGTAGTTAATAATCTGAATTATTCTTTCAACCAAAATTGTTTATAAAATGAGGCTTTAAAATTGTTCATTAAATAGTAAGCAATAAATTTTTATAATTAACGATTCATTTTGTTATTTAATGCTGGAGTAAATATTAAATCAAGCATTGAAAGTAAATCAATTGGAAATGATTACAAAATACAAACTGTAAAAGAATGTAATGCAAATTATACCAAGGGACACCAAGAAAAACTTGGTATTAAAAAAAATCAAAATATGTTGACATTTTCTTTACATAAACTTTACTTAGATAGACTTCCATGTTGGATTATGCTTTAGCATTTCACCTCAATTATGACATTGTCTGAATTAATTCATATATTTTTGTTTTCCTCATCAGTTACTACTTTGTTCAAAAACTATAAGAAATATTTATGAGAGTGCAGAGAAGTGCAAGTATCTAGGCTATCATTGGAGTCAGTTTAATGATTGTAAATTGCATAACTGCACAATGTAAATATCAAGTTTTAATCTATTCAAATAATTTGATTATTTTAACCTTATTTAATTACCTCTTCATCTGTCCTCAAAATGTCCACCATAAAATTTATCATAAAATGCCTGGTAAAGGAAGCTTGGAATAATGGGACTACATTTTATTCTCACAGTTTTTTAATATTAATTTGATAAATCATGGAGTCAATAAAATAGCTAACCACTCTTTAGAGTTGATTATTGTCTAATCCTTTTTAACATTTTACCAGCAATTACTTTTCCAGTTGGTATTTACCACAGTAGGCCAGTCATTAATTATACATTTAGATAGGGGAGGGGAAATACTTAGAATTTTTTTTATTGTATATTTTGTTTATTTTATTTTTCACTTTTATCACTTCTATTGTGAATCTTCTAAAGCGTTTATTGAGTGCAATTATTGACATCAAAGCAGCAAGTAATAATGGAGTGCAAATGAGTGCTGGTAAAATATTTAAGATTCTAATCATAAAACTATTGCAATAAATGAAATATGATGGTAAAATATTACATAAGTTTTCAGAGATGTTTTTGATAATCATATCTGATTGGTTGATGAATAAAAGAGTAAAGTGTTTATAATTTTCATTATCATACATAACTGTTAATTCCTAGATTGAAATGATTTTTAGATTCGTATTGTGAACAAACCTCCTTTTTTGAAAAATGATTTCAAAGACAAATCAATAAATGGTACTAAAGTAGAACATATTTGAAATGATGAGGAAGAGAAAATTAAAATGAAGGAAAACAAGTTAATTAAGGCAAATTTTACTGTCAATACAAACATAAGGAGATACTGAAAAGTTCACTTCCTAAAATTTAACCAAACATCAGATCTTTTATTTGTAGAGCTTATTGGCTGTGCCAAGGAATTTTCAGCATCCCTTTGTACATCTCCTTCAATCTATAAATTTCTTTGGTAACATATTTATTACATCTACCTCTTCAATTTTCTTTCTTTTGTAGATTTTGGGACAATAGCATGTGTCCTTGGAACAGGCATTTTGGGTAAGGAAAAATAAAAGATTTTAAATAAAATTTTAAAATTTCCTCTAAATATAGAATAAACTATATTTAGAGGAAATTTTAAAATTTTATTTAAAATCTTTTTTCATAAATTTTTTCAATTTTTCTCCAGTTCTGGAAATTAATATCTTAAAAATAAATATCTTAGTGTATTTTTATACTGATATGATTTTTACAACCAACAATTAAAAATTTTGCAGTGCAGATGATATAGAGGAATTCACCAGGAATAGGCAGTGAAATCCCAAGTATGTGGTTGACACAATGCTCTTTCAGTCTTTGGTATCTTTAGGTGAATCTTCCAGGTCAATGAAAAGTAAATCCCCTTCTCTTATCTTTTTAACACTGTAACTGATATATACACAAGTAATAAGTTTTATTGTGTGTGTGAGTGTGGGGGGTTTTGCTATTTTTTTCATCCAGTTTGTTGATTTTATTTAAAAATCTTATGACACCTTTAATTGCTCTGTCTAACTCACCAGAGTGATGTGTTACCCTGTTTGAAAATTAATGGCCAACTTAGAAACATGTTTTCTTCAGACAAGGCTTTAAGGTGGTGGGAAAATGTTCCCAACACTCACTTTTTTGAAAACTAGATACTGAATACACAATACAAAAATATTTTGCTTTTTTTTTTCATAAAAGAATGCTGGAAACTTTTGCATATATCTAAAAAAAGTTGGCTGTTCATTTTTATATTTAGTTAACTTTCCCAATTTGTGACCCCAGGTTTCAATAAAAGAAATATAATTTTCTCTGTTTAAATAAAGTTTCATTTATGGAGTGTATTGCTGAAATAGTTATGTTTAGTGATATTGTAAACAATGACACTGATGACTGATGAAGATACTAAATTTTGAATTCACTTTCTTCTCATTACTAGCTCAAGTAGCTTATTTCAAAAGTATCCCCAAAAGTCACAATTAATAAAATTAAAGATTTAATAGCACTGGAATAAGGCCAGTTTGGAAACTCTGAAATGGTATTATTAAAAATCATACTTTATTGACATTGACCTCAAATGCAGCCTCAAATGTTTTAACCTGTTATTGCTATAGATGCATTTTTTCTCAGCCAATAGGTTTGTTCAATTCTTTCATATCCTTGGTTTCTTTTCTGTCATCATGAAGACAAAATTTGACATAATAATTGTAAAATTAACTTAACAAAATGGATTTTTGAAACAGTTTTGAAAAATGTTTTTGGTTTTATTCAATTCTAGGATTACCCATAACTCTATACCATTCTGATTTTTACCCATTTTTTGTGGTCTCTATAACTGCTTTTGTTATAGAAGTAAGTGTTTCTTTTTTTAATATTTCTATCACTTATAAAAATCAGTAAATGTTTCTTGTATATAGGTGATATATATTTTTAAATTATGTCTATAAGATAATTTTAAAGTGAAGAATGATAATAACTTAAAAAATTGTTAATCAATATTTGATTAACAAATAAGACAGCAGGAATGATTTTGTTTATATTTTATTAATACTCAATGAATTAAGAAAAGTTCAAGTGACATATCTAATTATCCAAGCCAAGATTTTTTGTGCTGAAATACTCATTGATAAATCAAATATCTGAACTTGATGAGCATTTTGATGCAAAACTCTTGAGTCAGGTAAGTCACTTGAACATTTCTTAATTTATTGACTATTATAGCTCTAGTTGTATACTAAATGTTTTTGACAGAATTTCTACTCACCCCCAAAAACAGTTCTTGTAATGTTCACATATTTTATCATGATTTTATCAAGACAAGAGATACAGAAATTTGCCTTTCATCTGTTCCATTTAAAAACAAACTGTTTGTCTCCCAAATATTCATCTTTTCATTACTTTTAAAACCATTGACTAATACATGGTTTATTTTGTCCTTGTAAATAATAATCTCTATTTTCTTTTGTCATTCTCTTCACAAGATTAAATGTCTGATTCATTCTATGTTGTCTTAATAGCTGCTCATACATGTATAGAATTGTGATTGTTCATTTTAATTATAAAAACTTCTTAAAATTACAAAGTATTTTTAATGAATTAAAATTAACCTTGAACCAATTATTAGTTGTAGTTAATGTTTTTAAATCATGGAAGTCTATATTCTATTAAAATATACGACTATAGTGTCAAAAGCTTTGTGCTAACACTTTGTCTTTGAGTGGGTTTTACAATAATTAATATCATAATTCTCTTCTTTTTGAATTCTAGAGTCAAGTATTTTAATTCTTACTCATAAAATTATATAACAATGTGCCAATAAGTTCCTCTTACAGCTTCTGTCTTTAAAGATGACTGAATTCATTAAAACTTTGAAAGTTTAAAAATTGATGCTTTTAAGTGTCAATAAGTTCTGTTTACACCTTCTGTTTTTAAAGATGTTTTCATTCATTAAAACTTTGTACATTTAGAAATTGATTCTTTTACATTATGGCAAAATTAAAATATTAACTTAACCCTCTTGCATTGATCTTTTTTAGTAACCTTTTTCTCAACGCCAAAAGTTAAACTGATTTTTAGACATTTTGTTAAGATTTCTCAAGGAAAATGAACTTTTTTCCTTTCAGACTCTAGTAATATTGATTGGTGTTGATATCCTGCAGAAAACTCATGCTATTCAAGTCAGATATGATAAGGTTGGTCTGCCATTCACTTTTTCTAGATGTTTCTTCAATGCTAATAAAATTGAACTTTTTTCAGTTGTCATAAGAAATAATCATCTTTTCATTGTCTGATTTGAATGAAGAGATTGATTTGAATTCTATGGTTGCTTATGAAGCAATGTGTAGTGAGAAAGAAATTAAAAAGAATGATTTCAACCAGGAAGGTGTTAACAAGTATTGTTTAAATGTAAAGAACAGAATTTAAGAATGTTAGATTAACAAATTTCAAGATTGTTTCAAGATTTCTAAACTAAAATTATTCATTTTTACTCGTTTTCAAATATTTTCATTTCAGTTTTAAGTTTTGGAGTATTTTATATTTCTTTTGCTTTAATATGGAAGAACCCAATTTTTAAATAATGTTCATTTTCACTGGGCATAAATATGGATGCTGTCTGTGTTTTATATACCCGAAAGGAAAAACAAAATTGATTGTTATTGTTTTTTTAAATTCAGTCTGTAATTATTTATATTTGTTTTATATATCTTTTAAAAAGTTTACTTCAAACTATATAAATGACTAACAAAAACTTATAAAAACAAATATTTTCTGATGTAGACTTTAGCATTATTTTTCATTCTTCCCAAATAGCAAACTTTGACAGAATTATATTAATTAATTTTTTCTTCTTGTGATTCCACTAAAAAGTTTGTTAAACTTGAAATATGTGATTTGCATTCTGTTTGTGTCATGTCAACTTAAAGTCACTTATTTGAATTGTGTTTGACATGAAATCACATTATCAAGACAAGACCCAATATTTTTATTATACATGTTATTTTTAACTTTTACAGATATTGTGTGTTTAATAGAATAAATATAATGGGTTAACATGTCATGGTGTTGTAATGTAGTGTTACTGGCTCACGGAAAGTAGTATGCACTCACCTATCTCATGGGTAATAGCTGTAGCTATTTATAGTTTTTGTGACGTTATATGTAAATGAGTCACCTCAGGTGTTTTTTTTATTAATATTCAGATTCTAAATCATGTTTTAGGAAAACCAAGAAATATTTTGAATAAATAAAATATTGAATTTTGTGTTTCCTCTGAATTTTTAGTATTTTCTCACTTTAGTAACAAACAAACTTTTGTAAGAATTGGTAAGTGAAAAATGAATATTCCACTCAACAATTCCTAGTTAGTATTAGTAGAACTGGTAGACTAAAATATCACTAAAATATTTGGTATGAAGAGACAATATTAAGAAAGGAATGAAAAACGTCTTACTTGAATGTCACAATCTTTCACTAGAAATAGTCATGTGGAGCCATTATCACAGACATTTACAGACTTTATTTTCCCACTAATGTGTGGTTTTATATGACACTTTATATGCAAGATTTTTGTATTTTTACACTAATTAATTGGGGAAATGTCACTAAATGAAGTGTGAAATGAATTGCTTAATATGTAGAGTTAATTAAATTATTCATGTAGACTTTGACTAAAATCTGTTAGAAATGGTTTTCCTTAATTCATCAGCACAATGATACATCTCTTTCTCTGTTTTTGTCAACTGTCAATGTGGGTAGAAGGTGTCTGATATTCACAATTTCTGACAAAAGTTTTGTCCCTCTGCAAAATGTATTTCTTAGATCACTTAAGTTATGCAAAGAATTTGGAGTGAAATTCTCTGAAGCTATCTTAAGAATGTCACACGCGTACTTAGGAATAAATTGATTCTGTTATTTTTTCAGATGGATTTGTTATCTTTGAATGAGATGAGGAATGAAGATACATGTGATGAACTGAAAGATCAGCCAGAGAATGAAGGCAAACTTTCATACAATAATAGCAGGAAGAGTTCTTGCCATTTTGCTTTTCACTGTTTTTTTTTTCCTTGAGCTATTAGTCATCTATTTATAAACAAGCTCTTGGTACTGAACCCTGAAAACTTTTATCAACAATTCAATGTTACTTCTAATCAATATTATCTTTTATTATGGGTTTAATGTTATACCTTAAAGAGTTATATTTTTTTCAGGTCCAGAACAGAAAAGCATAAGGTCACCTGACCTGCATCTTTTAGGGGAGATGTTTTTGTGTTGTGGTATTAAACATGTCTTTGATATCACAGTTGTTTTTGAAATGTGAGTTTGAATATATACAACAGTTGTTGCGATGATAATAAAGAACAGGTTTTAATTCTTCAGTCAACTAACGACAAACATAAGTCAAAAGAGATATAAGAAACAAACATATTCTCTTCAAAACAACAAAATTTACTTGAATTATTCAAACTTCTCTGCAATATAATTATTCCTTCATTTTGTCTCCACCTGGCCTCCCAATTCAGCAACAAGTGCTTTATTAACAGATGGAAATGACATTTGAAGACAATCGATATAGATCCTATATTTTCTAATTTTTCACCATTTTTCTTCAAATGTACAACAAAGATCCTATTAAATTGATTTTCATTCACATCTTATTCTCATGCAGTAAAGCAGTTGACATAATTTTCCAGCAAATGAGCAAACAGTTTGAAAATTTGTTAAAACTAATCGTTAACAGATCTGAATATAAAATGGATGTGGGAATGACCATCAGTTAATGAAATAGCCATGTAATTGAAAATAAAGGTCATTAGTAGTTAAAAACAATGCTGATATTAGTATGTGATATTATCTAAATAAACAAGCCTATTCATTCTTCAAAGTCACATCAGCAATGAATTGTTTAAAGAAACATAAAAGGAATTGAATATGCATTAAATCTTTCATAAATAAAACAAGGCCTGAAAATTAAGTTGTGGTATACTAGAAGGAAAGGTGGAGTGATGGATAGCAGCTCGGATTGAGGAATCCATTATATTCACTTACGTGCTAATACCCTTGGGAAAGATATGAATCCTCTTCTTCACCCCCCCCCCAGCTATGGGTAAATAGGACAGACCAGGTTGGATGGCAACTGGTCTACCGCAGAAAGAAATGGCAACCTACTGCCTAGTCGATCATGTATCAAAAGATACATGATCGCCTTAGCATGTATCATGCATGGAACATAACTAACTGATACTAGCCATAAAAGGATGGGAAGTTGTGGAGAGCAATGATCGCCCATGTCCTGAAGGAACACGACACATACAAGAAGAAAGCGTATCCTAGTGGTTCATTATACAAAACAATGTGAATATTTATTGTCCACGTAGATGCCGAGGGTAGGTTGATCGTGGCCGATATTGCCATGAAAAGTGGTCTTTCCTCTCATCCTTTCCGGCTGTCTGTACTTCTCTGTATGGAACGTAAGAAGGCCGTCAAGCGCTTGCTCTCCTCACTCTTGTAGAGTGGTCGCAAGAATCACCTCGACAGATGTCTGTGCCCAACGTCCGTGCCATGGGGGCTAGGCGTGTTACACTTGACGAATGACCGACACGCCTCGAGGCTAGCTTTTCTATGCCTTCCGTTGACAGAGGATTCGATCTTTAATGGGAGTGTGGCGGCCGTATTCCCTCGCCTCACCATCACTTCTGTTTCTAGAGGTGAGTGCCATCGTAGGCCCCGGGATCAATCAGATTTCCTCCTCGAATGTCACTGGACCGAGGAATGACCCTCAAGGTCATTCCTCGGTCCAGTGACCTTTCTCGGCATAGAGGAGTCTTATATCGGGAATTAATGAAGGGGGTCGCGAAGGATCCATTCTGCGACCGATTCGGTTTGTCGGCGACTGAGTTACGGTCTTTCAGATCTTGGTCACCAGCGGCGGATTATCTCAGCAACCCTGAGTTTTCGCTTACCTGGCGATTGATTCGGAACAGGCTAGCACTCAATGACCTAGCCTTCAGATAGTGCTTGGTTGATTGCCTGTCATCGGTGTGACCTTAGAGGAAACGGCTTCGCACGTCCGGCGCGAGTTGACAGCTCGTATAGCATCCGAAAAGCTCGTGTTCATTGATCGCACATACGCGTGTAACAATGTTTCGCCCCCGTATTCTGGAGTGAAACGAATGGTGTTTCTGACGCTGCTGGCTATGAAGGAAATCTTGCGATGTGATCGCTATTCTCATCAGGATCTGATCAGATTCTTTGAGCATCAGCTCAGGATGAAGATTAGAACTGATAGAAAATGGTTGGTATTGACAGATTTCAGTGGAAGGTGGGTTACTATGGCGAGCATGGTTCACATAAACGGGGCTAACCTTGATTTTCTTTTTTAAGTCGCCCCAAGTCACAACGGGGAGGTTCTTGTGGAGCCTTCTCCTGATTAAGATAGACTCCTCTTGTGTACCTAGTTAATGTTAGTAAGTTTCATCATGATGCGTCTATTGTAAAGAAAACCCAACCTTTTAGAGCCATTTCTCTTGTCTTAATTTTAAAAGTAAACTTTTATCGAAAAAGTAAAATAATGGTAATTTTCATAAAGAGCAGAGTAAACTCAAAAAATATAGTTGCCTACAAAATTATACTTAATCGAAATTATTAGTTTCTAGTTTTACTTTTTACAAATCCATTCTTGACATGTTTAAAGACAGAACAAAATAAATGAGCGTTTTGAACTACAAACGTTAAAATACTTTAAACGTCTAAAGAATCGGGTGGGAGGGCAGAACCTTGATGCCTAACTGTATCAATCTTTGCTGGGTTGTTGTTGGTGAATAATCGGGTAATACATTCTATGAAGTAGAGTAGCATCTTTTCTATTTACCACTACTTCCCAAAATGTTTATAACTTTTGATAAATCAGTACCAAATTACGACAATGTCCTAATGATCTAACAGGATTGCAATAATTCAGAACAACGATAAATTGTCAGCAGGATCTTTTTAGGGGTGATTATTTGCTGTTTGGAAAGACTGAGTAGGGAGCTGTTTTCTAATATGCAAAACATTTTAGCACATTGACCCTATTACATTGATATATATATATATATATATATATATATATATATTACAAAAGTTAACCTTTTAAAGAAAATCAACATTATTTGTATAACATTTTGCAATAATATTTGTCGTATAATATTTGGTAGCTGAATCCTTGACGGTGAGCATTGACTCTGTGGAGAAGCGCCAGATGGTCTTAGTAATATTTATCGGGAACTTCGGAATAAAGGAACAAAACCAAAGATATAAACAAATAATATCTGTTTACTTCGATTAGAGCGTGTCCTTTGTAAATCGGGTTGCCGAAAGTTCATTCTGCTGGGTAGCTGTTACTTTACGAGTCAAATTTGATAGTAGTTTTCATCTTGTTGGCATCTGTCGGGAGTGTGGTTACTTTGCAAACATGTGCGGCGTCAATCTCGGCCCTCAAAAAGGGCAGAAAAATGTCTTAAGCAGATAACCGCTTAGTTCTTGATGCAACACGCTTGGGCCGATTTCTAACTGTTTCCTTACTGCTCTCTGTTGGCTGTCTAGTTATATACTACTTGGCTCGAAGCTTGGTTTCGGCTAACATCAAAAGTCTCTTTGTTCTTTTGATTGGCCAAAATCTTTTGGTTTATTTTCTGGCGTTTCTTTCTTTTTCTTATTTTATGGTGGAAGTTATGCGTGGAGCCTCTCTTATTTTTCTAGATTTCTAGTTACAATAATTAGATCATGGACTAGCAAACTTCCGTTTCGCAGCAGTTGATAACTCTTTTCTTCTTTCTGTTTTTACATGAGAGATGCTTTCTCATTAGTAGAGAGAGAAGTATAGAAAGAGAGAAGTGTTGAGAGAGAGAAAGAAAGAGAGAGAAAGAGAGAGATAAAGAGAGAGTGAGAAAGAGATGTTTTAAGGAGAGCAAATGCCTTCTTTTAGTTTGGATTTTTTATATATTTTATTTTACTTTTACATTTGGGCACAACACAATTCTTACATTTTTCTACTTCATGTATTGCTTTTTAAAATTTCCTTGTAAAATAAACGCATTCTTTACAGTCAACTTTAGTTAATAAGAAATGGTCTTGTTGATTTTGTATATTAATTATTTATCCAACGCTTGAATTCCAGTTTTTCTGTCAGGTAGGGAGGAGGAGAAATTGAATATTGAGGCCAAAATTCCTAACGAAAATTGTGTTTACTCGTATTTACACATCACATCTAATACAGTTACTTTTCAATAAATTACAAATCCGACACAAATCTTTAGCGAATTCTGATTGTTGTTCTTTAAAAGTCAAACTGAATTGCAATAGTAATCTCTTATATTTTGTAGTAACCTTTATCAATTATTTTCCTTACGAGCCCAACTTGGCATTTTGCGATACAATAGTGTCTTCTCAAAATATCAGTAAATTATCCCCTGCCTTATATTATTTGAATATAGTCTGCCATTACGTCATTATTTCTTCCAACTTGCATATATATAATTTCAATTCACAACGTATCCTAGTAAGTACCACCAACAATTAATGATAACATTACCGACCCAAATTTAATCTAAGAAAAGCAACAATAGTGGGCAGGCAGTGAGAATCAATGATCTCTATTCTGAAATGAAATGTACACGTTTTTGATCTAGCTAAAATATGGTGAAGCATTGTTTAAGTGAATTGATGAGAAAATAGATTATATTAAAAAATAAGAATTTTCTGTCTAAAATAAATTAAGAACCTGTCACAATATTTCAGCAGCCCGTGAGAACCAAACTTACTTTGAGACATGCATTTTGTTCCACTCTAATAACTTGGAAAAAGAGTCATGAAACCACACACACACATACTAGAATTAATGACTAACCTATACGCTGACACATATCAAGAACTAAAAGTGTAGAGCATTTACCGCGCGTAACAGCTCTTTTTGCTTCTTTCTTTTCTTTTCAATTCGCATCATAAAAATGAGCAGATGCAAACAAATAGAATAACACCAAAACCTTTTCTATCAACGGGGCATAATGTTTTACAATTCTTGCTATTTTAGTCTTGATAACTGATTTTCACTCAATAGCCGCAACTTTCAAGAAACCAACATTTAACTTAATACTTTTTTTAATTAATACTTTTTATGTTGTTCCTTTAACATTACAACTGAACAGGAATTTTCAGAATATCAATCATAAACAAATCTAAAATATTGACTTCACAAAAAAAAACTCTCTATCATCATGAATACTGTTTATCTTCAAATATGTAAGTTAGATGTTTTATGTTTTTATTACAATTTTTTTCATTTTTACTTGAACATTTCTTTCTCAGTTCCAAAATAAACTTTTTTAAATGTAAAATGGCTGTATTTCATGAAATCTTATTCAACAAAAAATCATCACTTTTTTTTAATCCAACAAGAACTTTAAAAAGAAAAAGTTAATGTTCCTTTTTTGAACTTCTTTCGAATTAGTTAGACCCTTTAACCACGAAAATATGTATTGTGGGGCTCACCCCTTGTACAGAAAATGAACACGTCCAAGTATACTTATACTACGGAGAGATAGTGTGACAAAAAACGTCGAGACAGGGAGTTACGAGAGTCCAGAAAGAGAGATAATTACAGCTTCAATTACAGAAACTTGTAAATATACCTTTCTACTAACGCGCATTCTTGGACTACTAATCTTCATTTCAACTTTGTATTCTTACGTGTAATACACATATTTTTCTATTTCAATTACTGGTATGTTTATTTATTTGTGCCGGATTCCATCCCCGGAATCCACAACAATATGTCTATTGTTTTTTTTGTTTTTTTTTTTAAGTGTATTACTCGATTTTTGAATTTTACTTTATCAATGTAATATTATTTCTGTGTTTTTTCTTTTTCAGTGCTAAAATTGTTTTCTTATCTTCACTTACTTTCCACGTGAAAGAATCTGTATGTTTATAAAACTTTTAACCGTTTTTCTTTTACTGAAACTGATTAGCGACTGAAGGCTGTTGTAATATTTAAAGAAGACAAAATATATTTTTGTAGGTTTCATGTTTTATTCCTCACGGTGCCGGTTTGTGCCCTAGATTAAGAAGAGCAATAAATCTTAAGAGGCTATTATTATTACGTCCTCTTTTTACACAATATTTTAAAAATTTATTTATTCAGGTTTCATAAAATACAAGAAATAAAACGAAAAAAATAACTGCTCTGTTGTGTTCCCATAAAGATTCCGCCCCTTTTTTGTGTCTACACAAAGATTTTCTTTTTAATAAGAAATCCAAAAATTGGAGAGAAAAAATGTTTTGTTGTGCTTTATTCACTGAATCTTGCCGGTGGCTTTATTATCTGGCCAGATTTAGTTGTTTTGGTTTCTGTAGTGTTAATGAGTGTATGGGATTCCCGTGGGACGTGTTTAGCATGGTGATTGCAGGTTTGGGATGGGATATTAAGTATTTTTGTTTGGTTATTTGCTGATGGGTTGTTTTTTTTCTCTCTCTGGTTGTTATGAATTCTGATGGATACATAGTGACTTTAGATGGGTCTTCCTTCAGGTGTTTTCGGTTGCTGCGGAAGACCTTTCCAAATGGGGTCTGAACGATTGGTTCTGTGCACGTTTGCGTGACAACGGCGGGCTTCATATATTTCTGTCCTTGTTGTGCATCCCAACGCGCTGTCCTATTTGGATATCTAGGAGATCTTTTGCATGCTGGTCATAGTATGTTTTCTGTCCAGCTTGTCCAAATGGACTGATTGTAGAGTTAGATAAGGTATTTTTGTGTTTGTAGGAAAATTAAACAGTTTGTTTTTGGTGTTGAATTTTTTAATATTGTACTCGGCTTACTGTTCTGTGTATGAAGTTGCCTCCCTTTGATTAAATGCGTCACTTGATGTTTTTGTTGAGTTTATGTAGTTCAATGAGTGTACTTCACAAGCTGTGGAAATATTAAGTAAATTTAACTTTAAGCCCGGTATGATATGTATCGAATCAGACTTCTACATTTGTTTAAAAACCCATTAAAAGTGTCTCAAAGCGGAACATATCTCAAATCAATCCAAGCAGCCCAACAACCCATTAAAATCGACTCCAGCTGAAAAGTAAATAAAAACACTTTCTGATTGGCTAATAAACAAAAAAAAATATATAATTTCATACATTCTCAACTACGTACGAATCGGTTTAGTGTGTATCCTAAGCAGATACAAATTTGCGCCAAATTTCTTGGAGCCTGCCATGTAACTTGAAACGTCAATAAATACGAAACATCATTCGACAGTGAGTCTTACGAATTTTCTCAGCTCGACACACGAATCCATGTCACATATTTTGTAATACAGCAGTTGGGAAATGATCATCCCGACAACATGTCGAAACGACGTTTGCTGCCGGGGGAATGTCAAGAAGTCGTCTTTTCTGTATCCGTGACGAGAACACTGGATATTTATTCTTGGTTGATACGGGTGCACAGGTCAGCATAATCCCAGCCAAACCGAAAATGTCGATAAAAATATTTGCATATACGTTGCAGGCGGCAAATTGTTCCCGAATAAATACTTATGGTGAGACTTCGTTAACGTTAAATCTTGGATTTACACGATCATTTCCGTGGGTGTTCACCATAGCCTAGGTTATAACCCCTATCCTAGGCGTGGACTTCTTAACTCATTTCAATTTGTCGGTTAATGTCTTCCCATTCATTAGAGGACAAGACAACTAATTTAGCCAAGAAAGGAATTACATTAATATACATTAATACAGGAATTAGCGCCACTCTATCTGCAGTTAATGGATTGCAAGATTTATTAAAAAGATATTCGGAGATAACAACGCCGTTCAAATATACTGAAACTGTGCGCCATAATAGACGAGATATTGCGAGGTTTATCCTTCACCTTCGCTTACATTGACGACGTTCTTATTGCCAACAAAAACAAAGATGAACATCATAGTCATGTCGAACAAGTATTTCAGTGGCCACAACATTTCGATCTAAAAATAAACGCCGAGAAGTGCATTTTTTTTCTGTGCCTAAGCTGAATTTTTTAGGGCACGTCATAGATGAGAATGGTATTACGCCCATCCCCGGAAAAATAGCACTAATAAAAGACTTCCTGCAACCAACATCACTTCGGCAATTACGTCGATTTTGGGGTTTAATAAATTATTACCGAAGATTCATTCCTGGATGTTTCAAAATATTAACACCTTTCACCAATTTATTACAACGACAACGTAACAAAAATTCAAAGGTTACCTTGCGGGATGAAACACTAACGGCTTTTAACAAAGCAAAGGACGCTCTTGCCGATTTTACCCAGTTGTCTTATATATCTGATGACGATTCGCCGCTCATGCTGTCAACTGATGCATCAGGAGATTCGGTCGGGGCTGTTCTTCATCGGGAACAGAATAATTCCAAAAAAACTATTTCCTTTTTCTCTGTCAAGCTCAACACAGCGCAAAGAAAGTATAGTATTTTTTCAAGAGAGCTGTTAACAATATACTTCTCAGTTCGATACTTTCGTCACCTGCTGGAAGGGCGGATTTTTTTAGGTTTACACAGACCATAAACCTTTGATTTATGCACTGCACTCCAAGTATAACAAGTATACCCCTAGGGATATCCGACAAATGAACTATATAGCCCAATTTACGTCGGATATTCGCTATATTAAAGGTCCTGAAAACATAGTCGCTGATACGATCAACAATACATTCGATCGACGCACAGCCACTGAATTTTGACTGCTTAGCAGAGTAGCAGAGGAACGATGCCACCTTAGACACAGTTACAAATAACGCATCCCTACAGTTGAAGCAGAACCCTGTGTCATTTGGTACTATTGCAATATACTGTGATGTCAGCACGGGATATTCCAGGCTTTATATTCCTCTCTCGATGCGTAGAAAGATATTTGATCACTTTCATGCTTTTTCGTACCCTGGACGGAAAGCATCAATCAAATTAATGAGTGATCGATTTGTTTGGCCGAAAATGTTCAGTGATATTAAGCACTGGTCGCAAACTTGTCTGAAGTATCAATAGAACAAGGTACAACGGCATACTAAATATCCTTCTGGGCAATTTTCCAAACCTGACGGATGGTTTACTCACCTTCACCTTGATTTAGTGGGTCTCTTGCCTGAGGTCGACCGATACCAGTATTTATTAACTATCATTGACCTTTTCATTCGTTGGCCTGTGATTATACCTTTGAAAACAGCAGAGACAATTTCTAAATGTATTTTGAGAGTGTGAAACACTATTTTTGGATGTCATTCAGTTAGTGTCTTTAAAAACATTAATTTCTCGAACATTCAACCAGGTAAATTTAATTAATAATGTTTAATTAAAAAAACAGAACATTTGCTTAAATATATTATATCTATTAAACAGAAAATATATTAAATAATTGTCTAGATTTATTCTATATAAAATAAAATTGTGTAACAAAGCTGAAAGTGGGGGGTGGGGAATGAGCTGAGGCTGGTCAAAACTTACTATCTTATACCTAGCTAATCAGATTCACGACCCATTCACTCATTACATCCACCAAAAAAACTTATTCATCATCATTCAATCGTCCATATGCCACAATACCGCATACTTTCAGGGAGCCTATAAAAACACCACATGACATAAAAATTAACGATTATAAAATTCTATGTATAAAAATCTATGGATCATGTAATATGGTGGGAGGGAATGAACCCCCAAAACATACTAAAATATCAAAACAATACACAAAATAAAAGAATAACTGATGTTAGTTGGACCCGTCAAATCCTCAAAAGAATTCAGGCCGCTGTATACTACCTTTAACAAAATCAAGAGGCTCTCTCATTAAGGGAGAAGGAAATGATAAAATAAATACGGCCATGGAGAAAGAAGAAAGCTGACCCAGTCGAGATGAAAAAAGGGGCCAAAAACAAACTGGGGATGTTGGGAATCTCGATTTGGATAATAGCTAAAGTAGAAGCCAGGAACGACACTTACTCACATTAAGTAGGTACACAAAAAAGGTGTTTATCCTAACCAGGAGAGGGCACTACAGGAAACCACTCCGATGGAACTAAAAAAGAAAATCAAGGCTAGCCCCGTTCACGCGAACCAGGCACGCTCCAGTCATCCCTATTTCGCCGAAATTTGTCGAAACCAATTGCTTTCTATTAGTTCTAATCTTCTTGAGCTGATACTCAAAAAATCGGATTAGATTCGGAGAATAGCGGTTACCTCGCAAGACTTCCTCCACTTGCGTCGTCAAAATCACCATTCGGACTGTGGAAACACCATCCGTTTCACTCCAGAATACGGAGGCGACACATTGTCCACGCGCATGCGCAATCAATGAGCACGAGCTTTTCGGGAGCAATTTGAGCCGTCAACTTGCCGACAAAGTCCCAGAGAGGACCCGAGGACAATGATAGAATGTGTGCGAAGCTGTTTTCTCTAAGCCAAGGTCATATCATTCCCAGTCTGGCAATTCGCCATATGAAGGCCTTGTCATTGAGAGAAAGCCTATTCCGAACCAATCGGAGTTGCTGAGGTAATCCACCGCTGGCGCCAAAGACCAAAACGAGCGAAATTCGCAGATCGACAAGCCGAGCCGTCCGAATAGTGGATCCTTTGCGACCCCCTCCACTTGTTAACGATAGAAGACTCTCCTAGGCCGAGAAAGTTCACTGAACCGAAAAATGATCCCCAAGGCCGATCGACACTTTAGAAGGAAACTCGATTGATCCTGGGGCTTACGAAGGGAATCAACCATCGAGATGGGAAGAGTAATATTAAGGCAAGGGAAGGCATCCCTCACAATCCCCCCGCCAAAATCGAGTCCTCTGTCAAATGGCGGCGTAGGAAAGCCTCGAGGCGAGTTTGTTACTATCCAATTGCGGCATTCCCAACCCCCAATGACACGGACGTTAGGCACAGACTTGATACTTGCTTTCCGACTCCCCACAAAACAGAGAATAACAAGATCTCGATCGACTTCTTATGCCGCTTACAGAGAGGAAGTGCAGACAAGTGGTAAAGGATGAAAAGAAAGACGTAAGTGGCACACGCCTCAGCCCTGCCCTTCAAGAACAACCTCCTTCGGCGCCAAGTCGCGACCTTTGTTCGTACTTCTGACCAGTTTTTCTCCTGCTGGAGGTTGGGTGCGAACCACACCCTAAGAATGAAGAAAGGACCATCTGTCCAACCAAAGTGCCCCGGAAGATCGCCCCCCCCCATCACTGCCATGCACCTAACCGCAAGCCGGAAAACTTGTCGCGGTTAATCTTGGCCCCTATGAACTTTTCGTACCGATCAAGCGTCTTCAGTACCAATGTCGCTGCGGGACGACACGAAAGTACGCGGAAACCCTGACTCGAGCCCCATCAGGGACAACGATTCCACGTAGGGCCAGACTGTCATTTGGCCGACAAAGTAGAGGCTTCAACGCCAAAACGTAAAGTAGGGGCGATGAACCGATCGAGACAGCGCAAAAGCGCGCGACCGCTTTCCGTTCACCTGTACCATAGCACTAGGGGTAGCGATACAAGAGGCTTATCCACTGGCAGAAGTCGAGTTCGAATTTGGCTTTTTTTCAGCGCAAATGCATCGGTGTTTAATCTTTATGGAAATCTAAAAGTTTGCGACTTAAACATTTGTTTTTGAGTAAAATTTAGACATGAAAATATTGGTGGTTATTACAAAAAGAATAACATTTTCTCAGTTTTTTTTTAATAAAAAAACCTATTCATTATAAAAGTAAATAATTAATGAATATGTACTGAAACTTTTATTTAATTTTAATAATTCCTTGATTTTTGGTAATTTTAAAAAAGCCCTGCCCTTCCTTCCCATTTTACTTTCTAGGGTTTGTAGTCCCCAGGTTGGGAAACTTTGAAATCGACATGTAGTAGAGAGCGGGGCCCCGTATCAAAGTTCGGGCGGTAGGTGGGGATCGAGACCCTAACACCAGCCATGACTATAACAGGTGAACTTATATAACGTGTAATGTATCAACGAAGTTCACGAAGTGTTGTCAGATTTTGTTGAGTTGTTCTGGGCTTGATAGGTCAAAAGCGCCTGTTTGTTAAATGGAAGGAGCGATAGAATGAAGATTGGCGTCGTGTTTTTCTTTTTCATTTTTCATTGAAAATAATATATCTCTTGAAAACTTAATTGTTTTTACCAGTGATGACGCCAGTGTTATGATGGAAAGCAAAGGAGGAGGTCAACAGATGTTGAAACAGAAAAATCCTGATATATTTGTACCGAAAGACAAAAAAAGTTATCTCCCTCAACTCAAGCAAAAATAGTAGTAAGATTATTCATGAGAATGAAAAAGTCACGTGACCTAACGAGACCTGCACGAGACATCGTTAGGCGGGAAAGTCAATCTCTCTCTTTTGCCCTTGGAAGTTAAGTTATTAAGACGCATGTCATTCGGGTTCGTAACTGTTTGTTATTCTCGTCAATATTTATATAACTAATTTTTATTGCTATTTTTGTTTCAAAGGGAGATAACTTTTGTCTCTCGTTGTATGAATATGTATTCATACAGCTTGTGTTTGCCATTCTTTATAATCTGTGTGCTTCTAAAGCCAGCAATGAACAACCATATTATTTGGAAGAACTACCATGAAATATTTTTTCGTACCTTAGCTAAAGCTAAGTTCCAAATGCAAAGAATTTAAAAAGATTATAAATATTAGTCCTCATAAAATTATTCATTTTGTGCAGCTAATGCGAAACTCCATTAACATTGGAATGAAAGCTATTCTCAGTAACTTCATCAAAAGAGAGTTATTGAAACTGAATGATATCAGTAAAGTAAATGTGAATGATCCTTCCACATAGCTTAGAATAGAAGATATCCGCTATGGTGTTACTGCGAAAAGTATTTTGATAAAAAACAACATTTTCAAAAAGGAGTTACAAGAATTTCGAGTAAAAATATTGAGTTTCTATGTGTGCCTTTCAAAACAAATTATGCGACGCTTCTTATCATGTGATAAATCTAGAGCAACTCGAAGCGTTAGACTCGAACAATGTTATTAAAGGTAAGCCAAAATCGATCATACAATTGGCAATAAAAATTTTCAAACTTGTGCCTGAAGATCAATATGAACGAATAAATAGAGAACGGAGGCAATTGGCTTTGCATCTCTTGATGCACAAAATGAGTCTGAGAAATACTGGGAAATAAGTTGTTTCATGGATGGTAGATAATAATGGAACAATATGTTAAAATGAATGTTGAGAACAGAACAAAAATCTCTTATCGCCATTCTGTATACGTCATATCTGTTTTCCATATAAATTACGATATGTAAGAATCTAAATCTAGTACAATGTGTTTCTGAATTAGTGTTTTGACTTGAAAACTCGGGTGCTGTTCTTGGTGAAGAGACAGACACTGTGCGTTATTGAGTATTGAAACCAAAACACATTCATGCAGAGAACTTTCTACAATGTGTTTTCTCCCAAAAGTTTCAGCTAATGATTCAATAACGATGTTAGAAAATTCTATCCTTGGTGTTTGCAGTATATATCCATTTACAAATGTCTGATGACATGAAGGAAAAAGAAATCAAATTCTCTTTGTGAGAATGCAAGAAAGTGGCAATTTAAAAAGAGATAAGAACATTTATGTAAAAGAATGTATTTACTCTGTACTCATACGCTTTGTTGGTTGAAAAATCTATATTGAAGTTAGTGGAAATAATTCCAAACATGAAACACATAGTAACAGTTCATAGGCAATAGAATACTCACGACACATTACGGAGCAATTTTTCTCTTGACCTCGTCATAACAATAGAAGATTCTCCAATAAGGTTTCATACAGAGAGTCACCAACCAGCCTTGCACAATTTTCAAATAAAAATAATAATTGTCATTTACCTACGTTGTGAGCAATATCTCAACAAGAATTAATTATGTTGAAGTGTGATGCACACGTTAACACAATGGACACTCACGGTGAAAGAGAAGAGATGGTTTTTATCTCGATATCAAATGTTTCTGTTTAATAAATCAAGAAATAGTTTCTTTTGAAGTTCGGTTTTCTAAGCGGCATCCACTTCAACCGAGTAGGGATGAGAAGTAAAGGGATTTTCGGGGATCAACTGGTAACAAAACCGGAAATACCTGGGTACTTGCCTATATATTATCAGTCGTGCTTGTGATCGGAGGAGGGAGAATTCAGGTCCACATTTGGCGGGAGAACGAAATATCCGAAGACTTAATTTCATATTTCCATACACCAAACAGGGATGAGTAGATTGGTAAGGATTTGGTAAGGGAGAAGAGTTGACATAGCAGAGGTTGCTCAAGTATCACCTACCTACCCACTCGGACGAGCAGGCGAAGCTCTAAATAAAACAATTAATATCACTAAGTTGCAAGAGGAAGTATGAAAGAGAATGACAAGACTTTAGAAGGAACCGGAAACCGAACCCAAAGCGGAAAAGATGGGATTAACCGCTACTCCTGTTCAAAAGACCTAGTAAAATAAAACGAAAAAAAATAAAAAATAAAAAATAACAAATCCATTATTTCATTATCTCCACCCTCTGCTTTGTTGTCTCTTCTTTATTCTTACTCTAGATGCAAAGCATCTCAGCCATAATTCAACAAACTCCAGGTCTTCTGTTGATGCAAAACATCATTATTGTGATTTGTTAAAGTCAATACTGTATCTTGGTTAAAGTTCTTATTCACAAGTTCTTTATTACCTCTACTCACATGGTCAAGATTAGCGCTATTGCTATTGCTACTTCATGTCGACCGTATATATTCTTTGTTGCATATATAAATCAGGAAACCTCTCACATTAAAATATATCACTACATTCAAATATATCAAGTACATTTTGTTGTCAACACAAACACATTGTGCTCATCAGGAGGCTCTGAAAAGTTTTCGGTCTCTCCCACTTCCCAAAATCTGAACATTTGAACTCAGATTTATTATGATTGGACCAAGACGTTTTCAAAACCCACCCCTGTATGCATGAATGAATTTCTTAGATAACTTTTATATTTTATTAAATTTTATTTTTATTTTGTAGATTTTGTAACAATAGCATCCATCCTGGGAACTGGTATTTTAGGTAAGGAAAAATTAAAACATTTTAATTATCATAATTCTGGAAATAATTTTGAAATTTTATTTAAAATATTTCTCTTTTATGTTTTCATTAAAGACTTTTCTCCAATTCTGAAATGTAATAATTAAAAACAAACAAAAACAAAACAAAAAAAAAAAATAGCTTAGTGTATCTTTATATAGACATGCCTTTTACAACCAAGAATTGAAAAGTGAGCAGTGCAGGTGGTATACAAGAGATTCCATTAGAGTAATAAAAATTTGCAAAAAATACAACATTCTAAGATAAATGTAATTAACTTTAAATATTATATTTTCTTGTATGCAACATTTGTCTGAAGCTGCATAATTTTTAGCCACTGTGCACATGTTTTTGTCTTCGATTTTTGCTTTGACAAGAGAAGACCGATAAACTGGTTTAGCTGTATTTAATCTAGAAAAAAAGAAAAATCCCACCTGTATTTAATCGTGGTTATATTTCTGTATTGCTATTTTGCATTAATATTTATTTTGTGTTACTTCCTCTTTTTTGTTATGAATTGTTTCTTTTTTGTTATGAATTGTTTCTTTTTTGTTATGAATTGTTACTTTTTTGTTATAAACTAATTTTTAATGTCTGCATTTATCGCTCTAATAAAACTTTGTACTCATGTGAAAATTTTGTTATTTCTATAACATCCTTAACTACTCTGTCCAAACCATCAAGGTGGCATGACACTCAGTTTGAAAATTACTGGTTGGGTGGGAAACATGTTTTTTTCACAAAAGGTAATAGGAGTGGGCAAAAGTGTCTAATACTCTCTTTTTTGAAACTAGAAACTGAATTTACAAACATATTGGAATCTTTTGCACACATCTAACAGAAATTGGCTGTTCAGTTTATATTTAGTTGACTTTTCCATTCTGTGGCAGCAGGTTTCAAAAAGGAAATAGTTTTCTTCCTTTAAATAAAGTTTCATTTATGGAATGTATTTATTAAACACTTGCCATGTTCAGTGTCCCTTCAAGACGTTTTTCCAGTTTCTTGTCCTTTATAGGTCTTAATAATTTTTGTCCTTTCGTCATCTGTCCCAAACCCGCCATCTATTCACTCAAGCTCACCAGATAAGTTATGCGTTGCTTTCTTTTGTCTTTCTTACCTTTAATCTGTTCTGTGAGTATCAAATTTTCCAAGTCCTTTTTCGCATTATGTCCCCCAGAAATTTCCACTGTCTCTTCCTGATATTAAGCATAAGTGTCCTTTTTTTGTTGCTATTGTTTCTATAACCATATTTCTGTTGCATCAAGTCTCTTCTTCATCCGTGAGAAGATTATTCAGCATTCACTGCCATATAGGAGAACTGATACCAGTTCAGTATTATTTTCTTAGTTTCTAGCGAAATTTTTCTGTTTTTTAATACTTTGCTTAAATTTTGGAAGGCATCTTTCACTGTCCCAAAGCGCCTTCCATGTTGCGCTTCCCATTCTCTCTCAATAAATTTCCCAGATATCTATATTGTTGCTTGATTTTGGTGTCTCCAATTTGTAATTTACATACTGGGCATTTGCTAACAACCACGAATTCAATTTTCTTACAGTTGAAGATTAGTCCTTTCTTCTCACTTTTTTTTTCACTACCTTCTGTAGGAGTTTTTATAGTTCTCTTTCTGTGTCTGCTATCAACACTTTGTCATCTGCATATCTTGTGTTGTTATGATTTTGGCCGCCAATAATGAATCCTAATAGGACTTCTAGTTCACTAGAGAATCGCCTCGCTGTATAGGCTCAATAAGTCCGGTGAGAAGACACAACCTTGTCTTATACCCCTTTCTATTTTTGTATATTTACTGAACTCATTTCATATCCGTATGCAGACAGTTTTCTGCCATTATAGGTTGTAGGTTATTCTAATATCCTTCCCATATATATGTTTCGGTTACTTATCAGTTTCACCAGTTCTTTGTGAGGCTTTTGCATAATCTATAAAACATAGGTATACATCTTTTTGCATTTGTACTGCTCTTTCTGTTATCATCCTGAGCAAAGATATCGCATTACTTGTACCTGTGTCTTTGACAAAACGTGCAGCAGCGTCACTGCTGTACGTTCTCTTTATCAAGAGTCGGATGATAAGTTTTGTCATGTGGCTCATTAGGCTGATTGTCCAATAGAGTTCACATTCGTTTGCACCTGACCTCTTAGGTAATGCTATGAATATGGATCTACTTAGGTCTTCCGGTATACCACCACTATTGTATATTTCATTTAAGACTGTAATCTTATCAATGCCAAAATAATCTAAGGCTGCCAGCATCTCTATTACGATTCTGTCTGGTCCTGCTGCTTTGTTTCTATTCAATTTTCCCAGTGTTGATTCCACTTCAGATTTCAATATTTCTGCCCCTTCATTATTTCTGTGTATTGTCGGTTGTTCTCTTTCTTCATGGAAGAGTGCTCCGATGTATTTGTTCTATCGCTGAAGTATTTTTCTTTCTTTAATATCAGGATTCCATCTTTGGATTTTATCCATTCTGTTGATGAGCATGTTTTTTGTCCTGTCAGTTCCTTTATTTTCTATGCATACCTGCTTTATCTGTGATACTCATTCTTTCTATTACTGAATATTTTCCCTTAAGCCATCCCTCTTTAACTTGCTTACATTTGTTCAGAATCCTATATTCAGTGCCCTCCTTTTCATCATGTCGAGAATTTCACCTGTCATCCACTCATTTTTCCCTTGCCTATTTTTCTTTGAGATGATCTCGATTGCTGATGTTACTAAAGTGTCCCACTTTGAGTTTCCATTCTCATTTTGTCCATTATATACACTTTTAACACTGCTAATATATTTCTCCTTGATATTCGGAACAATGATACAGTCAGCTGTAACTGATGAAGCTACTAACTTTCTTCTCATCAGTAGTTTAAGTAGGTTGATTTAGAAATAGCACTATTAATATAATTCTGAATTGGGCTTTCAAAACTGAGAGGCCTGAAATAGTTCTGTTAAAACAACATTTATTGCTATGTTAGTTTTTTGTATCTGAGTCAGTATGTTTGTTAATATCTCTATGTCAGGCTTTTATCTCCTCAGTTCATCTTCTCTCTTCATAAAGACAAAATGTTCCATAATAATTGTAATTATTGTAACTAAAATGATTTTTGAAACAGTTTTCAAAAATGTCTGATTCTATTTAATTCTAGGATTGCCAATGACGCTAAACAATTCTGGTTTTTATCCATTTCTTGTGCTTTCTATAATTGTTTTTCTTATGGAGGTAAGTTTGTCTTTATTTATATTTCTGTCTCTTATAAAATCAGTAAATGTTTCTTGTATGTATGTGATATATATTTTATTTTTGAATTGTGTCTATCAGATTTGTTTAAAATTAAAACATCATTAACCAATATTTGTTTGACAGGTAGACAATGGAGGGATTTTGCTAACATTTTATCACTTTCTGGCCAATCATCATAATCGGGTCACGTGAACAGATACCCTGCTCCAGTAGTGAAGTGGGCGTGTCGTGTTCTTTTGACTGATTTGGTTAATAATACTTCCATATACTTAATTTGATATATTCATTTGATTTGATCCATTTAATCTCTTTCTGAGATCAATGGTTATCAAAAGGGTATGTAAGAGAGAGAAACAATATCAAATGGTGCTACTTAGCTTTTATGTACACACTGATTTTCAAGATGGCGACTATAAGAAGCGATGAAGAAAGCAAAAGTTGGTTGGGTTTTCTTTATATCTCAACACATAAGACAGTTGAAATAATAGAATAAAACAACAGAGTTTCTCTTGATATGCTTAAAACTCAGTCTATTAGATTTACAAAAACTTACTCCACATTTTTCTATTAGATTTACAAAAACTTACTCCACATTTTTCTATTTGCTCTTTTCAAAAAATATACACTTAACAGTTATCATAAGCTGATTAAAGTATTATTGATTGTAGAAGATTATAATTTACGGATGTAACTAGACACAGGAGCTAGCATATCTATACTACCAGTTGTATAAAAAGTATTTAAGAATATCAGCATGAACGAGTATTCACTAAAGCTGCAGGCTTATGGTGGTAGCCAGATTTGATATGCAGCCAGATTCCCGTTAAAGTTCAATGGCAGAATCAACAGGAAACACTCTCTTTAGTAATATTAAAACAGGAGGTACCACCGTTATTAACACGGAACTGATTGGTTTGTCAGAATTTAGATTAAAATGGATTTTTAGGAGAAGGTGGGAGAATATAAAACGATTAACCATTATTTGGTGGAAGGCATATTGGAGAAACACAAGGCAGTATTTGATGAGAAAAATGAAACAGTTACTGAATTTATAGCTTAATTACGGTTGAAGGATAATGTACAACCAATACTATATGCATTGTAAGATAAAGTGGAAGCTGAGTTGGGATACATAAAGAGAATGATATCATAAAAAAACAGTGACATGTAATGATTGGATCTCACCATACACATACGTATTTGTGGAGAATATGAATCAGAGTCTGTTCAACACTACATATTCGGAGACATGTTTGCCATTTTATTTCAGTATAGGGAACTTGTCTAATACATATCAACAAGTTGGGGTTGATGAGCAAAGTCAACAGTCATACTATAAGCATACACAGAGGACTGTGCACATATAAATGGTTAATATACGGGATCCCAGTGGCATCCTCAGTTCAAAGTTTGCAGTATTCGGTAAACAGAATGAAATAAAATATAATCTGATTCCACTTTATCATCCTGATTCAAATGGTGTAATGGAAAGAAGTGTGCAAATACTTAAACAGTAGTTGCACAAGTCAGCAAAACAACAACCAAAGTTAAGAACTAACATTAAATAGCAAACTTTCTCATAAAATATAGAAATATTCCGCATTCAGTTACAGATGAGACGTCAGCTAAGAAGTTTCTTTTGAGTATACCGTGAACTAGACTAAGTATATTACAGCCCAGAATGAAACAATATGTTTCAAAGTAACAACTGAAACACATAAAGCAGCATGATAAATGTAAAGTCAAAGTACGGGAGTTGGAACCACATGATTCAGTGAATGTGTGCAATCAGGTGTGTGGCAACACAGACTTGCTAGGTTCACTAACATATTTGATTTGAGTGTGATGACAGTTGAGGCATTTTCACATTGAGTACTTGGTGAAAAACAGTAGCAGGGAGTAAATTTCACCAAAGAATACAGTGAGTATTATAAGATGCTGGTAAACTTGGTTCAACGTTTAACTGCATGAGGGATATAACAAGGTGGTAATCCTAGTTCAAAGGTTTATTCATGAGGGATATATCATCGTTATCATCATCACCACCCCTTGACTTTTGTAATCGTAAGGAGGGGGTCCGAATGCAGAAGTCATACTGAATCTCCTTCATAACGGTCTATCAATGGCAGCCATCAGCAATTCTGGTATAGTCATATTTGTCCATTGTTTGACATTGTCCAGCCAGCGTTAGCGGCCTCTCTTACGTTCACCTTCATCGGTGCATTGCATGATCGTCTTGTACAGGCTGTTGGGCCTTGTAACGTATACAAACCACGCCATTTTCCCCCGTTTGACAGTGGCGAAAAGAGGTACCTGGTGGCCCACAAAACTTTCAACCTTTTCCCGAACAAACTCATTGTTTTTATGTCCCCAATAGAAGATGACAAGAAGTTTTCTTAAGCATTTGCCCTCAAACGCTTGAATCCTTCTCTCTGTTTCTGCCAACGGTGTCCACGTTTCAAATCCATATAGGAGAATGGAGATTTGAAAGCTGACTTTGCTCTTTTATATTCTTACAAATTTGGACATCGCTGCTATAGCTGCAGCAATTCGTGTACGGATTTCTGAGCTGCAGGTACCACCTTTAGGCAAAATTGCTCCCAAGTCTTTAAAACTGAACACTTCCTCCAGTGAATTCCCGTTCATAGTAATGTTGACACAGGCGTTACTCTTTGTGCTATTCATCATTACTTAAGATTTCTAGGAGCTGACTTCCATTCCATGTGTTCCTGCTCTTTTAACAAGTTTGTTGGTCATTCCTAGAGCTCACTATTACTACCTGCTATGAGGTTAATGTCATCTTGAAAATGTAGGTAACAGAAGAGTCTACCACTGATAGAAGTTGAAAGATCATGGTTGCTCAGGGTTTCTTGCATGATTCTCTCTAGAAATAGGTTGAACAATGTGGGTGAAAATACGCATCCCTCTGTCACGCCGACAGTTGTCCGGAAGAATCCTCCCATTTGTTTTCCCAGAAGAACTATATTGATGGCATCTTTATATATAGCCTGGATGTCTTGGATAATTCTGTTATCTTAATTTAATTCTCTAAGGATGTGCCAAAGACCGTCATGCCATACACGATAAAATGCTTTCTTGAAATCGACAAAGTTATGGAACAGGTCCTTCCTATGATGCAGGTGTTCCTAAAATTGAAGATCTGTCCCATTGTACTTCGTCCGGCTTGTTCCTCTGATAGCAGTTCTTCAGCCTTGGATTTAAAATGATTCAATATGATACGGAGTAGGACTTTACTAGGATCTCTGATTAGAGTTATTGTCCTATAATTTCAACACTGCCTGAGGCATCCTTTTATGGCAGGGGTATTACCAATGCCCGAGTCAACTCGTTAGGCCACTTTCTTGTTCCCAAATCTTCTAGTAGAGTGATGTTATGGCTTTGAAGGTTTCTTTACCTCCATGTTTTATCATCTCAGAGGGAATATAATCCACTCTGACTTGCCAGGTTTCAGTCTCCTTACTGCCAACTCAACCTCTTTCAGTATTGACGGACTGGTTTCGTCTTCTTCTGTGAAGTGCTGGTCAATATGGACACGTCTAGGTGGAGCTGGTAATTGTATAAACCATTACAGTATTGAGTCCATCTATGGAGGACCTCCTCACCGCCCGTCAGCAATTTACCATCCTCATTATCCACGACAGTTGCTCTCTGTTGGCTGGTCTTAGTGAAAAATTTGAGGCTATGTTTGTTATTTCCAGTAAACATATCCTTCTCAATGACTTTGCACTTATTTTGTATCAACTCCTCTTTCTGCCTTTTTATCTTCACGTCACTCTGGGCTGCCTGATATTGGGAATAGGCCTTGGCACTTGAGTGCTTCTTTCTCCTAGGCTCTCTCCTCTTGTCATTCAAATTCAGGATTTTGTTATTGACCCAAGGTTGGATTTTTTCTTCGCCGTTTACCCAAAACCTCCTCAACTGTTGTGAGTAACACTTCTTTAAGGTGATCTGAAAACGTGTCTACGTCACTGTTAAGTAGGTTCAGGGCTGAGAAGTTGTTGCCCACATTGGTCTGGAACAGTTGAGTGACTTCAGGGTCTTTTAGTTGCTCGAGGTCGAAATGGATGCGAGAGTTCTTTGAACAGCGCTTAATTTAAAAATCGTCACGACAAGATCATGGAAATGTTCTTGTGTTTGCTTTGTTAATAGCGTTGAGGGACCAAAATAAAATCGATCTGGTTATGAATCTTCCCATTAGGTGAGTGCCAGGTTGCGATTCAAGACAGCTTATGGGGTTGCAGAGTGTTGGCCAGGGTGAAATGATTACTTCTGTCAAAATCGAGCAGTCTGAGACCTCTGTCGTTCATCTCCCCAATGCCAAATCTTTCGACTGTTCCTGCCCAGTTTATGTACGCACTCGGTCCTACTTTGGCATTCCAATCCTCTTGTATGAAGGTGGTGTCTTTTCGGGGGACTTTTCTCAGAGTAAATTCTAATAATTCGTAGAATTCCTCAACTTCTTGTCATTGTGCTCTAATGTTGGAGTATAGGCCTGGATGATGGTTATGTTGTATGGTCTGGCTGATACATGGTTGGAAATAAGTCTGCTGGAAATAGAATTAAAGCTGATGACACTGTGTGTAATTTCTTCCCTTACAATAAATGCCACTTCTTCTCCAGAAAACCAAATTTTATGTCCATCTTGTAGTTGTTTTGCCAAAACTAATCCATCTGACTTCAGACCCAGGGATAACGTTTCAGTTCATGGGTAAACTCTTGGGTTCTTCCGGGGTCGTATAGGTGTGGACGTCCCAGGTTCCTATTGTAAATTGATGACCTGATACTATGTTTACGCCCATCTCGAAGAGAATCAATGGGAGACGTGGTTGTTGTTAATCCGGACCTCGATTGATTCGGCATAGTTATATTTTGCTTCTCTTGCTTCATAATCCTTTCAGTGAGCTTGTAGATACCTTGGCGGTGCCCATCTCCTTTCCAAGTCCTTGGCCGATGAAGGATATAACCGGGTGGTAAACTTGGTTCAACATTTAATACATGAGAATGTCTAATGACGATTTGAACCTGGAAATAAGATGAAACTGTGAAAAAAACTCAGTGAAACTAATTAAGCATTGAGGAAAATTAGGAAAAAAAGAACAAATAAAAATAAATAATTAAAGGCCAAAAAATAAATTTGGAGAAAGCTCTAGGAAGATTTTTACTTGAAATAAACGAAGTAGAATTCATTAAAATTTAGCCAGACTAGATCTTCCCCATCCCACAAAATTGTTCCCAGGGTTGTATGACAAAATTTAGAGTCTTCTAAAATTTCCTAAATTCCAAGAAAGAATTATTGCTATGTTTATTTAAATTACTATTACGGCCCACAAACATATATATCATTACCAAAACAAAACTTCAACATTAGGGGTTTCCATGAAAAGCCATCTGTTTTTAAGACAAAGAAAGGTCATTAATATCTTAGTGAGGGACAAGCAATATATCAATGACAGAAGTGCTCAAATCTTCTTATATAAACTGGACAACACACACTTCCCAATAGAGATGAAGAAACCAGATGACAAGATAGGTCCTGTTTAATCCCACCTCTTTCTGCCATCAATGAATTCCCAGACAAGACAGACAGACAAGACAGTGCCAAGACCGAGGTCTCACAAATTACTATGAATTACTGCTGGAATAATTTTCCTGTCAAAAGATCATCAACTAGGTTAGATAGAAAAAATAATAATTCTTTACTTCTTATGCATATTTAAATTCTTTAATTTATTTTTATTAAATTTGTTGTTAGCTCTCAGCAGTTTCTTGGTTTGTGCTGTGAAACTGGTTTCAACAGAGTTAGTTACCATGGCTGTAAGGATTTCACACCTGAAATTTTCATAATCCCTGTAGAAATATGGTTATCTTTCAGCTTGCTGATATTGACATGCAATGGCTGTGAAGATCAGAAACACTGACAGTGCCAAGTATACTAAGTTTTGAGTAGCACTGGGACAGTGAGTGCCAGATCTATGAAATGAAATGGGAGGTAACAACAGTACAGGACCAAGACAGATATTAGGTTGGTGCAAAAATAATGTCGTTTTTCTTTTGAAGTTGAACGTCAAAAAACGACATTATTTTTGCACCAACGTAATAATATGATAATTGTGCAGGTATAGAACTGTCAGCAGATGCAGAGTGCCCTGGTGTAAATGGATACTTAGCACTACCTGTGATGTCAGTGCAGCAAACAGATGGACCATTATCAACATCTTCAAGGAGATACCCAGTAAGGGAAAGACATGTCCTTAAGAAGTTAAATTTAGAAATCTATGAATATTTTATTATGTTTCACAATAACAGTATTCTTTTTACCATATTTTAAGAAGGACACTTTTAGTATGTGTCAAAAATAAATAGTGTGATACAAATTTTGAACTTTCAAGATTATAACAGGTGTCAGAGTTTTAATAAAGTTATTGAATTTCTCATTTAGAAGATGGAGGAAAATATTGTATATTATTGATCAGTTTATTTCACTATTTTACATTCCAATTTTGTATAAATTATGACACAAAAGGAATCCTGGGTAATAAAGAATATGGAACTTGTTTTAAATATAGTACATCAACGTCATGTGTTAATTTGATTACTGTGAAACTATGATTAAATTCCGACTTAAATATGTAAAAAATAATATGTGACAAATTCTTACTTATAAGTTGACATAACATTAATTTTCTCTTATGACTTATGTCTCATAAGACAACTTCATTTCTTAAAAATCTGCTGGATTATTTTACATTACAGTAAAATTAAAATATTGACTAAACCTGTCGCACTGATTATTTTCATTTAATCAAAAAGATTGAACTGTTTTGGGATATTGCAGACATTACTTACAGTTTTGAAATGAAAAAAAAATGAAGCTTTTGATTCTTTTTCCTTTCAGACTCTTTTAATATTGATTGGTGTTGAGATCCTTCAGAAAGCTCATGCTATTCAAGTTGAATGTAATAAGGTTGGTCTCCCATTCATTTTTTTCTAGATGTTTCATCTCTGGTGATAAAACTGAACTTTTCCAGTTGCCATAAGAAATAATCATCATTCCATTGTCTGATTTAAATGAAGAGATTGATGTATCTCTATCAATAAAAGGCAGGATGTGTGTGTGTGTGTGTGTGTGTGTGTGTGTGTGTGTGTGTGTGTGTAACGAATGCACAGCCGCAATTTTCGACGGATTTGCACCAAAATTTACATGTTAGCAAAATAAACAACCGAAGATGTGACCTATGTATTGGAGATATTAAAAGCAAACAAGTACACACATTTATCTATATGTGTAGTGTAGTAACAATGCAACATCACTCCTCCTATATGGCATTAAATGCTGGAGAATCTCATCACAGAAGAAGAGGCTTGAACCAACTGAATTGTGGTGCAACTGACAAATGATGAGAATATCATGGGCAGAACATGTGAGGGATGAGTCAATTTTAAGACAAACATGAACAACAAGGAAACACAGACAATAAAATAAGAAAGAGACATTTGAAATTTTTGGAATAGCTAATGAGGAAAGACAGCTTAGAGAATACTCACATGACAATTGAAGGCAAAAGAAGTGGAAGCAAATTGTGAGAGACCTATTTAACAAGTTTGGATGACAAAAGGAATGATAAATGGCCAAAAGTGAGAAAGAAAAGGCAGGAAGTTGTGGAGAGCCAAGATTGCTAATGTCCTGAAATGATATAGCACATAAAGCAGAAACATACATTCTGATACATTTTGTTTCTTTCATTTCCTACAGTTTAAAAGTAGTGACAAACTGCAACTGAATTAGTCAATAGTTTAATAAGAATAATAAGGATATAGTAAATTATTATTTTTAAAATCTACTACTGCTTATTTGTTTTAAAATTAACAAAAACCGACATAGATAATTTTTTTTTAAAAAGATATCAATTTTCGGCCTCCAAGCAATTTAGAAAAGTTGAATGCATTTTTTTGTTGTTTTTATTATTAAAAATGATTCCTATTCAACTGACCATTTTAAAAATAATTTTTTTCTGGAGTGTGTGTTTGTTACTGATTATTTAACTTTTAATATCGAATTTTTAGTTACTGAAATGAAAACTTGCTTTTTATTTCTCTCCTGATATTCTGTGGTAGCAGGATATTTTATTTTTAGAAATGGGGATTGTACAACTACATGAATTATTCATAATATTGTTATAACCTTTAAGAATTATGAATGTACATCAATATCTTCACAACCAAACAAGCATTTGTTTTACACGACAAATAACTATTTATTGTTGTGCTTGTTCTTGGAGAGGGAAACCATCTCACCAGTCCAACAATGAATCTCATAATACAAGAAATAAAATAAAATTTTGGTCTTTTAGTTCCTGTAATCATAACATTCTTGTAATATTTATAAAAACTAAATTTAATATTTTACTATCTTCATTTTCATTCACAGACTAGTATTTTTCATTATGCTTCAAGAAGTTGAGTTTTACCTTTGCTGCTTTTATAACAATGTTTAATCAATTTAATTTCTCTTCATCTTCAGATGATATGATTCATATTCCTTTCTATGAAATATTTTCAATTTACTCACCAATCAAAGGATGAATTATTTAATGAAATGGAAGCATCATGTAAAGATAACTTTAAAATAAACCAATCAATGCAGTACAGTAACATCAATAAATAGATGAAACAAAAGTGAAAATGTATATCTGTTGAAATAGATTCTTTGAAATATGTAATATTGAAACAATACATAGAGAAAAAGCATATAAAAAACATTTCTTTTAAAACACTGATTCAGAGTTGATACTAAGAATTTGATATGCTAAAATAAAGGAAGAAAATGAGATCACTCTGAGATATCAATTATCTGATATGCAGGTTGGGTATAACTTGACATCATTCACTCATTGTCAGAAGTAAACTTGTTTTTTTTTTTTTCATTGTTTGCATATAATGTTCATATGTGATTATAGGCACATCTGGTTCTCAACATATTCCTCCAGAGAACTTTGAAATTTGTGTTTTCTCTAAATTTTAATATTTTCTCATCTCAGTTGGAAGCTCACCTTTCTAAGAATTTAGGAGAAAAATTAATATTCCACTAAACAATTCCTAATTAGTATTAGTAGAACTGGTAGACTAAAATATCACTGATATATTTGGTATGAAGAGACAAGAAAACTCCATATTAAGTTGGCAATAAAACCTTTATATACAAATAAAAAAATTAAGAGATAGAGTTTTAGTTGGGAGTATTAAAAACTAAATTGTGTATGCTGCCAATGAAGTTATTTGGAAAGTTAATGGGGAATAATTAAAAAAAATAGAAATGCTGAGAAAGAATGAAAAAAACCCCTAATTTAAATGTCACAGTGTTTCATTAAAGATAGTCATGTGACATCTGCCTACTTTATTTTCCCACTCATTTGGGGTTTTATATGATACTTTATATGCAAGGACAGATAATTATTTCTGTATTTTTACACAATAATTAAGTGAGGAAATGTTTATAAATGCAGTGTGTAATGAATGTAGAGTCAATTAAATTATTGAGAGGCAATGAAATTTATGCAAACTAACTAAAATCTGTTAGAAATGTTTGTTTTTTGATTCATCAGCACAATGATGCATCTCTTTCACTGTTTTGTCAATTGTCAACATGGATAGAATGTGTCTGATATTCACAATTTCTGACAAAAGTTTTGTCTGATTTGCACAATGTCTTTCTTCAATCATATAAGTTACTCACGTAATCTGGTACTGAAATTCTCTGAAGTCATCTGTTGAGTGTTGCACACTTATTTAGAAATAAATTCAGTTTTGTTTCGTTTTTTCAGACTGAGATGTTGCCTTTAAAGATGTTCGATGAAATAGACAATCAACTAGAGAATAATGGTAAACATTGATACAATATTTGCAATAAAAGTTTGTATATTTATGCTTTCTACTGTTTTTTACTTGAATCTATTGGTACTCATCACTTCATAAACAAAATCCTGATATGGTACTGAAAGCTGAAAACAATTCCATGTTATTTCTAATCAATATTGTCTTTTACAATGAGTTTAATGTAATTCCTTAAAGAACTCTATATTTTTTTGTTCATGTCCAATTCTGACAGGTCACAACATAACTACAGAACAGAAAGATATAAGGTCACCTGACCTGCATCTCTTAGGGGAGATGTTCTTGGGTTATGGTATAGGACATGTCTTTGACATCATCATTGTTTTTGAAACGTGAGTATGAATATATACAACAAAAGTTGTTGTGATGATAATAAAGAACAGATTTTAATCTTTTAGTCAACTAACAAGCATAAGCTCAAAGAGATAAAAGAAACATACATATTCTCTTCAAAACAACAAAATTTACTTGCATCATTCAAACTTTTCCCCAATATAATCATTTCTTTATTTTCTCTCAGTCTAGTCCCCCAATTCAGTCACATATGTTTTATTGGCGAGTAAAAATTATATTTCAAGATAATCAATTTAAATCCTATATTTTCTCATTTTTCAACATTTTTGTTAAAATTTGCAACAAGAAGTATCCTGTTGAATTGATTTTTGTTTACATTTCATTCTCATGCAGTAAAGCAATTTACATAATTTCACACCAAATGGGTAAAATTTCGAAAATGTATCAAAAATACATGTTACCAGCTTTGAATAAAAAAAGGAAGTAGTTCATGGAATAGCAATGTAACTGAAATAAGGATTACTAGTAGACTATCATGGCTCATTATGCAAAATAATGTGGATCTTTTTATTTGATTTTAAATAAATAAAACATTTATTCTTAAAAGTCACAAAAATAGTGAAATGTTTGAAGAAGATAAAAACTTAAAGAGAACTGAATGTTCATTAAATTAAATTTTTCAGAAATAAAACAAGTCCTAAAATTTAACAGAGTAGTGGTAAGAAAATTATTTTTTTTTAATTCACCTTAAAATAATTTTCTCTTTTTATATTTTTAGTGGAAGTCTGTTGATTGGTTATTCACTTGCAGGTAGTGGAGCCTACAGCAAAATACTTGGAATCGAGTATTAAATTTTTTTTCATATTTTTTATCTACCACTGCAATTTCATATTTATAAGTCAATATTTCCACTTTTAAAAATGATTGTATTTAGATTAAACCCTTAAACTATAAGAATACAAATGAGAAATCATTGTAGATATAAAAGAATGGCACTTAACAAATGTTCAACAGTTCTGTAGATTTATATTGATATTTTCATTCTATCTAAAATATAAAATTCAGCATAAATATGAATTTAAAAATCAATTTAAAATAAACATTTGGTCAGTTTAAGTAATACACTGTAGATCACAATATTAGTTTGGTTCTTTCTGCTGGTTTCTGCCATAAATCCATATTTTATTATTATTATTCAATATGAATTTTATATAAAATCTTATAATTGGTATCAGCAGTTCATAACTTGCACTTGTATGTAATATTATCTCCTTCCTTTAAAAACATTTCAGAATTTACCTGAGAGCCAATCATCTTTTTTTAGATCAAACAAAATTGAGGAGATTCCTGAACTTACCATTATCACTAATTTAGTTTTACATGGCAAATAAAAATGTTTCATGTGACCAGAAAAATTTGAATAATTTACAAAACAATAGCATATGTTAATTCATTACTTATTATCACTTATTTATTGTTTCATTTCTTTCTTTTAAACTTCAGGTATATATATGTAATTCCTGTATTCAACTGGAGTCTTACTTTCTTCATAGTTTTTGCTTTCAAACTCATCCGACCTGTTGTATCTGTACTTACCTTTATCACTGCAAGCCTTTTCACTATGGTTGTAAGTATTTTCATTTAAAGCATAAGAAAAGTTATTTTCTTTTTATTTATTTTGTTTGTCAATGTTTAGTTTCTTTAGGTATGGTATACCATCAGGTTTGGTATATGACCGAGTGGTTAGTGGTTTCCAACCATGAAACCTGGGTTCAAATCTCATTCAATGTTATCAGCCTGGGGAGGTGATCCCAGCATATGACAATGGAAATTGCCTGAAATCTTTACCACAGGTTGACCAATGCCTTGTGAGTAAAATTGGGTAGATGGAACTATTTGGGTGCCTTCAATAGTTGTACTCATATGATATCATAAGTTATCATGATTGAGAGTCAAAGTAATAATCCACTCTCTCCCAGAAAATATAATTAATAACTTTCTGAAATGTCTTTTGACTACCCCATTTTCGCAGTATTCCTTCCAATTTTTGTAAGTTTGAAAGAATACTTTTTCACCAGGTTTGAAGTATTTTTCAGTATTGAATTTTTTCTTGTTTTCAACCTATTTTTTATTCAGCAGCAGGAAAATTAGAAAATTAGATCAATGTTTGAACATTGATCTAATTTTCTAATTTTCCTTGCGAACTTTAGTTCCGCCAGAGACATACCTGATACCATGTTAGGATTAGGTGTCACCTGATATACACATAAAAACTGTTGTAATAACATATCCTTAGTTTCACCTCCGTTGGTTTCTTTAATGGTCTTTTGAATTTATCCACATTTTTAGCCTTTTAGAGTTACTAGAAGAGCCATCCACTTAATAAAAAAAATGTTTATGGGAAAATCCTATAAACTGAACAGTTGCATCTAATCTATTCTGAACATGTTATATGCTCTTTCCATCATGAATGATTTTAGTCATAAGCATTTTTCCATAAAATGATACATCTGATGTGAACTCACCTATAAATTTCAATTTCTGCCTAGTAACACACATATTGGAATTTAATTTAAGAACCATGAATGCAATATTTTACAAATTCACATTCTAGCCTATTTTTTCCATTCCCCACTCCAACCTTTTTCCTTACTTTCAAAACCGGCTCCCAAAGCCTTGATTCTTATCAGAGATAAGAATATATTTTCTGACCAATGAAGTGGCCAAGAAATTTGTATAATGATTTTGGAGGGAAAAGTCCCCCATTCTTCTGAGCCTCCCAAATCTCCATAAATTTGGAGATTCTTTGCCTATTTGGCTGTGAGAATTCAGCCCACTGTCTGTGAGGTTGGCGATAGAGAGCACCAGTCAACTTTGGAACCACTTTTAACCAAAGAAGAACCGCCTATTAAAAGGCTGTCGAGAATTAACGTCAGCCCACTATTAAAGACCAGTTGAAAGCTGCCTCCTTTCCCCTACAAGATTATTGTCGTCAACTTATGAACTCACTCAACTGAAAGATTCTTATATCTACCAACATTTTCCTGCTCTGCAGGAACTTTGAAGAAAACTGTGAGTGTTTCTAACCATTAACAAACTTCTACTCACTTAAAGAACTTTTAGGTGCTCAGAGAAGTATTTTGAGCAGACCTTTTTATAAATATTTTCTCTTCCCTTAAAGGACATTTTCTTCTTGCTTTCTTTCTCTCCTAATTGCCTTTATCCCATTACCCTTTTTTTTCTGTATATGTAAATAAACACTTTCTTCTTTTATTGTTACACACCGAGCAGGAGTTTTTTCTTTATTCGTCTGCACCTAAAAGAGAGATTTCCGCTCTAATCTTGCTGTTTTGTCGCAATTTTTTAACCTCAACCCTTTGATGTGGGAAAGCCAGGACAAATTTTCCAACACACCAAACAATTTTTTTTGCTAATGCTAAAATCTGTCACTTTGTCTAGCTGAAACTTCATATTTCTTCTATTAATTTTTATGGTTATAAATTTTTCTTTTTTAACCATTGTCTGTCATCAACGCTATATTTACAGTACTCTTGAATTTTGACTTTTTATTCCTTTTTCTAACTTTACAATGCAAATTCTTCTGTCCCACATTTCCCCATTCAAAACATTTTTTGTTCTTAAAAGGGCAGTTCCTCTTGAAATGTACTTCACTGCATCCATAATATGTATTTGTTTTGTAAAGTATGCTTTGGGATGAACCAAAATTATGTGAAATACATCTTTTCTCAATTCTAGCTGTGTAATGTCATAATTTCACTATTCTTTGACACTCTTCAGCTACAGCTTGCAAGGTAAATTTTGAATCCTGTTCAAGTTTTATCAAAATTCTAGACTAGATTTCCAAATCCCTATTTGCTGTCAAAGATCAAGCACTTAACTTGGACTTTTCCCATTCCCTGTTTACAATGCCAGCATAAGTGGTATAATGATTATATTCTTTATTTTACAATATTTAGGCATTGCCATTGTGTATTGAACAATGAACTTTGTGCCTTGAAAATTTTACTTAACATAATAGTTTCTTCAAATGATAATTCACTCGGTTTTTCAACAGGATGTAATTCACATATTTTTCATGTTGTGTTTGTTAGCAACAGGCACACATTTTGCTCATGCAACCAGCTTATACAGTCTTTTATTAAAGATTTCCTCATAGCATCTGTAGTATACTGCAAATGTAACCGCTTCATCAGGGTTATATTTAAATTCACAAATTACATTTACTTCTGAGTCCTGTGAGAAAAAATTAGACATATTTTTTTTAATTTTACTTTTCATAAAAAATTCTAGTCTCTGTTGTTCTTGTTGTCTTAGCAATGTTGCCTGGAATTGTTGTTGCTGTTGTTGTTGTTGTTCTTGCTGTTGTTTTATTAATTCTGGCAAGACACAATACTTAACTCAACAGTGTCAGTTGTGATAGTAATATTCAATACTCAGCTTGACAAGTCACTGCAATAGTAATATCTTTCTTTGAAAATTACCCAGGACTACTTCTTATGAATGGATCAGTCCATTCATGGTATTAAAGAGAGTAACTGGCTGTTACCACAAAAGTTATATCCCAAATGAGCTTATATGATCATAATTTAATTTTCATTTTTAACTTTCTTTTTAGGTGATTATGACATTCCTTGTGATTATGGATGTACAAGAAAATATCCAAAATAATTTTAACTATATTCAAGATTCTTTTCTGATGAGCACAATTGCTTTAGGTAAGAAAAATATTCTAACATTCTGATAAAATTTCTAAAGTTATATTGTGAGTTAAAGATTAACTTGAACTTGAACTTCTGAAAAAAAGTATCTTAAAATGACAAAAATAACAACATTTTGTTTGCAAAATAAAGAAATTGCAACCTTTAAGTGAATGAACATTTACTATAGAAAATAACTGGATCAAATCACATGACTGAATAAAAAGTTTTCTTTTAATGAATGAAATTTAAAAATTTTTAAATATAAAATATTTTCTTGACTGCAAAATGATTTGACAGAAAAGAAAATATTTTATTATGAATGGTAGAAGAAAATGATAGAAAATGAACTGGAGAAAACTAAGATTAAAAATCATAAAAATGGTTGAATTTACCCAAAGGAATTTAAATTTATAAAATCTAATCAGTTAATCCAGTAGATAATCTGCTATAAAACTGTTGTTGATTTCATGCACTATCTTGGTCAAATAACTGACCAACAACATTCTACAACAGATAATCTGCTATAGAAGTGTTGTTAGATTTCATGTTTTATTTGTTATTGCTATTGTGTTTGATCCCCACTTAATACATCATCACTTTGACTTTGTATGAAAGTTAACGTTATCCAGTATCTTTGTTTATTACAGCTGCATGATTCATTTTTCAATCAAAATTCTTTTCATCAAAATAACTGTGCAGCAACACTATAAAGAATAAATGAGCTGAAACATTGTTGGTGAGGTGTAGGCCCACCTCATCCTAGTATCTACATAAATTTCCTGAACCTTAATTTATTGATAACTCTGTTGGGCAGCTGCCGTGTAATCAAAGTGAGAAACATTACTAGTGAGTTTAATCTTCATGAGGTGTTTTCCTATTGTGGCTTTGTGCCGAGTAAACTGAGCAACCAATAAGTTATATGCAGTTAAAGGGGAAATAAAGGGGAAATAATTCTTTTATCGATTCCTTTCTCTCTCGCCATCCGAAAAATATTAGAATTGTCTCCCTTGCTCGGTTACCTATTTCTTTTTTAAAACAAGAATGCATGCTAAAAAATAAATTTTTGTTAAAATTTTAGATTAAACTTTTTAATAGACAAAAATTGTATTTAGAAAAATCTGTCGTATTTCATTCTTAAGTTAAGTAACAGTTAATTTTAGATGGTTTTCAACTATGTATTCAATTACTACTTTCAAAAGAGATGCTAACAGGAACATTTGCACACACATGTTGTAGAACTCCCTACTTGTGTGGTGTAGAAGTTTTTCAGTAAATGTTTAAGGGTTTCTGGAGCATTTGTCATGCAAACAATATTTGGAAAATATGTGAGTCTGGGTAAAAATAAGAAAACAAAAACTTCAGATTTGGAACAAATGGTAATTAATGCTTATATTAACACAAAGAAATTACATAAATGTGTATGCAAGTGAAAGTAAAGGAAAAACCTAGAATATGCATGTTTGTGTGTGTTACAAGCATGTGTTATAGACATGTGTGTGTATGTGTTTGAGAGTTCAATAGTCAGTTGACCAAGGAAAAGAACATAACCCATCTATGAGCTACTGCATCTTAGAGCAAGAAGAAGAAATGAGAGAAAGAGGTAGGAAATGCTTGAATTTTTATAAAAAAAAGCCACCTAACACATTTTTGATGAAACCAACTGATTTAACAACACATTCAAGAAGTAACTGAGTTGTTTCTGTTAAATTTTGATATTGTATTTTTATTACAGTATCGATTAAAATTATTTTTTTCCAATTTTCTGTAGGTGGGAGTTTTTTTGTTATGCCATATTTATTTAAAAAAATTGAAAATGATGCCTCACAGGTATTTAAAAAAAATCTTTTCTTGATATTATATCTATGTTTATTATTGAATTAGTACATTTATTTACTATGCTTACTTGTATACAGCCTGTCTTCCTCTTATTTCATGGCTCTCCACAGCTTCCAATCCCCAGTAGCACTTTGTAGCACTTCTCCCTTTGTCAATCTTCCTACTCCTATTTCTTTCATTCTAATTTTTGCAGGTGATAGTTTCTTAGTAATGCCATTTTTATTTAAAAAATTGAAAATAATGCCTCACAGGTATTTTCTTTTAATGAAAAATCTATGACTATTATTGAATTATTGTATTATTTATGTTATACACCACTGTAATTAGATCTCTGACTGATTCACTCTACCAGATGGAAGTGAACACTAAGAAAGTAAAAAAGAAAATAAAAATGTTGTTTTCTGGACAGGGGCTCCAAGTATCATATTTGGATCACCAAACAAATCCCCACAATAAAATACGAAAACATTCTTGTCAGAAAAATGACGACCCTGGTGACCACCAGATTTGTTTAAAAAAAAAGCCCCTCATAAATGACTGACACAGTAGCAGATTGAGAGAATCTGTCAACACACAATCACACTGTTGCTCTCACCACCATGATTGCCACTCTTGTCACCACTGTGGCCTTTGCCCAAGATTCACTAATCTCACTTGACACGTCCCATGCATCATGCAGCCAACAGGCCAGCTTCAACACCACAGCATCTTCACTATCCAACTCCAGGCCTTCTTTGTTATCACTACTGTAACCCCATTTTTCATTGATACCACATTTGAGCAGAACTCAACAGAGACGTTCCACTACTAACCCACCAAAATATCCATTATATCAAGAAAGTCAGATTTGTGACTTCTCCTGACTCTTCAAGCTTGTGTCCTCTGTGTTGGTAAAGTCAGATTCATAGCTTCAGTAACCACTTCAGGCCTCCCTTTTCACTACCACTGTAACCTCAGCAACCAACCCACCAATACAGCTTACTAGACCTTACAATCAATCAACCCACAACCATGACGTTGATCAATCAAGCTGCCAAACGCACCTTACTGGGCCTTATCACAAATCATCCTGCCAGTAACACACACAGTTCAGCTTTAGCAATTCAGCCTCATCATATGACCGCCATCTCATCAAACACCTCACTCGTAGCAATAGCAACCTTGAAGAAAGGTATTCGTCAATCTTAACAACAAGCTAAAACAACAGACCCAAGAAATTGGTCAACTATGGACGATACCCTTACACATAATTGCTTTCCCTACTAACAGCAACTGAAGAACCACATATTCACAACTTGAGCCACCTTCACACGACTAAATACATATTCTGAAATTGATGAATACATGCTGTTGAAATTTTTTTCCTTTCCATTGCAACGAAATGGTTGTTATAACATTTACCTATGTAATATTTTAGATATTTACTATTGTGGATTCCAAGATGAATTCGGTCTCCAAGGAAATGACAAACACAATAATTAAATATAAGAAATAAAATGTATTTACACAATAATACAAAGAGTAATACTATTAGTAAGTCCAGGAACGTGGTTAGTAGCAAATGCAGATAGATATATACAGTCTCAAAGTAGGACTTCCTTAGAGTCTACGTGCTTGTAACTGACTTCTACAAGAGGTTACCTCATGCTATCTCCGTTCGTATATTCTCTCTCTATCCGACTACTGACTACCGACTACCGACTTCCCTCACTGACTATTTGGGTATTTAACGGCAGCAGTCCAGGTACACTTGGTAGAGTCCACATATTAAAAAGGGGGTGGGCCCCGTAACACCCCCCTCCTTAGATCCCATTTTAGGGGGAGTTAATATATTTGTCTCTTGTAGTTGATGATCAGGGGTTCGACGAATTTTCTTTTCCTGTTAGACCTTCTCATTACTGTATTTTTCCTGTGGTCTTTGTATTTCAAATGCTGCATAGATTGTATCCATAGCATCGTCATCTTCTGCAGTTGACAAGCTTGGCTCCTCCATTCGTCTTTTCTGTAGCTGGCTGATATGTCTTCTGTGTGAAAACTTTTCGCCTTTTATGGTGTACATTAGATTCTCTATTCTATTGATTACTGTGCCAGGCTCCCAGTAAGCCATATTGTTTCTAAATTTTTTTAAATAAACCCGTTCTCCAGGTTTGAATGAACTCTTTGTATATTGATTTATGCTCTTGTTTGGCATTAATTTGTCTATTTTTCCATAGCAGCAAACGGTACATTTCGCTTCTTTCTAAAAATTGGCTGGACGTTTTCTTTTAATTCTATTTTGGCCTTAAATTTGTTGCATCGTCCCAACCCGCTTGAAAATACCTCAGGAAATTGATTATATAATATCTCCTTCAATTTTATAGTATCTGATGGTTCAACCTCTAACTTTTTGCAAAACGAGTTGATAGGTAGGTCCCAAACGTTGAATTTCTGCATCCAGTTGAGACCTACTAAATTTTCAGTATCTTTCATGACGTATATCTTAAGTTTTTTTGTTTTGCCGTGAAATTTAACATTCACTATTATTTCTCCCTCAAATTTTATTCGTTTGCCTGTAACCGACTTGGCAATTTTTTGAGTGTGTAACATGGTAGGTCTGTTGAGTTTTTTTCCATGTGTGTAAGTTGATTATCGTGAGGTCGGTACCCGAATCCAGTTGTAATTTAATCTTTTTATTTAAAATTTCCAGTTCCACATATTTCCTTACAGTGGTGTTGTCATTGTTATTCATCCTTGTAGCTCTTATTCTATTAGTATCTTTTCTATTTCTACATTGGGATGCCTTGTGGCCTTTTTTTCCACATTCAAGACAGTTTTTATATCTGAAGCGGCAATCCTTGTTCCAATGTAATCCTCCACATCGATAACATGCTGATGGAGGGGCCTATATTTGTTTCGATATTCGTCATAATTTGTCCTGTATGTTGTACTTTTTCTCTTATCATAAAATTTTATTTTTCTTTCCGGGGAGGGTGAGAATCTTTTTTCATTGTCGTAAAATTTTAGTTTTCTTTCTGAGGAGGGTGAAGAACGTAGACTTTTGTTTAACTTACGTATATGAGAAACAGCTGATTCTTCAATGTCCTTTGCGTCTTTCTTTATACTTAAACATCTCTGGCAATCCTCCGATAATTGCTGTAATGTTAGACCCGGTTCATTTTGTAATTTTGCAAGCATTCTTCTACGCATTTTGCTATCTGTTGTAGAAATTAGCCCTTGAACAAAGATGAGACATTTAAAATTGTCCGGGGTTAATTCCGCTAGTTTGAAGTCGTCACAATGTTTATTTACGATTGCAGCAAACGTGGAATAATCCTCAATATCGCCCTTTACCAGGTTATAGCATTTCCACCTCCCGTGGAAGAATGATGTTTTGGGGCTGAAGAGTTCTTTAAGACATGTCACTGCTTCGTCAAATTTTAATTCGTTCGTCTTTTTTGGCAAGATATAATCCACAAACTTTGTATATTCTTCAGTTCCTAATTTTCTAAGCAATAGACGTAGCTTTTTTTGCTTCTGTCCAATTTTGACAGTCTATGTTAAAGATGTCTTCATGTCTTCTGAAGTTCTCTCCAAAATTTTTGTCCTCATCCAGAGAATATTTGAAAATCTCTATGGTATTCCACACTGTGTCTTGCGAAAATGTTGCTTCTTTTTCAATATCTAATTGCTTGCTGCCCGCTACTTTCAATATTAGTTCCTGGAGCTCTGTTTGTCTATCTTGATTTTCCTTTTGAGTTTGTAATATTTGCTTTTGCCATTTTTCTTGTGGCTGTAACTGTTGATCATTTTGGTATTTTTGCATTTGTAATTGTTGCTCATTTTGGTGTTTTATCAGTTCTACCAACATATTTTTTAAATCTTCCATGATAACTCTATTTTATGTATTTTTATTCCTCGTAATTGTTTGTCGCTAATTTGTTGTGGACGACGAGGGAAGGATTTTTCTTTTGTTGATTTTTTCTTTTCCACTTGGGTTCGAATCTTCGTCGCCAATTTGTTTGTTGGACGACGAGGGAATATTTTTCTTCTGTTGATTTGTTTTCTTTTCCGCTTGGGTTCGAATCTTCGTCGTCAAGTTGTTTGTTGGACGACGAGGGAATATTTTTCTTCTGTTGATTTGTTTTCTTTTCCGCTTGGGTTCGAATCTTCGTCGCCAATTTGTTTGTTGGACGACGAGGGAATATTTTTCTTCTGTTGATTTGTTTTCTTTTCCGCTTGGGTTCGAATCTTCGTCGCCAATTTGTTTGTTGGACGACGAGGGAATATTTTTCTTCTGTTGATTTGTTTTCTTTTCCGCTTGGGTTCGAATCTTCGTCGCCAATTTGTTTGTTGGACGACGAGGGAATATTTTTCTTCTGTTGATTTGTTTTCTTTTCCGCTTGGGTTCGAATCTTCGTCGTCAAGTTGTTTGTTGGTTAGGCGTACGAAAAGTTTTTCTTTCCCCGTGCGAGTTTCGAATCCTCGTTCGCCAAGTTGTTGTGGTTAGGCGTACAAAAAGTTTTTCTTTCCCCGCGTGAGTTTCGAATCCTCGTTCGCCAAGTTATAGTGGATTCCGAGATGAATTCGGTCTCCAAGGAATGACAAATGCAATAATTATATATAAGAAATAAAATGTATTTACACAATAATACAAAGAGTAATACTGTTAGTAAGGCCAGGAACGTGGTTAGTAGCAAATACAGATAGATATATACAGTCTCGAAGTAGGACTTCCTTAGAGTCTACGTGCTTGTAACTGACTTCTACAAGAGGTTACCTCACACTATCTCCGTTCGTATATTCTCTCTCTATCCGACTACCGACTTCCGACTTCCCTCACTGACTGTAACTCTGGGTATTTAATGGCAGCAGTCCAGGTACACTTGGTAGAGTCCACATATGAAAAAGGGGTGGACCCCATAACATTTACGATGCCTAGTTGTGCAAAAAGCCTAGCTACCTACAGAATATTTTAGGCATACCAGATTGCAATGATACTTTAAATGGCAGAGGTTTTCTGGTAAATGTAATGAATAATTTGTCTTGTTCATTTTTTTCTGGTCTATTCTTTGGTCATTACTAGATAAATATATATTTTCTGTGGATTAGGTTACATTGTCATTCAAACATTTTCTATTCATATTATTGTGTTATTTTTTTATGGTTTTTCTTTGGTCTTTTTTAGATGAATGTACAATATTTTGTTTGGATTATATTACATTGTCATAATATCTATTGTTCATACAAACATTTTCTCTACATTTTCTGTAGTGTGGAAAATGTCTGATTTTGACAGTAAGAAGAATGTTTGCAGTGAAATTATTATACACAAATATAATTATTATTATCCTTCATTTAAAAATACTTCAATAATTGAAACAAATCTTTACTTAAATCAGTCTGCAAAAGATTCTTTTTTCTTATTGGAACAAAACTTACCTCTGATAATTGTAAATGCATAATCCACCATTTGAGTCATAGCATCAGTTCTCATTCTACTGAGGAATAAAGTTTGCATACCTATTGAGTTATAATGAAGGTAACTTGCCCAACACTTGCCCTCCTTTCATTTCTGTCATTGGCATAAGATAACAAAGTACAGAGAGAAATCAGTTGATGCCTGCACCCACCACCCGCCATGTGTATTAGCATAAAAGAAACTTCATTTGCTTTAACTCAAATTCAAGCTCACTTCATTCATACCATTTACCAAATTGCTGATAAATACATCCATTCATTCCTCTAATTTTACACTTTCATTTGTTTTCATGACTAATATTCTCATTCTTAACATAAACAGCATTTTTTTTATATCCCTATGTAAATTAAATTTGAAGTAATTGTTTTTCTTATATTCTCTGTTTGGCATCCATTTTCAGATTAAAAAATATCGAATTGCAGTTGTATTGGGTCTTGTCACTTGTACAGTTCTGAATATTTTGTGGTAAGTAATGTATCCATATATATTTAATCTACTTCAGGTTTATTTTTATCTAAATAAAAAATAAAGTTTTTTTTACTGTTGTTTACTTTCTGTGATAGAGCCAAGAATTTATGTAACTTGTTAATTCTGAAGGAATATTAAAATTTTCCTTTAACACAGAGTAGTTTAAATATTATCTCATTATAGGGATAATGATAAATTGTGTATTTTGCTAAAAATGGTACAAATAAAATCGAGTAAATGGCTAATATTGCCAGTTACAATAGTGGAAAAGGTCATTATTTGCTGTTCTAATGGAAAACTAGGAAAATACACAGTGCAAGATTATATTCTAGATATTTGAAACCACCACGTTGGGTAATCCATATTTATGGTTCTGTGCTATATCTAACTTATGTTTAGTAAATTACAATATTTTAAATCAAAATTTTAGGATCTCTTTTTGTTAGATTAATATGAAGGACTTTTTCAAAAGACTATATCAACTGTAGATATCTAACGGTCCTAGAGTGATCAAATATAGGTTGTAAGTTTATAAAGTATATCATAAATTCTATGATCACATTAAAATATAGAATTTCATAACTGCAAAATTAATGATTAAATGATTATTTAAACCGTTCCAATTTATATGCAATTATGACAAACATATCATTTTGAAATGAGAGGAAGACAATGAAACAATGACAATAACCAAACAAAACAATGATTTATTCAAAAGAATGAAACATGAAGCAAAGAATTGCAAACTTTGTTAAATAACATGGCATAAAAAAATCTGGATGAGAATTTCCATCTTTTCTGATGCGAATTGATGCAGCCTATTATCCATAGAAAATATTAAATTCAGTATTACTTCAAATGTGACAGCTTCACAAACAATTGATATTGCTTCCCAAAGTTTATTCTTGGATGAAAATTGTTTGTTGCTCTTATAAAAACATCTATTGACAATTCTCCAAAGATTTTCAATCTGGTTAAGATCTAGCAGAGACATTGCACACTCCATAAGTAATTTTTTAACCTTACATTAACCTATGTATTCAATGATTGTATAAATACTACATTTCATTTGAATCCCAGAATCTTTTTCTTGAGCCATGGCTGAACACTGATCTTTTGGAATTCAATGTAAACATGAGAGTTCATTTTGATACCATCAGCATATCTCCAGGCACTAATAGTCCTTGCTCAAAACATAATTCCTCCACTCCCTTATTGACACCTCAATCAAAAAAGCTTAAGGTTGTCTTTCAGGCATGATCCTGTTCACTAGAGACCAGGAGCATTTAGCATTACTTTGCACTTGTCTGTAAATAACACATACTGGAAATCTAACTTTAAATACATTTCCACCCAGGAAACATGTTTAACCAGGCTTCTAATTTGGCTTCAGGTGAGGCCAAACAATGAGTTTAGTGCATCTTCCTAAGCACTTCACAATGTGTTCTTGTGATGTTTTAAGTACATTTGGAGATTCAATAGCAATAAAGAAGTCTTTGCTACTCTTAAATGAATCGTTACACATCTTTATCTTCAATGATCATTAAATAATAAGCGTTAAACTTTGTTCCAAATTAGATCTCTTTCTAATTCAGTCTACATGTCAGCCAGATGTGAATGCTAGGAGGGCAAAACCAAAAATAAAATGTCATCTTCTCTGCAGGGGCTTCAAGCATCACATATGACTCACTAAACAAACCCACTGAAAAAAATATAAAGACAATATAAACAGAGTCAATCATGAATGTTGTTGCCAAAGAAAAAACATGAAAAAAGATGAGTTCATGATCCACCACATTTGTTTTTAAGAATGCTTTATTGCCTGAGATAAAATGCTAAAATGTCAGAATTTCAAACTTTCTTTCTTTGTACCATTTTCTTATTGGGCACTATATTGAGAAGAACTCTTTATACTGTATAGAGGAATTGAAGATTTTAGAAGATAGTACTTGATACAGAATCTGGTTTTATATGAGGTACATGCAAAATGTATCCAACTTTATTTTTTCCCACCAAAACTAATGCTGCCTAGGCAAAATCCTTAGTGTAAGAGATGATACCATCCTTCCTGAAAATGGGTGAAAATTTCTGTGTCAGTAGATGGTGCTAGTTCCCGGCTGAGTATGCCTGGAGTACATTCACATAAGATGTCTAAACACATGAAGTAGAGATATTACATCAAGTTTTGCCAAAAGCTTGGTGATAGTAAAGCTCAAACCATACAGAAGATTTGGCAGGCATTTGGCAATAATGCCATGGGCAAAACTCAGATCAAGGAGTAGTATAAGTGCTTCAAACATGGCTGCACCTCAGTGCAGACTGAGGCACACCCAGGCAGGCCATCCACAAGCCAAAATGAGGAGCGGATTGAAGAGATTCAGTTAATAGTCATGGAAGACTATCATGTAACAATCCAGGAAAATTACACACAAAGTGGGAATAAGCAATGAATCAGTGCATCCAACTTTAATAGAGGATTTGTGCTTGCCTGCTCATTCCACTCAGATAATCCATACTTTCCTGGTCAAGAATGACACATCACTTGTTCAATAGGCTCCCTACTGTTCTGGCTTTGTACTGTGCAACTTCTGGCTTTTCCCCAATCTGAAAACCCCACTGAAAGGGAAGTAATTTGAGTCATAAGAGGAAATTATGAGAAAAGTGATTGCGGAACTCCAGTGGTATTACCAGCAGTGGCAGAACCATTGAGAGAAGCGTATGAATTTTCAAGAGGAGTATAAAATTTGTGAAATGCACAAAATTGATTTTGTTCTGCCCAAAGCTTGGATACTTTTTAAAGGAACTGCATATGTTTGTTCTCAATCTAAGTGTTATAATTGCAAGTCTTAGCTGTTTGCATTTTTCAGGTGTTGGGCTGTGGTTGAAATTGTACCCCAACACTGTACACCCATGGTTGGAACTAACCAGTCCTCTATTCCTCCAGTTATATGCAACTCACTGGAAAGGTAAAATATATAAAAAAATAAAAAAAATTGATTTTTTTTCAATTTCTTGAGTATTTATTTTCTATTTAAAATAATAAATTACTGAAAAATCAAATTTCAAAGATGACAATTAAAAGAAACTTTGAGTCATGAAGAAAAATTGTCAAAATACAAAAATACTATTAAAAAACCTTTTCAATTTTTAATTTATTTTAGTGCAAAAGAAAATGGAGAAATCTCAACAGTACCACTAATAAAAGTGAGTTTCTTACTTTTTAATATATTGGATATTATTGGCAAAACACACAGACAAACATATATATATATATATATATATATATATATATATATATATATATATATATATATATATATATCTATGTATGTCAAAAATTTCTCAGAGTTAACCTGTTGAAAAAAACAATATTTATAAAGGTCATTTTATACATACAAATATTTATTATAAATAAATATATGTATGTATAAATATATATACATATATTTATAAAGGTATATAACTTTATAAATATATGTATGTATATGAACTGTTGTAAACTGAGAGAAAAATTTTTTTCAAATTTTGTTTCAGTGTTTAGCAACTAAGTTCTGCCAAAACTGAAATCAAATTAATGACTTAACTGAAGACTGTATGTTTATTTGTATTACAAAAGTTAAAAAAAATCATATGAAAATTAATATAAAAAATCCAAATTCATTTAAAAGTTATTCCAAATCACTGGTGTCCATTTTTTTGTTTAATTTTAATTTGTTTTCTGATTTCTCTTCCTTTTCAGATTATCTTTTATCTTTATTGAAGATTTTCATGAGGACCAATTGATTAGTATCTTCTCTCAACCATTATGACAACATTACTGGTGTTGTTTAAAAATTATTCTATTCCCATCATAGTTGTCAAAGTTGGTGACCATATAAATGTCAAGTAATCTACATTAGGATCCTTATACAAGTTCCACTCACTGTTTCTACTCTGAATTTTTCTCTTTTTCATTATTATTATTATTGTTTACTTTCAAAAGTTTGGTTATTTACTGATGCATGAATCCACTGACATTATCTCATGCAATCCAAACCATAGATATTATTGGCAAAATATTCATGAAGTGAAAATTATTTCACTTCATGTTTTCAAAGTTTTTTTTTAGCTTTTAATGATTTCTTTACCACAAAATCAAATTATTAGTCTTAACTCAAATTATAATTTCATTCATTTTTAAAAATAAAAAAAATGATAATTCATACAAATAATTTTAAAAAATTGGCCCAAATCATTAATGATAATCTTTTGTCAATTTTAATTTATTTCCCAATTTCATTTCATTTCAAGATGACCTTTGATATTTCTTGAAGATTTTAATGAAGAAAAATTGATTTGTATCTTCTGAGCAATCATGATGATATTGATAAGATGGGAGTAGAAAATGTTTTGGCATTTTTAAATAACACCAGTTACTACTGTCACAATAGTCAGTGAATTTCTAAAAATCCATATATTAATATCACATTCTCACTTTATATCATGATGTACACACGACCCAATAGCTAAATTAGGAAACCAAGGAATGAATGGATTTTTTTAAATATGAAGATTTGACCTTTGCAAATTGTTAACATTTGGTCTCTCAACCACTGTGCAAATATTTCTTGTTTTCTGTCCTCCAAGTTTTTATCTGACAGTGGGTTATCAGAGTACTGTAATGAATATATGCATCAGTTATAATTTTATTTTGTGAAAAATATTTGAAAATGGCCTGAATAAAATTCTGGGAATGTAAAAAAGTTGCATTATTACAAAATTTAGCTATAATTTTATCTTGCAAAAAATATTTGCAAAAATGGCCTGAATAAAATTATGAAATTTTAAAAATGGAAAGAATGTATTATTACCAAATTTAGTTATAATTTTATCTTGCAAAAATATTTACAAAAATGACCAGAATAAAATTCTGCAGATATAAAAAGAAAGAATGTATTATCACCAAATTGATTTATCTTTATATTTTTCTCTCTGTCAGATCATTCGCCATAAATATCCCTCTTTCTTTTGGGTGTCCACAGTTGTTGAAGTGTTTATAGTAATAAACCTTACTGTCTCCTACTTGACAGTTGGTACAGCCTTGCATCATACAAGTGAGTAACCAACATTCATTGTTAATGTTCCTCATTGCCAAACAGCAACAGATTATTTTACTTTTATACAAAATAAAATGGCTACATTTTTACTGTTGACTTTCCACTTTTATTTCTACATTTTTATTTTTTTTTATTTTAATAATTTCACTCCAAGAAAGGTGATAATACCACTAAAATGCAAGAGGTTGTTGAGAGTAAAAGAGAATTAGAAGACTTTAGTGAGGAGAAAGGACAATAAAAGAACAGGATTCAGGAAGACAGAAAATGGTAATTGACATTGCTTTTGAATTTTTGGAGATCATTAGAACAACTGCCATGAAAATAATTAGAGAAAAGACAGAAATAAGACACATCATTGCAGTTGGAATGTGACTGAAGTCAAGATTCCAGGTAAGGACTGATAATATTACAGACCTTTCTTTGAATTCAAAAGCCCAAAACCAGATATGGCAACAATATTCAAAGGAATAGTAGATTTATAAATAGATAGATTCTGACAAGAAAAATTGTCTGGCATGACACAATGAACCAAATTCCTTATCAGCAAACCTAACAATTGATTCAATATAATCACTTCACTTTCTTTTTTTATTAGATATTTTTTCTTTTATAATTTCATTTCAAATATTTCATTCATTTTCCTATTATTTGTAATCATTTTTATTTATTTTGTTCAGTTTGTGGCATTGTTGAATCGAATTTACCAAAATGTTTTTTGTCAAAATATAAAGAAGAATCAAAAAAAAGTGTGGATATTAGCATAAAGTAAGTTGTTTTTCTTTTGTTGTCTTGGCTTTCATTATAAAATTTATCATAGACATTGTTCCAAGGACCAAAACTGAGTAAACAGTATTAAACCAAGTTTAAAATTCTCATCCCATTATAGAATTATCTATTTCTGTTCACTGACCCTCTTGGACATAGTTTGCCTTAATGTGATTTACTTTTATTGAAAGTACAAAACTATGAAATGTTTAAAAATTCTGATCTATTGGAATGGTTATTTGTTAATTATATTTTATAGCATAAAAGTGGTATCTGAAATCTTGATGGAATAAAAAATTATTTCAATGTCCACAATATATAACAATAAAATAATAATAACACATTATTTTTAGATTTCACTGAGGGTTTATAATACCATTAAAATATTTCAAATATTTCTTTCAACTTACATGCTGCTATAGTGAAGGGGCTATAAATATTTTGAGGTTTTATTTTTCCATAGGATCAATTTAAAAGTTGGAACACTATTCCCTTTGTTGGAAAGTCACTTTTCATTGGTAAATAACTGTACTCAAGTATTTATTTATTGTAAATGTTTCATTCATTTTCAGATGTGGCCCAAGTTTCCTCTCATTAATACTGTTTGGAATAATATTTATAATTGCTATGTTGAACCCAAAGGTAAATGAATTTTACTTTATCTTTTGATTTTTGCTACCAACACCTAGAAAATAAAGTTGACAAATTTCTAAAATATTTTAAAAAATTTTCTTAGAGTGAAAAATATTTATTTGAGATGAAGTATCCATTTTTCACCTGTTGAAATCAAGATTAGAACCATCTTTACATAAGAACATTGAGCTGTCCACTTCAGGCATTAATCAAAGATGATCCTAATATTCTATCATTTACAAAACAAGACTGCATTATTAATTTTTGTCAGGATGGTAGAACCATCTTAATATGGGAAGAATGAACCAGTTGTCTTTACTTACTTCAGGCATTAATTAAAATAATCTTTCTATTTTATATGTCTAGTGGGTGGGTAGATATGTGGTAGGATGAAAAATAATACCTGTCAAAGGGTGAATGAATAATTTAGCTGGGTCAATAGCCATCTAGTACACACATAAAAAACATGAATGTACAATATTCTATTGTGTGACGTCGTCCCCTGGTCGCAGCGCAAACCGTGTTGTTCTATCCCAGTCTACCACGGCACCAACTGTGACGTCCTACTTTGATTCCCAGTCTGCCTATCCACGTTGTGAATTGATCTAGGCAGAGGAAATCAATCAGTCGTCGGGGCCGTACTGCAAACCGAGTTCAACAGGGGTGATACCACACAAATATGCATAAAAGGCAATAAAATGAAAACTCAAAAGTTCAAAGTATCAAAGGAAAAGGTAACAAACTTTATGTCTAGTTGTTCGATACATAGGACTGCATCTATCTCCTGACCCGTTCTATGGATTGTGACACATCGTTTTCCGCTAGGCAAGTTTTAATACTTCAAGTCGTCTGCTCTCTAAGAAATTGGTGTTTCGGTGGGTCTTTGGACGAAAGTCAAATGAAAAAATTATTTCGGTGATCTGGATCTAAGTCGCTCTTCAAAATAATTGTTCTTGGTTTGAAGATGGGTCCGGATTTGTGCGTGAATCCTGGTCAGTTATCTGCGAGGCTTGCCTCAACCGGAGACTGACTCTGGGAACTGCTGGGTCTTGACTCATTTCTGCTCATTGTGGCTTCTTTTATATGGGCGCCGACCAAAACCGGGGTGAGCCTGTCGGCGCCGGGGGGTTCCTCGATAATTCTAAATACATATCCACCTCTCTGGTTAGGAATTTCCACCTTTTTCCATTTTTGGGAACCTTTCCTCACTCCCACCTTCTCATCATACTTCAGAGGGGCGTGAACTGCCCTCCCCACATCTTCGTGGCAACCTCTCTTACTCATCCTCTAGATGGGCGGCAACAGCCTCCCTTGTGCATCACGTGATCACCACTCAACCAATGATGTCTTAGTCGGGCGTGGACGAATCTGCGGCTTTGTTTCAGGAAGAAAAAAAATATCTTGCTTAAAAAAAAAAAAAAATTATCTTTTCTGTTTCCCTTTTCTTCCCCTTAATGGTTTATCATTTCTCCAGCCGCGAACGGGACAATATGACAATGGCGGTCATAACTCTTGTTCTACACGTGGTTTACATCAGGTATTTTATCGCTAATTATCAGAATGTGTGGTCTTCTTAACACGGTCTCAAAAAGAAACATCTCCAAAGTTCCAGTCAGTCTGTCGCCTCGAAGAAAGAAAAAAAAACACATTCATTTTCCTTCGGTACAAATTCCTGATAACAAAATTTTAATATCGCAGGCCAAGGGTGTTCCGTCGGACACTCGTGGGTGGTTTTTAATTTTTCATATCTGTCCAAGTCCTTTTAGTTGCCTGCTTTTCGTCACTTAACGAAATAACATTTTCATTTGAATTTTTTTTTCTTTGGCCATCCGGTCTGTAGTTGATAATAAGATGTCTTCCCGTACCAATAGTTTGTTTTCATATCCTTAGATAACACAGCCGATGCCAAAACATATCTGATTCTTTCCCTCTTTCCCTTTCTTTTTACTCAGAATTTCCCTGTCATTGTAATGACACTCTTTCGGCATTTGTTACTTATCAAAATATCCTTTTATCCATTGTCTCTTAGCTGTGTGTGTGTTCTTGCTTATCACTCACGATTCGGTTCTTAGCCTCTCCTTTTCTTCTTTTCTTTCTTTTCCCTTTCTGCCTCGTTAAATGGTGCCACAATTGTATATACATGAAAGTGAATTTTAGAAATATATAGGTTGTTATAGGTTGAAATACATAGGTTGTTATCTAGTTATGCTGTAAGTCTGCTGAGAGTAAGAGACCCCCTAATCATCGTTAAAACATTTCTCTAAGAAAAGGAAAACTCACATATAATATCTGCAACTTCAATTCCATCCAATTATATAGAACAGTTTTTCTTTTTGGACAAATGTATAAAAGTTCAGAGAGTGGGATTCACTTTAAAAAAAAACTTCATGTACAGCATGAACCTGTGTAAAGATGGGCATTGGTTCCGTACAAACTTTTTCTCACTTCAAAAAGCTTCATATGCAGCATGAATGTGGATAGTAGCAGAATTTAATGGACCCGAATTTTGAATTGAATTGCAATGGTGTCATACAAAAGATGCTTCATACTGGACAACAAATATGACCTAATTATTAAATGTCAGATGGAAACTGCAAGAACACAGAATATTACTTTGTGTCTTCACATATGCACAACCAAATTCATTACTGATGGCCTATATAAACAACCTAAATCATTCATTCATTAGCATGTCCTTCAGAGATTCTTCCTCAAATCCAAATCGAAAAGCAGGATCTGATGGCAGAAACAAAGGAATTCAATTTTTAGCTTGTAAAATGTATTTACTAATTGGAACTACCAATGGTAGAATACTAATGAACAAATGCAAATGTCTGGAACTGGCAATCAATTCTAAAAAATGCAAACTCAATAGTCTTGATGTGGTAAATCAGAAAATAGTACACAGAGATGATCCTATGTTAATTGAAAAACTTGATGGCTGTTTTCTGATAATGACAAGTCCCAAGGAGGTGGACTAGGTATAGTAGCAAATAGTAAAGCAGAAAAAAGACAGAGTCAGTCAACATCAGTCTATTATCAGCCACTTCCAATGGATACACAAGAGCTGCAATAGTTGACAGGTAACAATGATGTATTATTTGATGCTAACAAATGTCATTAATGAGATTACAAGGCATCATGTAAAAATTGAGTGCAGAGATTTCAATGCTTATCTTGCAGAAGACAGAGATCTGTACATGTTCCACAAGAAAACAAACAAAAACAGCAAACTATCAGGTCATCCAATAAGTTCTGTCCGAATTTTGAATAAAGAAAACAAGTGACCAAATGTTACATTTAATTACAGATTCAATCAACAATGTATTTTCCCTGATTATCTATGACTTCCTTCCATCTATTAACAAGCTTACTAATTCCATTACTGTAAAATTATTTTGGCTTTGATTCGAAGAACTCACAAATGTTAGTTTTAATCTCTTCCTATGTTACAAAAGCTGTTTCTTCCAAATGATTCTGTAAACTACGAAACAAATGGTAGTCTAAAGGAGAAAGATTGGGAGCATAAGGTGGATGAGGAATTTTCTCCCAACCAAGTTCTTCGATCTTTTGTGACGTGATTCTTGCTGTGTGTGGTCGCGCATTGTCCTGATGAAACATCACCCCTTTTCGATTCACTAGAGCAGGTATTTTTTCCTCAAAGCTTGGTTCAAACGCTCTAATTGCTGACAGTATATTTGAGCATTAATTGTTGCATTAGGTGGTAAGAATCCAAAGTGGATTATTCCTTGGCGATCCCACCAGATTGAAAGAAGAACCTTTTGCACATGAAGTTCCCTTCTCGGCTGTGGCTGGGGTCCTTGCCCTTTACCAAGCCACTGTCTACAATGCTTAACATTTCGATAAAAGATCCATTTTTCGTCGACAGTCACAAGTCTATCCAAAAAAGGTGAAACAAGTTGGCGAGAATGGAGAGAAGAGCAGATGTCAACTTGGGATTTGAGGTTGTTTTCAGACAATTCATGAGGCACCCATTTTCCAAGTTTAGGAACTTTTCCAAGTTGTTGAAGTTGTTTTTTTTCTTTCTTTAAACGTTCTGTAAATGTGCTAAAGTAAAAAAGTAACTTGAGATTTTTTTCTGTTTTTTAATCAAATCTGAAAAAGATTTTTAAAGAAAAGTATAAAATCGTTTTTTTGAATTTTGTTCCTAATCATTTCAAAGGCTGGAACAGAAAGTTAACCAATAAGTGTTTAATAAAAAATTGCAAGCATAATCATTGTTGAGGGTAAGGAACAAGTAGGCAAATTTTGAATTTTTATGATTTATTTTGTTTATTATTTTACAGGGATTTCTTGATGTGATTGAGAAATTTGCATCAAGTGTTAAAAACAGTGAGAATCTTTTAGTTGCTATGATGTTTATTGCTACGAAAAAGAAGGATATTAAGTAAGTATAAAAACAATTCATTACTTTGATAGTATTTCTCCTGAATTTCTTTTAATTATTGAAGGAAAGGAAGTTTCCCATCTTCCTTTCGTCCAATTCCCTGTTTCTTTCTTAATGGCAATTCAGTCTACTACAAAACCTTTTTCTGTTTCGTAAAATACATCTGTTGACATAAAATTTTCCATTTTATTTTAGACCCATGAAAATTTTTTATAATTTTTTATATTGTAAGTACATCACTTTCTGCTCTTGGCAAGTGCCTTAAAATTTCAAATTCTAACAAAAATACTTATAATAAAAGAATCTAAATAAAAATTTATACAGAAAGATGCTTCAACACAAACATTAACTCTGAACAAGTTTGGCCTCAAGTGTGTTTGCTAAAACCTCAAATGTTTCTAAGCCATCTATCCAGTAAATAACATTAATAAAATAAATTTGTACAAAATGTTGCTCTATATAATAATTATTAAAAGTTGTATGTTTTTGCTTTGGAAATAAAAATTTGATTGTATTTATTCTGCCCATATTATAGTCCACCATTCTTTGGGATTTGCTTCTGATCAAATAATTGAAATTTTTCCTATCCAATAAAATTCCACTAAGGTTTTGTTTTTCACTCATTTTACACCAAACAAGGTAATATAGCCACTAAGACAGAAGGGGGGTTACTGAGTGTTAGAGTATATGAGAAAAATACTATTAGGGAGAGAAAACAAAAAAAAAAACAAGAATTAAGAAGACAGTAAATAATGATTGACATTGCATTTAAATTTTTTTTAAATCAAGGTTGACTGGGAAACAAGAAGCCAGAAGCGAGAAACACAATAGAAGAAATTGCTAGCATAGAACTTATGGTTATATCTAGACATTTCAACTGTAAAATGATGAGACCTTCCTGCCAATCTAGTAATGCACTTAAATTCATAAAGTTTACGTAACATAGAGGAAAGTTCATTGGAATAATTACCATAAAAGTATTTATACAAAAAGCACAAGGAAGCTACATTACACTGGTGGGAAAGTGTCTGAAGCCAAGATGCCAGGTCAGTACCAATAACATTGCAAATTCTTCTTTTAAATATATAGCAGGAGCACTAGACCAGATGTGGCAACAATATTCAAAGCAAGGACGAATGATAGACTTATAAATATGTAAAATAGATTCTGCTGAGAAAAATTGTTTAGTACGACATAGTGAACCAGCCTTTCTAGCTGCAAATGTAGCATTTGATTCAATATAATCTTTCCACTTCTTTCAGCTGAAAATATTATTATGAAAAGGCACAATGAATACCTGGAGGTTAGCATCAGCCATATTGATAGAAGTTAAAAGGGTTCTCTCAGATGATTAAAAGTTAACAGTTTTATTTTGGATGTGTTTAAATTATCAGACCATTCATTGCCCCAGTTAACAACACAAGATAAATTATTTTTAGATCAACTGCCAATATGATCCTATTGAACCAATCAGACTTATTATTAAAACAGGAGTAAATAGTTGCATCATCAGCATACATACCTAGTTGAGAACTGATGACATCAGGAAGATAATGTATGAAAATTAGGAACAATGTAAGGTTCAAGGATAGAGTCCTGGGGAACATCTACATTAAGATAAAAAGATCTAGAATTCAAGAAAAATTTAATTTCATGATTTGATAAGAAAGACTGAATCAGTTCAAAAATTTGTTCAAAAATAACATCGCCTTTCAACTTGTGAAGAAGACCAGTATGGCAAACCCTGTCAAATGCCTTCAAAATGCCCCCCCCCCACCAAATAGCCCAAGCTTAACTATTCTCCTCTAAGGCTTGATAGATTCTTCCAGCTATAATTGTTAATACATCAGCAGCTGACCTAGAAAAGCAAAAACCATATTACTTATCTGAAAGAAGACACTGTGAGGTGAGATGCTTAACCAATCTAGAGTTATTTACACTATTTACATTGTTTAGACTGTTGTCCTCATCTTCATTGACACATTTATGGCATTTCAGCCATTGTATACTCTGGCCTTGTTCAGGTGATTGGAATTTTGAATTGAATTCTTTATTTCGTCCACTGGGGTAGATTGTTCTAGATTCATGTGCTAAGTCTCTTCTGAATGTCTCAGTATCAGTTATCTCCTTTTAACTCAATTCTACAAGTTTTTTGTTCACCTCTGCTGTAGCCAGGTATTATTCTCAAGGACTCGTGGCCCAGTGGATAAAAAAGCATTGGTTGAATCCAGTGACTTGACCCAAAGTGTTGTGAGTTCAGAACATGTTTACAATTACTCCACTCAGACACAAATAGGCTTCTGTTGTGATTGGAAGTATGATGCTTGTATACCTTGAAAAGTGATTCCTATGGGATATAGTGGCTGAGCAGGCTGGTGTGAACCTAAGAGAAGTTTGTGATTACACCTGGTATTTGCAAAAAGGTACAAAAGCATCAATAGAAGCTTTAAGACAGGAAGAAATCTCTGTGGCACAATTCTCAATAGGAAAGTTATGACTATCAATCCAAGGGGCAACTTGAATAAAGCCACAAAATGAATCTCAATCAGTACACTGGTAACAGAAAGAAGTCTTGTGAGTAGGAGGTTCTTTTCTAATAGACAACTCAAAAGAAATATCAATAGATACTACAGGGTGATCTTAATTGCCAAGAAGACAGAGTTGCAATGCTCTACAAGTGCTAGAAGAGGAGGTAAGGAACAAATCAAAGAATGTCAATCAGATTTATTAGTGAAACAAGTGGGGGAATCCACTATTTGACTGAGAGACTGGGCAACAAAAAATTGAAAGTCTGAATACTGGTAACATCAGTAACATTGACATGATGAGCATTAAAATCACCAAACAAAAATATTTGCAGATGAATGTAGAGAGAAAATGTTAATGTTAAGTCAGTGTTAATATATACAATAAAATGTTTGTCATCTTTTCCAATTCTCACTTATGCTTTTCACAAATTGTTTTTGCAGCAAACTGAAGATTCCTCTTCCCTTATCCAACAGGGTGATGCCTTTCATCTTTCTTCTTCCTTTATTTTTTGGATTTGCCATCGGCTATGATATTTATTTTTCAATTATGTCTTCCTTGTATCATGAAACAGACAAATCACATCTACCTGAACTTCAACTACATTTGCATCAGAACTCAACTCTTTTGAATGTTACAAAACCTCCTCATATTAATGCAACATCCTAATAAATAAAATTTAAAAGAAAAGGACCACCAAAAACCTTTTATGTTATTATATATGTGTATTTCACTTGCTGGGAACATTACTTCTTGCTTTTTTGTTGAAATATTTATCTATTTCTGGAATGGAAAAATGAAAACCATTTGCTAATAATATCAGGTGTTGCAAGCAGAATCTATTGCTTATTGGAAAGGATTTTTTGAAAATCATTGTTAAATTGTTGTAGAAATTTAAGATCCTTTGATAACTCACCTCTATCAAATCAAATGTTTTTCTTCTTGTCTGTTCTGAACTTGCAATGATCAACATTGAGTATATGTGTGGAATAGCTCAGCTGAGAATAGTTGATTAACTTGGAATTGATTTTTTATGATCTGTTGCTTAACTTTGTTTTTCCTGTCCAGTTTCTTTCCAAAATCTCTTTCTGATGTGCTATAGTCATAAATGCTAATGTAAAGAATATTAATCTTGAGTAGAGTGATTTTCTGGAGACAGCTTTGCTCTTGATACATGACCTGGTTATTTTTATTTTAGAAGAAAATCCCCAGATTAATATTAGTTATGTGGCAAGATCAAAGCATTATTGATAAGAATTCTCATTGAACAAATGATGTTAAAGTTTTATCTACTGAAAAATTAAGTTGTAATGTACATGTAGTATATACATGTTGTCCTTTCAGCAGCTCCAGGATGATAGCTGTTTTTATGTTCCTAGTATTAATCCTCAAGTATTTAATCAATATCTGTTATGAAGAAATGCATGTTTTAGTTTCATGAGAGAACACCACACTCTGCCAAGTAGTCACATGTTTTTTTTACTCTAGCTACCCATATATGACTGCTTTGAAAATACATTTTTTTTTACTCAACACCCATTACTTCATATCTACTCCTTGATATACTTCTAATTTCCAGCAGAACTATGGTGATAGGCAACTGAATAATAAATAATTTGTTCTTAAATTTTAAATTTTTCTTACCAATTTTTGCCTTGGCACTAAACACTTGAAAGAAATATTGCAACAATAATACAACTGCATATTGCAAATCTTGTAAATTTCCAGGAAATTGTTAAAACTCTAATTACATTAAAAATAGAAACATTGAATCTTTGAAAAATTAAATTTATTAATTTCATGAATTAAAAATTCACCTGCTTTTGTCTTGTGTTCGTAGTAGAGATGTTTGGTGATGGGTTCACCTCTGTAAAATGTTTATCCCCTGCTAACAACTGCATATGCTACCACTGAAGGCAGATGTAGTTAATGTAATGGTTCTGAAAAACAAAGAAAACAGGATCATTTTACAACAAATGTTCATTAAAACTGTTACATTTTCTCATTTTTCACCTTCTTAGTATAAAATCACAAATTTAACATTGCAAATGAAATTAAAAATTTACTTATTCCATTTCATTAAATGTATCTGGGACCAAAAATTTTTTAAAATCATCTAATTCTCTGTAGACATCAGGCAACAACTGAGAGAAGGTGGGGAGAAAGTGAAAACACTAAATATAGTCAAAACAGATTTTATAAAAATTGTTTTTAAAATGAAAAGAGGTAGCAAAGTTTGTATTTCAGAAAGGAAACTAGTCTCACAATGAGAAATATATCTATATATGTTACCACCCACTTAACTTAAAAATATATCTATATATGTTACCACCCACATAACTTCACTTAATTTCATGAAATTTAACATTATAAATAAAATTAAAAATTTACTTATTCCATTTCATTAACTGTATCTGGAACCAAAAATTCTTTCAAATCATCTAATTCTCTGTAGACATCAGGCAACAACGGAGAGAGGAGGAAAGTAAAAACACTAACTATAGTAAACACAGATTTTATAAAAATTGTCATTAAAAATGAAAAGAGACAGCAAAGTTTGTACTTCAAAAAGGAAAGATTAATTTAACCAGATAAGTCAAAGATACTTACAGTGATTAAAACTGAGGCAAGCACTACTCCTGTGACAAGACGGCGTAAAAGAAATATCTAAAGAAAAGAAACAAGATTATTTGCGGAGAATTAGAGACAAAATGTACAGAAAAGGAAATAAAAAAATAAAATTAAAAAATAGTCTCTATTATGCTTTCTTTTTTTTTTTTTTTTAAAAAAAAGGTATAAACAAAGGTTTGGTAAATGAATGAATTAAGTGTGTCGGAGTTAACTCCTCCATAATTGTACAAATTGTTCACTAGGGGACGCTCTCGCTTCACTATAAATACTTGGCGATTTCTTGCCTAGTTCTCTTTTTCATTCCTTCCTTTGCGGATTTTGTCTCAGCC